>CM050516.1:1717500-2032500 GCA_027563665.1 Antrozous pallidus | reverse complement strand
ACGGACAAGATATAAGTATCGATTATAGATTGTAGGGAGCAGTTATAGGGTTAACTTTACCTCGGACTGACCTGCTGGCAAAGCCGCAGACAAGTCCCAGCTCAGAGGGCACAGCCCTCCCAGCATCATTAAGCTTGACCTTATGACCTCCCTGGATCCTTCCTGGGTCGCTAATGGGCTGTGGGAGGTGCAGCCAGTGCTGCCCAAACCAGTGAAACTCACAAGAACGCTGTAACCATGGTGACCACTCCCTGTTTACCTCTGGCTATGAAATAGAGGCTCCGCTTGCCGTCCGGACCTGTCCTGTGGCCTCAGCCAGGGGCAGGAGATCCACCAAGCCCCAGCTTCCTCTCCTGGCCTGTCTTGTCTTCATCCTTCCCCGCCCCCCCCCCCCAGGCTCCCCCAGCCCTTGGCTGTGCTGGCGCGGGACCATGCAGACACAGATGTTATTTGAAGAGTGACAACAGCAGACAGAAAAGGGAGGGGATTTTGAAAGGCAGCGACATCTGCAAGTTTGTGGCTCTGTGCCTGAGGACACGCCCTATGGCCTTTCTGGGTTGGAGGGTCGGAGGTCAAAGGCAGGGGCTGACAAAAGAGCCGGGAAGGGTCTGCGAGGGTGATTCCGGAAGGGAAGGAGCCGCAGAGGGTAACTGCCTGTTGAAACAGAAAACAACCGTCTTCAGGGGAACGGGACAAAACCCAGAGTCTGCAGGGCTCCAGGCACAGGGCCGGGGTCTGACGGGAAAACCACTAGGCGTGCAGAGATGGGGAAAGCAGCCCCTTCCGGGAAGAAACAGAGCCATGGAGGGCAGGCCCGCGGCCGGAGGCCGAGCCGGCAGGCAAGGACCAGGGAGCAGCGATGACACTCTGTTTGCAAACAGAAAGACAGACAGACACGGGGTGATTGATGGGAAAAGGCGCTCAGCGAGAAGTGCCCCCCACCACCCCCCAGTCGCCTGGGGCATTTTTAAGCTGAAAGTGTAACTGAAATGAAGGCATGGCTTCCTGCTGGTTCACACCCACGTGGTGATGTTTCTCTCTCATCGACTTTCTGACTTTCTATCCCTCTCTCTTCCTCTCTGTGAAAAATCAATAAAATGTATTAAAACAAACAAGCAAACCCACGTGGTGGTGGTGAGGTTGCGGGGCCAGGCACGTGGCTGGGAGCTGGGCCCTGAGGCAGATGACGGGGTTCACCCCCCAGCTCGCTCCTAGCAGCTTGCGTCCTTGCATAAGTGAACTTTCCCCGAAGCCTTGGTCTCCTCCCCTCTGGGACCCCCTCCCTAACGGAGCTGAGCCTCTTGGGGCGGTGCCTTAGGTGAGTCCCAGCAGTGCACTGTGTGTCCGACTCTGTAGTTCTTGCCCCAGTAAGTTCTGAGACTTCTTTAGGAGAAGGAGGAGAAGGGGAAGGGGGGGGGAGGGGGAGGAGGGGAAGGGGAAGGGGGAGGGGGAGGAGGAGAATGAGGGAGGGGGGTGGAGGAGGGGAAGGGGGAGAAGGAGGAGGAGGTGGAGAAGAAGGAGGAGGGGAAAGAGGAGGGGAAGGGGGAGAAGGAGGAGGAGGAGGGGAAAAAGGAGGGAAAGGGAGAGGGGAAAGGGAGGGGGATGGGGAGAAGGAGGGGAAGGGGGAGGGGGAGAAGGAAGAGAAGGGGGAGGGGAAGGGGGAGGAGGAGGAGGAAGAGGGGTAGGGGGAGGAGGAAGAGGAGGGAAAGGGAGGAGGAGAAGGGGGAGGAGGGGGAGGGGGAAGGGGGAGGAGGAGGAGGAAGAGGGGTAGGGGGGAGGTGGAAGAGGAGGGAAAGGGAGGGGGAGGGGGAGAAGGAGGGGAAGGGGGAGGGGGGAGAAGGAGGGGAAGGGGGAGGGGGGAGGAGGAGAGGCAGCCTTAGAGGGACAGTGAGCTTCCAAAGGTTTGCATTCCAGGCAGCAGCCCCAGCCTAGGGGAGAGGGGGGGTGGATCCACAGAGTGTTGGCTCAGCCACTCCCCGCAGCCCCCACCCTCACCCCCAGATGCGTGGCTCCGGATTAAAGCCACCAAGAGGGAGGGGGAGGGGAATCCGCTCAGAAGGTGCCTGGAGTCCCAGGGACAGACAGCAGAGGCTGGCCTTGTGGGAGGGGCTGCGGCTGGGCTCCGGGCCGGCAGGGGAGAAGCCGGGAGGGTGGGGGGGCTTTACCTCGCCTGCCTGCTCCCACTGGGCCCGGGGCTCAGCAGTGCCGGGTGGGGGTGAGGCAGACGAGGGTTCGATTTCCAGCCCTGTGTGGCGGGCTGGGCAGAGTCACAAAGAGGATTACGGGGGAAGCACACTCCCGGGTTCCTGGGGCCATCCTGCAAGGTAGCGACTGTCACCCCTGTTTTATAAGCAGGAGACGGCTAGGCCCAAGCAGGCAGCTGAGGCTGGAGTGTGAGCCCCTGGCCCTGGGCACCAAACCGGGTGGTGGTGGAGCCAGGCCGGGGGAGTGGGGGGCCAGGAAGGCTGCCCTGGCCTGGGGGGGGGGGGGGAGGAAGGACCGGTGCCGCCCCCAGGGGAGATCGGGGCTGGTTTACTTCTCTGCCCTTTGTCACCACAGCAGGGGAGCAGGTCCCCTCGGAGAGGAGGCTGGGCCACCTACTCCAGGAGTGGGGAGGGCTATGGCCACAGGCTGAGCACAGCCTGGGACCCCGGGGCCAGCATGGGGTGGGGGCTTGTCCCCTGCCACCCCGGCGCCCACTTTGTCTCCTCCTGGGCGCACTCCCCGCCCACCCCTCACTCCTGGGGCAGGAGGCAGGCCCTGGTTGCCATAACAACTGGATGCTGGCAGTAAAAATAGCAACCTGCTTCTCATCAACTTCTTTGGCTCTGGGAGAAAATAAAGTCCATTCCCAGGCTTGTTTCCTTTCCGGGGCTCCTCTGGGTCCTGCCGAGCCCTCAGAGCAGGGTGTGGGGGGGCCGGGCCCAAACCTGGGGCCCCCTCTGCCTTCGGGAGCCGCGGCCCCGTGGGCCCCGGGGAATGGGGGCCGCTGGGGGGTCGGTCCTCCCGGGCACTGATCTGTGCAAAGCCAGCGGGACCTTTTGGGGATAGAGGCTGAGGACCGAGGAGGCGGTGTGGCTGGCCCCCCGGGACGGGGTGCCCTGGGGGCCGACAGTGAGGCCGTGGTGGGGTGGGATGGGGTGGTGGGGGGTCCGGCAGCTGCAACGGAGGGCGGGCAGCAGGAGGCCGGGAAGCCAGGGCTCAGCTCCGGGGTCCGAGTCCTGTGAGCAGAGCGCTGGGCTGCAGGGCGGTCCCGGGGGTCCCCTGGTCCCTCTCAGCCCACTCCCCCTCCATCTGAGGGGACAGGAGGCGCTGCCACCACAGCCATGAGCCTCATGCACTTGACCGTGACTCCCTGTGAGAATACAGGTTCCCTCCCAGCAGGACGCAAAGTCTACAGCCCCCCCCCCCCCCCCCCGAGATCAGCTTCCTGAATGCGACTGGGTGACCTTGGAGAGGGTCCCCCTGGCCACCCACGTGTGGCTGTGAGGAGCTGAAAGTGGCCCTGGGACCGGGCCCTGCACCGTCCGTCCTATTTCATTTCACTCAACAGCTGGCGACGGGCTGGTGGCTGCCCCAGCGCCCGGCTCTCGGAGCTCCGCCCTCCTGCCCCCCCCACCTGGGGGTCCCCCCTATGGCCCCCTCCCCCTGACCTGCCAGACCCTCCCCCACAGCTCTCTCCCCTTGGCCTTCCCTGCATGCCAACCTTGACCTCAGCTCATCTGGCCCCTCCACCTCCCTGCTGCTCCGCCTCTGGTCTTCCCCTCCCCTCCCCTTCCCACCCCTCCTCTCCCCTCTCCTCCCCTCCCCACCCCACCCCACCTCCCAAGTGGCAGCGTCAGGGGTCATTCCTGACCCCTCTGTCCCCTTCACCCACCACTTTTAAAAAATACGTTTTCATGGATGTCACAGAGGAAGAGAGGGAGAGAGAAACATCAGTGAGGAGAGAGCGCCACGGATCAGCGGCCTCCTGCACGCCCCGCACTGGGGACGGAGCCTGAAACCCGGGCCTGTGCTCTGACCGGAAATCGAACCTGGGACACATCAGTCCACAGGCTGACGCTCTATCCACTGAGCCACACCATCCAGGGCCACCCTCCACTTCTAGTCCATCCACAGGTCTGCGGTTCACCTGTGAGCATCCCTGGACCCCTCTGGTCTCCACTCCAGCCCTCACCCCAGCCCTCACCCCGCCAGCCCTGCTGGTCCCCCCCAGGCAGGCGTGTGCGCCCCGGGCCCACGTGTGGCTGCAGACAGGGAGCCTCTGTCTTCCTCCTCCTGCTCCCGGGGCGGCAGGGGAGTGGGGTGACCCGGAATGTGCAGGAGGGTCTCCAGCGCCCCCCTAAACAGCAGCAGGAGCTGGGGCTCCGGGTGGGGTGTGTGTGGGCGCGGGGAGGAAGGAGAGGCCGGGGGTGGGGGCCGGGGAAGGAGGGGCTTGCCCTTTAATTCTGGGACCCGCCCTTCCATCCAGCAACCCCCCAGGTGTCACCGCTCCCCGCAGGGGGCCCCCCACAGCCAGATGCGGCCGCTGTCCCCCCAGGAGGAAGCGGGATTTCGGAGGAGACCAGCGCGCGGGCGGTCCCCCGCGCTCCCGCAGCCGATTGAGTGCGTCGGTGTGTTGGGGTCCTGAGGGTCCCCGGAGTCGCAGTCTCATGGTGGGGGGTCCCCGAGACCGCAGCCATTCGGGGGGAACCTTTGGGGTGGCGCAGGCGGCGGGGAAGCGCGAGCCGCAGGTCCCCTGGGGCTGGGGGCGGCCATGCGGGGCGCGCAGGGGTGTCCTCGCTCCCGGGACCCCCGCTTCTGACTTAAAACCTGCCGCCGGGGGCGGAGCGAGCCGGGCAGAGGGGCCCCCCCAACCTGCGGAGGGCCCGCCCCGCACAGGGAGGGCGCCTGGGATTGGCCGGAGCCCCCGCCCCGCCCGCCGCCGTCCGGCCGGGATTTGCGGCGGCGGCCCCGACCCCGAGTTCGCTCCCTCGATCCCGCTGAACGCCGGGGACCCCGCGATGTGGCCCCGGCTCCCGGACTTCCGGAGGACCAAGTACGCCAGGTGAGCGGGCGGAGAGGGGGCGCACCCCCGGCGCCTGGGGCTCCCCGAGGCTGCGCCCCGGTTCCGCACCCCGGACCCGGAGGGGTGTCCCCAGCGCCCCGGACCCGGAGGGGTGTCCCCAGCGCCACAGACACGGAGAGCGGGGACCCCAGCGCCCGGGATCTGGAGAGCGGGGTGCCATGGGGCGTGTCGCTTCTCCGCTCTGAACCCCAGTTCCCGGCTGCGACGGGGATGGGGTCCCCGGGGATGAGGGGCGCTGGAGCCCGGGATCGCTCCGGGTCTGCCCAGAGGGGTGGGTCTGTCCTGTCCCTCCCGCCGCCACCGCTCTGCCCCCGCCCCCCAGAGCGAGTGGGGAAACTGAGGCCCGGGTCCCAGGCAGAGCTGCCGGCACGTGGCGGGTCCAGTCCCACAGGCTCCCTTCCTTCTCCCCAAACGGAGACCACAGGCACGGGGGGGGGGGGGGGGGGCGGAGGGGCCGCGTGACTCCGCATGGGGGGCGGGGGGGGGTCAGTGAGGAGGAGTGGGGGTGCGCTTACCTGGAAGCTGGGTGAGCCCGTTCCTGAGGTTGCCCTTCAGCCCCTAGCGGCCCCGGAGGACAGGGGTCCTGGGAACGCAGCCTGGCCCCCCATCCTGCCCTGTCCCTCAGCTCTTACTCTCCTCCCCTGTTACCCTTCTCCCCTTCCCCTCCCCTCCCCCCTTACCTTCCCCTCCCTTCCTCTTCCCTCTTACCCTCTTCTTCTCTCCCCTCTTACCCTCCCCTCCCCTGTTACCCTCCCTTCCTCTCCACTTACCCTCCCCTCCCCTCCTCCTCTTACCCTCCCTTCCTCTCCCCTTACCCTCCCCTCCCCTCCTCCTCTTACCCTCCCCCTCTCTCCCCTCTTACCCTCCCCCTCTCTCCCCTCTTACCCTCCCCCTCTCTCCCCTCTTACCTTCCTCTTCTCTCCCCTCTTACCCTCCCCTCCCTCTTACCCTCCCTTCCTCTCCACTTACCCTCCCCTCCCCTTCTCCTCTTACCCTTCCTTCCTCTCCCCTTACCCTCCCCTCCCCCTTAGCCTCCCCTTCCCTCCTCCTCTTACCCTCCTCTTCTCTCCCCTCTTACCCTCCCCTCCCCTGTTACCCTCCCCTCCCCTGTTACCCTCCCTTCCTCTCCCCTTACCCTCCCCCTCTCTCCCCTCTTACCCTCCCCTCCCTCTTACCCTCCTCTCCCTTTTACCCTCCCTTCCCTTCTTCTCCCCTCCTTCTTCCCCTCCTCTCTTACCCTCCTTCCCCTCTTCCCCTCCTCTCCCCTCTCCTCTTCCCCTCCTCCTGCTCTTAACCTCCCCCTCTGACCCTTTCCTCAGGTCTCTGTGCCCCCCCCCGCCCCGGGGCAGAGTGGCGGGAGCTGACTGGGAGCCGTGCTGGCATCCGTGTGACATGCACATCCGTGTGACCTGCGCACCCACTGGCTCATGCTGGGGTCCCTGATGCCCTAAGTTCCCAGCGTCCTGGCCACGCTGGGTACCGCTGCACAGGGGCCCCTGCGAGCCCCCGGGGCAGGGCAGCAGGGGCAGGGCTGCGCCCACCCCCTCACTCTGCTTTTCTGAGTGGGGGGATTCTGAGTGTCTCCTTCATGAAGTTGGGGAGCGCCTGCCATGGGGACGGTGGCCACGCACAGGAGGGGCGTGAGGATGAGTCCCTGCCCACCTGTTCTCGGTCCGAAGGCTGCACCCCTCCCCGGGTCCTCGAGGGCCCTGGTGCTGGTGGGAGGCGGGAGCTGGGGACGTGCTGGCCTGGAGGGGGGGGGGCAGGGCTGGAGGCCGCTTTGACCCTCCGACCTGCCGGGTGACCTTAGCAGGGGTCAGCAGGGGTCTCGGCTGGGGCCTGGGAGGACAGGAAGGTGGTGCCAATGACTGGCAGAGGGGACACAGCGCCGCCCCCAGAGTGGCCGAGGGGGCCCTGCTCATTCTCGGCTGGTGCAGCTTCCTGATGGGGAGCCCCGGGAAGAAGTGGGGTGCCCTGGTGAGAACCGTTTCCGTTCCCTGACCCTCGGTCCACAAATTAGTCCTTAATAAAGGTGGCGCGATTGTGTGGATTGGACAGTTAACCAGTTGTGTCCAGCAGGACAGTGCCTGGGGTGGGGGTGGCGGGAGGTGGGGTTCTGAGACCCCAGGCGCCAGCCAGGCCGAATTCGAAGCACTTCCCACGCATCCCCCCCCCCCCAGCGCCCGCAGGAGGACACCTGTCCCTGTTGCCCCCCCCCCCCCCCCCCGTGACGGTGGTAACCGCCTCCGTGTGCGGAGCGTGGCTCTCAGGCCCCATTCACATTTTAAAAAATGTGTTTTAAAACTGATTTCAGAGAGGGAGGGGGAGGGAGAGGCAGGAGCATCAGGGATGAGAGAGCGCCATTGATCGGTTGCCTCCCGTATGCCTCCCCCTGGGGGGGATCGAGCCTGAGACCCGGGCATGTGCATTTGGCGGGAATTGAACCTGGGACCCTTTAGTCCGCAGGCCGATGCTCTATCCACTGAGCAAAACTGGCTAGGGCAGTGGTCGGCAAACTGCGGCTCGTGAGCCGTAAGTGGCTCTTTGGCCCCTTGAGTTTAGCAAAGGCCAGCTTAGGAGTACCCTAGTTAAGTTAATAACAGTGTAGTTTAAGTTTAAAACATGTGACTCTCCAACGAAATGTCAGTGGTTGTCCTGTTGCTGTTGGGCTCTGCTGACTAATGAGTTTGCTGACCGCTGGGCTGGGGCATTAACGTTTTCTTTAATTTACGTTCATAGGGTTTTTAAATTAGTTTTCCTTTTAACTCTTTGAGAGATTTCTGCCGTGATGAAATGTTGTAGGTCTGTGTGGCCCCTGGGAGGCGCCCTTGAGCCCATTACTTAGCTTCTCTGGGCGCTGCCCCACCCCCAACCCCTCCACGGCGGCCCCCCCCCCCCCCCCCCGTGGGCCCAGGTGCGATGCTTACAGAGGCTGGAGGAAGTCTGGTGAGGCTGAGTCCCCGCAGACCCCAGTCCCCCCAGACCCCGGTCCCCCCAGACCCCGGTCCTCCCAGACCCCAGTCCCCCCAGACCCTGGTCCCCCCAGACCCCGGTCCCCCCAGACCCCGGTCCCCGCAGACCCCAGTCCCCCCAGACCCCGGTCCCCCCAGACCCCGGTCCCCATAGACCCCAGTCCCCGCAGACCCCAGTCCCCGCAGACCCCAGTCCCCACAAACCCCAGTCCCCTCACCCCGGTCCCCCCAGACCCCGGTCCCCATAGACCCCAGTCCCCCCAACCCCAGTCCCCCCACCCCGGTCCCCACAAACCCCAGTCCCCACAAACCCCAGTCCCCGCAGACCCCAGTCCCCCCAACCCCAGTCCCCCCACCCCGGTCCCCACAAACCCCAGTCCCCACAGACCCCAGTCCCCACAGACCCCAGTCCCCCCAGACCTGGGTCTCCCCAGACCCCATTCCCCGCAGACCCCGGTCCCCACAGACCTTGGACTTGGCTCCTACCAAGAGGGATTTGTCCTGGGGCTCAGTACCTGCACCCTCAGGTCCCACTTCTCAGGGACCCTCTTCAGCTCTGCCCCCAGAGGCAGCACTGGAAGCCAGGAGGGGCTGGGGGGACCCTGGCTGATTCTGAAGTCTGTCCAGCTGAAGGCCTCACGGGGCCAAGCAGGAGGGGCCGGGCGGGGGGGGGGGGGGGGCGGGACTCTGGTTGTCCAAGGTCACGCAAGGAGCAGTCACTCCCGCACCAGGGCCCGAATCTAAGTCTGAGTCCCATCGCGACTTAGGCGGTCGGCCATTGCCCAGGCCAGGTGTGCCGGCGCTGGCCCAGGCTCTGGGCACAGGGCTGCCCAGCGCCACGTCCCTGCCCTGTCCAAGCTCACGGCCCAGGGTGAGGACGGACCGGGCAGAGCCAGCCTGCAGGTGCCGGGCCGTGTGCCAGCCAGAGTGAGGGGGCGGGATGTGCGGGACGGGGAAGGGACTGCTGGGAGGCCTTGGGGAGGAAATCTGGGCGGACTGGCCCCGGGTGCCGGGTGGTGGCTGACATGGTGCAGGGTGGGCCCCGGCTGCCCTCCTCCTGCGCTGACAGGTGCAGGAGAGACAGGAAGTGGTGGTCCAGGAGCCCCGCCAGCAGCAGCGCAGACAGGCACCCTCGGGTCTGTGGAGGGCCCCCTGGGAAGGCACATGGGTGTTTCTTTAATGATTGTCAGCTGAGCTCAAGGCGACAGGCAGAGCCACGCCCGGGGAACAGGCTTCCCCAAAAAGGCTGACGTGTTATCAGCTTGGCCCTCACCTTCCCCCAGGTGTCAGGGAGCGGGGCTTTGAGATGTAAATCCAGCCAAGCACCAGGAATGCTCGGGCCTACTCAAGAATGCCAATCATCTCCTTTGACCCTAACTTCTGGTGTAACTTCCTGATATTTTGGGGATATAAAAAAACACGGTTTCATGGGCTCTGAGTCCCTGTCTCTCCATCAGAGAAGACAGCGTCCTACCCGGCCCCAGCTTACTGCTTCTATTTCTGCATCTTCTATTCTTTCTTTTATTTCCCAATCCCTAGCTCCTCTACTCAGAAACGGGACCCACTGGACGTGAAAAAGAGAGAAAGCCCCTCCACGGGTCCACAGACAGTCCCCCTCCAGGTGTCCCTGCAGCCATAGGCCCTTGGAGCAGGGGTGGGCGGGGCTGTCCCAACCCCTGGGTGCCCCCCAGCTGGTCCGCTGCTTGGAGAACCCCGGGGGTTAAGTAGTCAGTCCCTCAGGGTGCACACCTGTGGGGGTGCAGCAGGCTTTGCCCGGTCCCTCGGCCCTGGCCCTGGCCTGCCATGGCTTCCCCGCCCTTCGCTCAGTTTTCCCTTCCTGTTCCCACTCTCTCTGCTGGGATTTTGATCTCGGTTCGGAGGTGGCGCCGGCCCAGGCGCCTTGTTTCGAGGTTCTGTTTCCCACGGACGGAGCCAAGATGCTGTGAGCCTGCCCGGAGCCTGGCTTCATGAATGGACACAGAGAGCCCGGCCAGGCAGGGACGGGGTGGGGGTGGGGGAGGCTGGGCGCTGTGGCCAGCGGGCCCTGGGCTGCCCCCGCCTCTGGGATTCAGACAGACAGACAGACAGACCACCTCTGTCTGCTGGACACATCTCTGTAGGTCCTCTGTTGTGGGGACGCGGCTGCCACCACCAGGCACGGGCCCGGCCAGAAGGAGTGGCCGCAGCTTCCCCGGGCCTGGCTCCTCTCGGACAGGAGCCCGGCTTCTCTCGGGGTGGGGTGGGGGGGGGCCCAGGCCAGAGGGGCAGGGAGAGACTGCGGCTCCGAGGCTGGGCCTGGCTGCTGGGATGGGAGAGGAGGGGCTGCGGGGTGCTCAGCCCAGGCCTCAGGGAGAGGCGTGGACTGAGGGGTGTGTGTGTCAGGGGTGTGGACAGACATGGATGGAGGGGGTCAGTCCTGCCAGAAGCCTGCTTCGTCCCTCACCCTGTGCCCCCACCTGCGCCCAGGGTGGTGGCCTTCCCACCACAGCTCAACTCTGCGCGCCGGGACCGGACGCTCGGTGCTGCCAGTGCCCGAACCCCGTCGCAGGAACCCCTTCACCACCCCTTTAGCCACCCCTTCTGGAAATTTCTATACTCAGTAAAAATGACACGTCTCCCTCCCCCGTCTCGCCTCCGGTGCTCCCTGTCACCCCTTCTGCTTTCCCAAGTCAGCGGAGACGGTGTGACCTTGGGCACGACATTTGTCCTGGCTGGATCGGCCCATGTCTCGGGAGCCTGCCGATCCCAGAAATTCCGGAGGGTCTGGAAGGCTGGACTGTTCCCCCATGTCATCTGGAGTCCCCACGGCGTAATCGATGCTCGAGAGGATGGATTAATCAGGCTTCATCGATGCTCGAGAGGATGGATTAATCATGCTTAATCAATTCTGGAGAGGATGGATTAATCATGCTTAATCGATTCTGGAGAGGATGGATTATTGGATTTCCTGCCCAAGTCACACCAGGCACAGCTGGCCCTGCACTGGGACAGGGAGACAAAGATGAGACAGGCCTGGAGCACCCACGAACACACCACGTGCTTTGTGTTGGGGTCCCACAGGCACTTGGGGGAAACCAGGGGGAGGAGCCACAGCGAGGGCCACTCCCTGGAGGAAGGAGGGAGGAGCCCGGGAGGGAGAGAAGGCAGCTGCCCCCAGTGAGCATGGGGTGTGAGGGCAGGGATCAGGGAGTGCTCCGAGGCGGGTCTTTAAAAAAAAAATTATTGATTTTTTTACAGAGAGGAAGGGAGAGGGATAGAAAGTCAGAAACATGGATGAGAGAGAAACATCAATCAGCTGCCTCCTGCACACCCCCCACTGGGGATGTGCCTGCAACTGAGGTCCATGCCCTTGACCGGAATCGAACCTGGGACCTTTCAATCCTGAGGCCGATGCTCTATCCACTGAGCCACACCGGCTTCGGCGAGGGGGGGGGGGCCTTTGGACCTGCGTCCTGAAGGCCGATAGTTTGGCTGAGAAGAGGGAAAGGGGCTTCTACTCAGAACTGATGGGAAGGCTCAGTCTCCCGACCCCGCTCCTGGACACTGGACCTTCCAGCCCACGCCGAAGCTGCTGGCTTTTTTAAAGATACATATATTTCTGCCGAAACCGGTCTGGCTCAGTGGATAGAGCGTCGGCCTGCGGACTGAAGGGTCCCAGGTTCGATTCCGGTCAGGGGCATGTACCTTGGCTGCGGGCACATCCCCAGCAGGGGGTGTGCAAGAGGCAGCTGGTTGATGTTTCTCTCTCATTGACGTTTCTGACTTTCTATCCCTCTCCCTTCTTCTCTGTAGAAAATCAATAAAATATATTTTTTAAAAAAGAAAGATATTTCCTATAATATCTTTATAAAATATACATATATACATAGATATATATTTCTTTATTGATTTCAGAGAGGGAGGGAGGAGAGACAGAAACATCGATGATGAGAGAGAATCATGGATCGGATGCTTCCAGCACGCCCCCGACTGGGGATGGAGCCGGAAACCCAGGCATGCGCCCTTCGCCGGAATCGAACCTGGGACCCTTTAATCTGTAGGCCGACACTCTATCCACTGAGCCACACCGGCCAGGGCGCTGCTGGCAGTTTTGCTCTTGGCCTTGGCACCGGGACCTGTGCTCCAGGTCCTCCGGGGCTTTGCCGTGGTCTCCGGAACCCGGGCGCCTCGGTGTGGACACTCCGGGGGGGAGGGCGGGGGCTGACAAGGGCAGGGTTCAGGGGGCGGGATTATGGGCTGGCTACCTGTTGTCAGGGCTGCACTGAGCACTAGCCAGGGAGGCAGAGTTTCAGGAGCTGGGGTGGCGCCCTGTGCCTGCCCTTCCTTTGCCTCCACCCGGAGAGGTGCCCAGGTACTTTATACTAGAGTGTAAAGGACTGCCGGAGAACCCCCGTCAGGACGGCGGACGGGGCCGGGGAGGTCTGGGCGCCAGGCTCCGCCCCGCCACGCCACGCCCTGGTTCTGCTTAATTGTGGGTCACCGTGCGGAGGGAGGCCTGCCCTCAGCCCTGCTCTCTGTGGGGCCGTGGCACCACGTTCGAGGTTCGGAGAGGAGGCGGCCAGTGAAGGCACTGGGCCCGTCCTGTGCCCACGGCAGACCTGGCTGGTTGGTCTCCACCTTCCTTCCCCGCCCGCCAGGCCTGGATTCGCACCAGAGTCCCTCACAGCCCGGACGCCTGCAGCCCCTGCCACCCCGCCGTGCCGCCGTGCGGGTGGAGTCCCGTGTGCGGGCCGCTGAGCCGGTGACGGTCCGCGCCGTGGCCCTGGGTGGGGACTAGCATCCTATGGTCCAGATGGACCACAGTTTCTCGATCCATCCATCTCCTTTCCAGGGGATTCTTTAAAAAAAATCATTTTATTGACTTCTTCGAGGAAGAGCGAGGGAGCTGGGAACATCAGTGACGAGAGAGAAGAATGGATCGGCTGCCCCTCACACCCTCCCCACGGGGGATCCAGCCCCCAACCCGGACAAGTGCCCTGGCTGGGAACCAAGCTGCGGCCGCCTGGTTCATAGGCCGATGCTCAACCCCCGAGCTCACTCACCGGCGTCAGGCGATTCCCGGTGAGGGACCGAGACCGCGGACCGTGGCCTAACTATGCAGCCTCGGCTTCAGCGTGGAGGACGGCGTCTGCGTGCCGGGGCGGCGTGGGCCTCGCGTGGACGCACTAGGCGAAGTGCCCGGACGTGTCACAGACCAGCACGGACGCACCTGGGCTGTTTGGGGGGCGCTCCGGGGAGCAGTGGGAAAATAGCACATCCTCTGAGCCCTGCTGTGTGCCAGGCCCCCCGGGTGGGCTTTTGAGCCGTAGCATTTCATGGTACCCGCAGGCGAGGTACTGTCATTGTATCTTTTTAAAAATATATATATTTTATTGATTTTCACAGAAAGGAAGGGAGAGGGATAGAAAGTCAGAAACATCGATGGGAGAGAAACATCGATCAGCTGCCTTTTGCACCCCCCCCCCCCACTGGGGATGTGCCTGCATCCAAGGCACATGCCCTTGACCGGAATCGAACCCGGGACCCTTCAGTCCGCCGGCCGACGCTCTAGGCACTGAGCCACACCGGTTTCGGCTGGCTCATGGTATCTTTTGACGGAGAGGAAGCTGCAGCCCAGAGACGTGCAGTCATGTCCCGGCGGTGAGCCAGCAGCGAGGTGCCGAGCCTGGCTCCAGAGCCGCTGCCTCTCCAGTGCAGGGATTGGGGGTGGGAGGGACGCCCCCGCTGTGCGCCTCCCTGCCGGTGTCTGCTCCTCCACGCAGAGTCGCCCTCCCCCATCGCACGCTGTGGCCGCAGGACGGTGCTCTGTCCCCCAAGAGGAAGCGGGAGGCCGCGTCCCCCCTCGCGGGTGCCCGGCGGCGGCCTCTGGAGTGCCAGCCCCGTTCGGAGACGTTCCCAGAGTCGCAGAGGCCACCCCTGGCCGCCGCCTCGGCTGGAGAACGTCCTCCGCCGGGCTGATTCCCGCTGCGCAGAGGGCACTGCCTGCCAGGCCGTGCGCACGGCCGTCTCGCGTGCACACGGTGGCACCTTCCCACGGGGAAGGGAGGGACCGGCACAGCCCCGCGGACCTCGCACACGGGAGCCCCGCAGAGGAGCCACGCAGGGGGAGGGCTGGAGTGATTGGGGGACTGGCCATGTACCGTGAGGGGGCCGCTTCTTTCCTGTGGAAATCACGTTTCTCTTCACCACATTTGTAATAGAAAAGTCAGAAAACCCCCGTGTGGCATTCGAAGCGTTTCCTTTTTCCTCAGAATGCACTTGGACTTGATATAATGAATCCTCATTAGACGTTAAAAAAAAAAAAAAAAGGCTTAGGACTCCTGTTCGGCTCCATTTCCCACGGGACCTTCTGGAAAGGCAGAGAACGGAGCCGCAGGGACAGAGAACGGAGCCGCGGGGACGGGGGACGGGGGCCGGGGGGACAGAGAACGGAGCCGTGGGGACAGAGAACGGAGCCGTGGGGACAGAGAACGGAGCCGCAGGGACAGAGAACGGAGCCGCGGGGACGGGGGACGGGGGCCGGGGGGACAGAGAACGGAGCCGGGGGGACAGAGAACGGAGCCGGGGGGACAGAGAACGGAGCCGGGGGGACGGAGAACGGAGCCGGGGGGACAGAGAACGGAGCCGGGGGGACGGAGAACGGAGCCGGGGGGACGGAGAACGGAGCCGGGGGGACGGAGAACGGAGCCGGGGGGACGGAGAACGGAGCCGGGGGGACGGGGGCCGGGGGCCGGGGGACGGGAGGGTGGGGGGCGATGAAGGAGGGTCCTGAGTGTGGCGATGGCTCACCGGCTCTGCATTTGAAACCCAGGCATGACTGTAGCAGAAAAGAAGAGAATCTACGTGTGTCAATGAGGAGGAAAGGGAAACACAGGTTGATTCACTGTCCCCTTAAAGGGCCGGCAGAGGTCACGGAGGAGACAGGCCGGGCGCAGGGCAGAGCTGGCTCTGGGCTGTGGGAACCGGATTCTTGGACATCGGCCCGGCCCTGCCTCCCGCCTGGCTTCCTCTCCCGCCTTGTGGCTCCCGGCCGGCATTCAGGGGCTGCCACTGCACGGGTGGGGGTGGGGGTGGGGGGGGGGGACAAGAACAGTTTTGTGGGGCCCAGAAATAAAGGAGTAACTGCCCAGCCACCCCAGGTTGCCATGGCAACCGTGTCATCACCCTCGAGCCGGGGCAGCTGGCACGTTGGGGGCTTGGATGGTGTTTGTTAAAGGGCCAGACGGAGAGAGGACAGCCAGGCGCGGCCTGGTAATGGCGTGAGACCTGGGTTCGAGTCCGGTCAAGGGCACACGCCCGGGTTGCAGGCTTCACCCCGCAGTGTGGGGCGTGCAGGAGGCAGCCGATCAATGGTTCTCATCATGGATGTTTCTCTCCCTCTCCCTTCCTCTCTGACATCCATAAAAACACATTGAAAACGAAACAACAGCAGAACCTCACTCCCGGCCTTGGAGGGCAGAGAGCAGGTATGGGCAGTCGGGTCTGGAGGCCCTTGTAATCACAGGGCTGTCTCCGGCTTCGGGGGGCCGGCCCCCTGCAGGGCTGAACCCGGCTTCGGGGGGCCGACCCCCTGGGCATTCACTCCTTGGCTCATGGACGAGTCGTGCCGACCTCTGCCCCGCGTCACGTGGCCCCTGGCTCAGTCTCCCTCTTACGAGGACCCAGTCCTCTGGGGGCAGGACCCGCCCCTGCCGTGAGCCCCGTCTCCGTGAGCCCCCTCGTCTCCGAGAGCCTCGCCTGCAGCAGCTCTGAGGCCACGGGGCCCACACTCTCGGGCTCTGGGGGTCAGACTGCGACGTCAGGGTTTTGGGGGTCACTGCCCGCCCTGTAGCGCTAGTTTTGCTGTCGATACGTGTCGTTTGATAAGCCAGCGGGGGCCACGGACGTCCTCCAGGGCCCCCTGTGAAGACGGGGGCTGAGGGGCTGGTGGCTTGGTTTCCTGGGAGGCTGTGCTTCCGTGGGCTCCCCACTTCCAGGGCTGGGTCCCCACCTTCTCTGTGGCCGTAAGCCCAGCGTTTAATCCGCCCTGCATGGTGCTCAGACCGAAGAGGAGGAGCACTCTGTCTGTCCTTCCTCTGTGCCCCGAGAGTACCCACTCCTCCCGCACGTGGGGTGCTCAGCTAACGCTCCCCGGGCACCTGTGGAACTCGCTCCTCAAACTCAGTCAGCTGGACAGCATGAGTGCTCCCTGCACTGTACCAGCATGGCCCCAGCATATGGAAGGCGCTCAATACATGCTCCCTGCACTGTGCTGGCATGGCCCCAGCATACAGAAGGCGCTCGATACATGCTCCCTGCACTGTGCTGGCATGGCCCAGCATACAGAAGGCGCTCGATACATGCTCCCTGCACTGTGCTGGCATGGCCCAGCATACAGAAGGCGCTCGATACATGCTCCCTGCACTGTGCTGGCATGGCCCAGCATACAGAAGGCGCTCGATACATGCTCCACGCACTGTGGTGGCATGGCCCAGCATACAGAAGGCGCTCAATACATGCTCCCT
Source organism: Antrozous pallidus (assembly GCA_027563665.1). Taxonomy (NCBI): domain Eukaryota; kingdom Metazoa; phylum Chordata; class Mammalia; order Chiroptera; family Vespertilionidae; genus Antrozous; species Antrozous pallidus. The sequence goes on along the minus strand of CM050516.1, from coordinate 2,015,956 downwards.
GCACTGTGGTGGCATGGCCCAGCATACAGAAGGCGCTCAATACATGCTCCCTGCACTGTGCTGGCATGGCCCAGCATACAGAAGGCGCTCAATACATGCTCCCTGCACTGTGCTGGCATGGCCCAGCATACAGAAGGCGCTCGATACATGCTCCCTGCACTGTGCTGGCATGGCCCAGCATACAGAAGGCGCTCGATACATGCTCCCTGCACTGTGCTGGCATGGCCCAGCATACAGAAGGCGCTCGATACATGCTCCCTGCACTGTGGTGGCATGGCCCAGCATACAGAAGGCGCTCGATACATGCTCCCTGCACTGTGCTGGCATGGCCCAGCATACAGAAGGCGCTCGATACATGCTCCCTGCACTGTGCTGGCATGGCCCAGCATACAGAAGGCGCTCGATACATGCTCCCTGCACTGTGCTGGCATGGCCCAGCATACAGAAGGCGCTCAATACATGCTCCACGCACTGTGGTGGCATGGCCCAGCATACAGAAGGCGCTCAATACATGCTCCCTGCACTGTGGTCGCATGGCCCAGCATACAGAAGGCGCTCGATACATGCTCCCTGCACTGTGCTGGCATGGCCCCAGCATACAGAAGGCGCTCAATACATGCTCCACGCACTGTGGTGGCATGGCCCAGCATACAGAAGGCGCTCAATACATGCTCCCTGCACTGCCCTACATCGAGCCCTGTGTTCTGAGCCCTGGGTCCATTTCCATTTTTGTGGGTCTTCACAGTAGTGACTGGGCCTCGGGGGAGGGGTGTTTGGGGCTGCGGTTCCCATGGGCAGGCGGTGCGGGACTCGTCTCTGGGGGCCGGGAAGAGCTGGAGGGTTGGGTGGAGACTGTCTCCCAGGAGGAGGTCATGTGCACAGAGGAACCCTCGGCCGGGCGTGCCCGTGGGGAGCTGTGTGAACGTCAGTGACAGCAAAGACGGAGCAGCCCCGACATTCAGCCGAGCTCCGTGACAGCCTGGGATCGGGCACTGGGGAGCACAGACATGTAATAGAGAGCGTTGAGGGGGGGGGAGGGCGGGAGAGGGACCCCTCCTCCCACCGCAGGGCCGAGCTCCAGGAAGCCGCCTCTCCTTCCAGGTTCATGAACCACCGGGCCCCCGCCCACAAGCGGTACCAGCCCACGGAGTACGAGCACGCGGCCAACTGTGCCACCCATGCTGTGAGTGGGCCCGGGGCTGAGGGTGGGGGGCACCCCCGGGCCGGGTGGGGAGACAGCCTGTCCGCCTCGGGGAGATTCCGTGTCCGTTCCACGCGATGGCCACGCGATGGCCACGCGATGCCCACGCCCCCATGGCCCTGCAGGGGGAGCCGTGGCTCTGAGCCGGCCTCTGCCGGGGCTTCTCCCGGAAATGGCCGTGAACCAGGGTCCGGAGAGGAGGGTTCCCCGGGGACATGGGGGAGCCGCCCGTGTGACAGGGCGGAGGCTGCGGCTCGGGGCGCGGGGGCCTCGGGCCGGGCGACTGGGCACACGGAGCGGAGGGGACGGCTGTCCCGTGGCAGCCCCGCCGCCGGGGGCTGTGGACACTGACACTGAAGTCAATGGAATGAAATCAAATGTCAAACTCCTTGTCCAGCCCTGGCTGGGGTGGCTCTGTGGACAGAGCATCGGCCTGTGGACTGCAAGGCCCCAGGCTCGATAAAATATATTTTTAAAAATTCCATTTCTCCCCATAAAAAATATTTTCTAAAAATTCCTTTTCTCACCCAGCCGGTGTTGCTCAGTGGATAGAGCATTGGCCTGGGGACTGCAGGGTCCCAGGTTCGATTCCGGCCACAGGCACAGGCCCGGGGTTGCAGGCTCGATCCCCAGTGTGGGGCGTGCGGGAGGCAGCCGATCCGTGATTCCCTCCCATCATGGATGCTTCTCTCTCCCTCTGCCTTCCTCTCTGACATCCATAAACACATATTTTTAAAAAAATTCCTTTTCTCAGTGGCACAAGTCACGTCTCAGTGCTCCGCAGCTGCTGTGCCTGGGGCTCCCACTCTGGACGTGCAGGTTGGGGCATCCCGGCGGGAGGGAGGGACGCCTCCGGCTGCCCTGGACCCCGAGCCAGCGCTGCCTGCTCCCCGCTTCCAGCTCTGGATCCTCCCCAGCGTCCTCGGCAGCTCCAACCTGTACCTGCTGTCGGACGACACCTGGGAGACCGTGTCCGCCTGGGTCTACGGCCTCGGCCTGTGCGGGCTCTTCGTGGTGTCCACTGTGTTCCACACCGTCTCCTGGAAGCAGAGCCACCTCCGGTACCGGGCGCCGTGTGGGGGAGGGGGGGACCTGGCTGAGGGGGAGGGCAGCCGGGATCTCAGCTGTCTGCGGGGCACCCCCTGTCCTGCACGTCGCCACCCACCCAGTCCCCACGGCGGCCTGCGAAGATCGCTGATGGCCGATGGCCCCCCTGTTACAAGGTGGGGACGGAGCCCCGAGCAGGGAGGGGACTTGGTCAGGGTCAGTGTCCCTAAGGGCTGGGCGGGGATTCCAACCCAGGCCTCTGGCCCCAGAGCATGGGCATGAAACCACAGAGCCAGAATCTGGCCAAACGGTCTTTCGGGGGCTCAGAGTTTTATTTTTTAAATGAATTTTTATTGAACAGAGAGGGAGGGAGAGAGAGAAGCATCAATGATGAGAGAGGTCACTGGTTGGCCGCCTCCCGCGTGCCCCCTTGTGGGGACTGAGCCCAGGCATGTGCCCTTGACCGGAATCAAACTCCAGACCCTTCCGTCCACAGGCCGACGCTCTGTCCACTGAGCTACACTGGCCGGGGCGGGGCGCAGAGTTTAATGGTTTTGCATTTTGGCCACTTGCCGTCTCCTGAAAGCCCAGAATGTGCCACGGGAATGCCGAGGGGAGGCGAGGCGGGGCCCTGAGGGACCCCAGGGCGGGGGGGATGATTGGAGAGCCTGGTGGCCGAGGCCGAGGGGGTAGCTGGACAGAGGCGGCCCCGCCCAGGCCCTCGCCGCGCTGCCGGCCGCCGGTGACCCGCCTTCTCTGCCAGGATGGTGGAGCGCTGCCTGCACATGTGTGACCGCATGGCCATCTACTTCTTCATCGCGGCGTCCTACGCGCCCTGGTGAGTGCCCGCGGCCCCGCGGACGCTGGCTCCCCTCCGTCCCTGGTCCGGTCGCACCCGCCCTCACCGGCTCGGGGCCAGCTTCCCTGTGCGCCCAGCGCTCGCCCGCATGAAACGGGAGTGTGCGTGCACGTGTGCGGGTGTGACTACCCATGCAGACGCGACACACGCACCGTGCGTGGGGTTTACATGTGTAAGCGAACGTTTACACCGCCTCCCTCTGAGTGAACACGGCAGGGAGGACGCCGGGCTGCTGCCCAGGGTTCGCCTTCCTCCTCTCCGCGCTCGCCGGGCCGTCTGTCCGGGCCGTCTGTCCGGATGTCTGTCCGGGATGTCTGTCCGGGCCGTCTGTCCGGGCCGTCTGTCCGGGACACCTGTCCGGGCCGTCTGTCCGGGCCGTCTGTCCGGGCCGTCTGTCTGGGATGTCTGTCCGGGCCGTCTGTCCGGGATGTCTGTCCGGGCCGTCTGTCCGGGATGTCTGTCCGGGCCGTCTGTCCGGGCCGTCTGTCTGGGACGTCTGTCCGGATGTCTGTCCGGGACACCTGTCCGGGACGCCTGTCCGGGCCGTCTGTCCGGGACGTCTGTCCGGGCCGCCTGTCTGGGATGTCTGTCCGGGATGTCTGTCCGGAACGCCCGTGGGAGACGTCCTCTCTCTTTTCCACGGCAGCGTGTGGAGCTCTGGCCGCTCCGTGTGTAGGGGATCTGCTAGTAAACAGGTTTTGTTGGCACACACAAAGGCGATTGTTTTCAAACACGTTTGATGGAGGTGTGTCATTCCTGCTGTCTGTCTGTCTGTCCTCTGTCTGCCCGCCTGTTGGCACCATCAGACCTGCCCAGCCTGGCCTTCTCTCCCGAAACCCCTCAGGGTGTAGGCTGTCAGACGCCAGGGAGGCAGGCGGACGGAGACTTCTAGAAGCCTAGAAAGCGCTAGTGAGGAGCGCCGCGTGAGTGGGTAGGCGGGAGGGCACGGAGCAGAGGCGAGAACCGGAGGCCACGGGAGGGGCTCGGTCCGCAGCGGCTTCTCGTGGGCCTGAGCTCCCGGGGCAGCGCCTGCGGGTCAGGAGCCAGGAGCTCAGGTGCCTGTTGGGACGTGGACGTGTGTCAGGCTGTTTTGTGCTCAGCTGCCGGGACAGACAGCTTTCTGGAGTGATCCTGCCCTCAGCCCCTTTGCAGGTGGGCGCCTGGGTTTCCCTTCCTTATGCCTGCATTGGCCACGGAGCGGCGCTCTGTGCTGCCCCCTGGTGGTGGCCAGGGAGAAAGTGACCACAGAGCGGTGCTCTGTGCTGCCCCTGCTGGTGGCCGAGGGCATGGCCGTAACTCCTCCAGGACCTGGGGCTGAGGTCCCTGGGCCTGCGCGGGCCGTGTGTGCGCACGGCAAAGTCTGACAGATCCGCTGGTGACTGTCCCACCAGCTCCCGTTCATTGCTTGGTTGATTGACTTTTTTTTTCTTAAGAAAGAGAGGGAGAGAACAGGAAGAAGGAAGAGAGGGAGAGAGAAAGGAAGGGAGGGAGAGAGAAACACTGATTTGTGGTTCCACTTGTCTGTGCATCTATTGGTTGTTTCTTCTGTCTGTTTGCTTACTGGTTGTTTCTTTTTTTAACGGTTTTTTACAGAGAGGAAGGGAGAGGGATAGAGTCAGAAACACCGATGAGAGAGAAACATCGATCCGCTGCCTCCTGCACACCCCCTAATGGGGATGTGCCCGCAACCACGGTCCACGCCCTTGACCGGAATCGAACCCGGGACCTCTCAGTCCGCAGGCTGACGTCCTATCCACTGAGCCACACCGGTTTCGGCATACTGGTGGTTTCTTGTATGTGCCCCGACCGGGGATTGAACCTGTGACCATGGCCTATCGGGACGCCACCCTCACCAGCTGGCCGGATTCCTGCCCCTCCCCGCCCCCCCCACGCCCAGACATGGGTGCGGCTCCTTCCCCTCTACTGACTGCTCATGGGTGACTGTCTCTTTGTATCTGTCTCTCCCACGAGAGGCCGCGTCTCCCGCTGCGGCCACAGCAGGCGGCTCTGCGGGGACAGGGTCCCCGGCTGGCCAGCCCCAGGCCCCACAGGGCCGGCCTGGCCTCAGACTGCCCCTCGGTCTCCGCAGGCTGAACCTCCGTGAGCTGGGCCCCTGGGCCGCCCACATGCGCTGGCTGGTCTGGGTCATGGCCTCCGTGGGCACCGCCTACGTCTTCTTCTTCCACGAGCGGTAAGCGGGGGTGGGGGGGGAGCAGGGCGGTGCTCCGGGGACAGAGTGGCCCTCAGGGCTCCAGCACGGCCTCCTTCCTGCCCGAGAGAGAGGGCACCCCGGGAGGCCCGGGAGCCTGAGAGCACAGCCACAGGCCCGCAGCCCACGGCGTCAGTTTGAGCGTTTGTGTTTTTTTTTTAAAGACCCTGTGGGACCCTAGCCGGGGTGGCTCAGTGGATAGAGCGTCGGCCTGCGGACTGAAGGGTCCCAGGTTCGATTCCGGTCAAGGGCATGGGCCTTGGCTGCGGGCACATCCCCAGTAGGAGGCGTGCAGGAGGCGGCTGATCGGTGTTTCTCTCTCATCGATGTTTCTGACTTTCTATCCCCCCCCTTCTCTCTGTGAGAAATCAATGAAATATATTTTGAAAAATAAACAAAAATAAACAAAAAGACGGCATGCCACCTGCCGTCTCTGAGCCGCGCTGGCTCTGAGCCCGGGGCCCCGTCTGCTCCCATCGGCCCAGCGACGGGACGGCTCGGTTAAGTGAGGGACAGGCAGGGCTACGGGAGCAGGAGAGCGACAGAGGCGGGACCTCCAGGGCGGCAGGAGGGGTCAGCGTGCAGCTGCTCGGGCCCACGGCCACGGTGTGGGGTCGACGGTCAGGTCTGCCCGGGGCCCGGTAACGACGGGGGAACGCGTCTCAGGGAGGGAGTGGGACCCGCCCGGCCGCCCCGCTCTGCCAGCGCCTTCGGGGGGACGGTGTCGGCTGTGCCCACGGCGGCTCTCCTCCCGCAGGTACAAGCTTCTGGAGCTGCTGTGCTACGTGGTCATGGGCCTGTTCCCCGCCTCGGTCATCCTCTCGATGGTGAGTCCGCCCCCGCGGGGGGCCCGCGTCGGCCCGGGGAGCACCCACTCTGACCCGGGACCGTCCCCCGGAGCCCTCTCCCCCGGCAGGTTGGGAAACTGAGGCTCGGTGCGTCCACGCGACCCCCCGAACGAGGCGATAGAATAGCAGGTTCTATCAGAGAGGGCCTCTCCTCTCTGAGCCTCAGTTTCCCCCTCTGCTAAATGGACACAGGAAGCTCAGCCTGCCCATCACCTCTCAGGCCACAGGACGGTCTTACCACTGTTATTACCATTCATCCTCACCCAAGGTCATGCTGGTTGATTTTAGAGAGGGGGGGCGGGGGAGAGAGAGAGAGAGAGAGAGAGAGAGAGAGAGATCAATGTGAGAGAAACGTCGACTGGTTGCCTCCCCCATGTGCCCGGCCGGAAATGGAACCTGGCTGGGGACCAGACCCCCCCCCTTTCAGTGCCGCTACCCACTGAGCCACACTGGTCAGGCCAGAGAAGAGCATTATTTTAAAATTATTATCATTGGCAGACGTTAACATTTTATGAAGTAAACTCTAACAGGTGTGTTTTTTAAATTTAATTTTATGGCTTTTAATGAAGGACTCCCTCTTCTCAAGTTTTTGTAAATATTTACCCATATTTCCTTACGTTTCTTTTGTGGTTGACTTCTCACTTCTCTGTGCTCCCACCGCTGTTGGTCCTGTATATGTGAGTCCCCCTCCCCCCCCGAGGGTCCGCATTTAAAATCGCTCCTCTAAAATTCAGGGTCCGTTTCTCACATTCCAATTCTGTCCCAGCGATGGGCCCGCTTTGTTTTCTTCGTGTGTGTGTGTGTGTGTGTGTGTGTGTTTAATATGTATATTTAAATTTTTTATTGATTTTTTACAGAGAGGGATAGAGAGTAGAAACATCAGTGAGACACATTGGTCAGCTGCCTCCTGCACACCCCTCCCTGAGGATGAGGCCAAAACCAAGGTCCATGCTCTTGACCGGAATCGAACCTGGGACCCTTCAGTCCGCAGGCCGACGCTCTATCCACTGAGCCACACCGGTTTCGGCCCGTTTTTGTTTTTAACGTTGCATTGACTTGAGAAAGACGGACGGAGAGGGAGAGAGACAGCGAAGAGAAACATCCACCAGCCGCCTCCTGCATGCCCCCTATTGGGGATCAGCCCGCAACCTGGGCACGAGCCCAGCCCGGGAATTGAACGCTCTATCCACTGAGCACCACCGGCTGGGGCCCTCCTGGTTCCTGGGTCGACGCTCAACCCCCGAGCCCCCCGCGGGGCGGGCCAGTTTTCACACTGATTCCAAACCGTCCCCTCGTGTAGCTCTGATCGCATGCGAGCACTCGGCATCCCGTCCGTCTGTCCTGCTCAACGCTGCCCTTGCAACCTGCCTTTGTTTCTATAGGTTAGCTTTTCCCAAGTTTGTTTTTACTCAACGGGGTAACTGCCACGCGTCCCACACGGAAACCATCCCCGCCGGCCGCGATACTTAGAACGTCATTAGAAAATCAATCTGCAGTGAATATTATAAAGAGGAATTGTGCCGCGCCAGCACAGCCAAGGGCTGGGGGAGCCTGGGGGGGGCGGGGAAGGATGAAGACAAGACAGGCCAGGAGAGGAAGCTGGGGCTTGGTGGGTCTCCTGCCCCTGGCTGAGGCCACAGGACAGGTCCGGACCGCAAGCGGAGCCTCTATTTCATAGCCAGAGGTAAACAGGGAGTGGTCACCATGGTTACAGCGTTCTTGTGAGTTTCACTGGTTTGGGCAGCACTGGCTGCACCTCCCACAGCCCATTAGCGACCCAGGAAAGATCTAGGCCCAGTGGTGGGCAAACTCATTAGTCAACAGAGCCAAATATCAACAGTACGATGATTGAGATTTCTTTTGAGAGCCAGATTTTTAAAACTTAAACTACATAGGTAGGTACATTGTTATTCACTTAATTAGGGTGCTCCTAATTTTATGGAAGAGCCACACTCAGGGCGCCAAAGAGCTGCATGTGGCTCACGAGCCGCAGTTTGCCCATCACTGATCTAGGGAGGTCATAAGGTCAAGCTTAATGATGCTGGGGGGGCTGTGCCCTCTGAGCTGGCACTTGTTCGTGGCTTTGCCAGAGGTCAGTCCGAGGCTTAGCCCTACGGCCGCTTCCAACAATAAATATATTACAAGTCGAGTGTTCTTGAATATTTTCGGCTGAAAATTCTCATGAAAAGTGATTTTAAGGTTGGTCAGGGCTGCCTCGTGGGGAAAACATTTTTTTTATAGACACGTGTGGCACGTGGGGAAGGTCTTCGCCTGCATCTGCAGACGCTGGTGGCGCACAATGGGTTAACGTGCATCTTTAAGTTACAGCTATCACGTCACGTAATAGCTATCAGGTCACATAGCACACATTTAAACATATGCATGTGCGCACTTCCTTTGTGTGGCGAACGTACATTTAAACGCGTGCTCACGGCACAGAAACGGTCTCGTCCGGAAGTCGGAAACAGCAGCAGCCCCGCCCTCCACGGCACAGTCCTGACCCGTTTCCTTCCCTCTGTCCCTTTTTTAAACGTACACGCAGGTCTGTTGACTTACTGGCTTTTCTTTTCTTTTTTTAAAAAATATATTTACTGATTTCAGAGAGGAAGAGAAAAGGAAAGAGAGAGAAACATCAATAATGAGAGAGAACCATAGATCGGCTGCCTCCTGCACGCTCCTCACTGGAGACTGAGCTGAAACCCGGGCCTGTGCCCTTGGCCAGAATCGAACCCGGGACCCTTCAGTCTGCAGGCCAACGCTCTGTCCTCTGAGCCAGGCTGGCTATGGCTTCGAGGCTTTTCTTTTACAAAACTGAGGTCACGCTGTACAGACCTCCCTCCTCCTGCAGCATGCTCTTCTCGCTTCCCACGCTGTCGTGGGCCTGTGTCTGTGACGGTCACACCTGCCTGTGCCGGGTCCTGAAGGGGGCGTAAGTGGCCCCTGGAGGCCCCGGTACCAGCCGGGTGCCCGGGGTGCTGAGACGCATCGGGTGCTACCCTGTTTCCCCGAAAATAAGACAGTGTCTTGTATTAATTTTTGCTCCCAAAGATGCGCTAGGTCTTATTTTCAGGGGGGATGCCTTCTATTACAGCGAGTAGGTCTTATTTTCGGGGGGGGGGTGTCTTACTTTTGGGGAAACAGCGTAGTGACCATCATCACACCCCCCACGCTCAGGCTCAGCCCTCTGGGGCCCCGGGACCGCCCGAGCGGAGAGCGCTGCTCAGAGCCGAGGCCGCCCCGGGGGGGGGGGGGGGGGCGCGGGGAGGCGATGGGTGTGCAGAGGCCGGATGGTGAGAGCTCTCTGGTCCGAGTGGAGTCTTCCTGAAACCCGTGTGCCTGTGGAGTGCATGCTGTATGTGCAGACATGCATGTGTGAGCAGAGGCGGCTTCCGGAGGGACCCTGCACGCTGGTGACGCGGGTCCCCCGGACGCGGTGGGCCTGGCCCTGGGCACCGGCTCGGCGGCTGCCCGCCCCTCGGCCCCTCCCTCCCACACTTGAGCCGTGTTTTAAAAAATCTTCACCCAATGATGTTGTTCCTTTGGTTTTCAGAGGGGGTGGGAGGGAGGGGGAGAGACCGAGCAAAACGTCAATGTGGGAGAGACTTGGCTGGTTGCCTCCCGCACACGCTGGCCCGCAGCCGGGACTGAGCCTGTAACTGTTGGAGAGAGCCGAGGAGAACCGAGCAACACCCAGAGAGAGGGACGGACGTTCGTTACGCGCGGGCCCAGAGGAAAATGGCTCTCAGATTCTGCGCCCCAACATGGAGGAACTCTCCCTCTTTATATGTTTTTACCTTCTTTGTCTCCCAAATATGAGGTGTTTCCGACCCCCTTTAAAGAGCCCCTGTGGGCTGGGGCCTTGAGACCTCAACCACAGGCCTGGCCTGGTGCCGGCACTGACAACCTCGTCCGGGGAAGCTTATGGCCTCTCTGAAGTGGGAGGAGTCTTATTTTCCCTATTATTTAAGCAAGCGAGCATCTCCAAAAGCCAAATAGCAGGGTTAACATTTCAAACAGCCGTTTTTATAGAAGATGGATGCTCACAATCAAGGGACGTGCCCTTGACTGGGATCCAAACCGGGACCCTTCAGTCCACAGGTTGGCGCTCTAACCACTGAGCAAACCAGCCAGGGCACAGATACCATCTTGTTCAGCTGACAGCCAGACGGGGCCGGGCTACTCTGCGGTGGGGGCCGGATGTGGCCGTGGCTCACTCCCAATCTCCCCGCCTTCGGGCGGAGCCAGGGGTGACTGGGGGGACGGGGACGGTCAAAGGCTAAGACACCCCTGGAGGTCTCAGTGGAAACGTGTCCCACGTGAGAACTGATTCGGGAGAAGGGGCGACATCACGGTGTTGGGACGCCCCACCCAGGACCCTGGGCGGCTCACCGGGTCTCTTCGTTTCTGGGGTGCGGGCGGGGGGTGGGGGAATGGCTGGGGGCTCCCTACCTTGCTGGCCGCTCCTCTGACTCCTCCCCCCCAAACCCCGTCCTTGCCGACAGCCCGACACCGAGGGCCTCTGGGAGCTGCTGGCCGGAGGGGCCCTCTACGGCCTGGGCGCCCTGTTCTTCAAGAGCGACGGCAGGGTGCCCTTCGCCCACGCCATCTGGCACCTCTTCGTGGCCTGCGGGGCCGGCACCCACTACTACGCCGTCTGGAGGTACCTCTACCTGCCCAGCACCCCGCCCGCCAAGGTGTCCAAGTGAGGGGCCGATCCTGCGAGCTCCAGCCGCTGCCCTCCGCCCTCCGCCCTCTGCCCTCCGCCAGCAGAGCTGCCCCCCGCCCCTCGGGCCCCAGAAAGGAAGGGCTGGTCGGGGCGCAGTGGAGACGGGCACGAGAACGCTTTTAATCGGGACGAGTGGCTCCCGATGCCGTGGGCGTTAGCGCCTCCCGGGAGCGGGGCTGCCCTGCTGACGGGCCAGCACCCCCTCGGACCCCCAGACACCGGGCACAGCAGGCGGTGGTCCCCCCATAACCCCCCGTTTCTGCTACAGCGTCCTGCGGGGGACGCCCCTGCTCAGGAAAGCCGCAGGCGGGGGTGGGAGGGTGACCGCGGCAGACATCGCCCGTCGACCGCCGCCGGGTGCTGTTGGTTCCCCCGGTGCTGGGGCGGCCGGGCCAGGCGGCTGGCACTCAGGATGCGCCTCTTTGCTGCACCTGCGGGGCCCCGGGTGGGCACGTGACCAGGCTGTTAATGTCCCCGCCTGGGGCTGTGTGTACCTCCTTCCCCCGACCCCGGTCCCTTTCCGGGGAGCTCCTGTGTGGGCAGAGGAGCGGGTAGGCCTCGGGGCCGCACCCAGCCGTCCTGGCCCTCTGAGCCAGTCCTCGCTGCAGAGGGGGGCAGCTGGGCCATGACAGGGCCACGTCGTCTCACACCCAGGAGCCAGGGGAGCTGGACAGGCATGCCCCGGGCGGCAGTGCATCGGCCCGCCTGCTGCAGACCAGGGCGCGTGACACTGACATTCAGGGTCTCGCTTGGTGCCATCAGTGGCCTTGGGAGGACCCCCCGCCCAGCACAGAGGGAGGACACCCCGACCTCTGGAGCCCCGAGCAGCCCAGCCTCAGGGCCGGGGGCAGCGCCGGCCTGCACACCTGGCACACAGACGGGCACTGGGAGGCCCCGCCCAGCTCCGGGTCTGCAGAATCTGAGCCCCTGGATGTAGGATCCCGGGCGAGTCAGACGAGCCTCGGTGTCCGGCTCCCCGGGAAGGTGGGGGTGGGGGTGGGGGTGGGGGTGGGGGAGACAGGAAGCTTCTGCTCCGCCCGGCCGGCCCAGGCCTTTCAGGGTGCGAGGCCTCTGGGTCGTGTGTCCAGCCTGCGCTCAATCACCTGACTCGGCCCACAGACGGGGCCTGAGCGGGCCAACGCTGGGGGCATAAGTTTTGTCCTCTTACCCGTGTGTGTGCATGTGCGCATGTGTGCATGTGTGTGTGTGTGTGTTCTGTGATCTGGCTCTGATACCTGGAGTGTGTGTGTGTGAGTGTGCGCATGCACGCGTGTGTATACATGTGTGTGTGCATGCGTGTTTGAGTGTGTGCACGCACATGTGTGGCTGCACTGTGTGTGTTCACCTGTGTGTGCATGCACGTGTGTGTGTGTGTGTGTGTGTGTGTGTTCTGTGATCTGGCTCTGATACCTGGAGTGTGTGTGTGCGTGCGTGCACGTGTGTGTATACATGTGTGTGCATGTGCATGTGTGTTTGAGTGTGTGTGCACGCACATGTGTGGCTGCACTGTGTGTGTGCACGCACATGTGTGCATGCTCCTGTGTGTGTGTGTGTGTTTTCTGTGATCTGGCTCTGATACCTGGAGTGTGTGTGTGTGAGTGTGCATGTGTGCATGCATGCTCCTGTGTGTGTGTGTGCACACACGTGTGTGGCTGCACTGCTGCCAGCCCTGCCAGCTGCCTTCACCCGCGACACCAGCCCGCAGAGCTCACCCAGCATCCCCACCAGCTGGAGTCAGGCCTGGAGGTCGGGGAGGGGCTCGCCCTGGTGGGGCGGGGACCCTGTACTTGACCCCTGGCCTCAGCGGGTGTAGGGCTCCCCCAATGCTCAGGGGGCCTCCCCGAGTGCGGCAGCCGAGACGGGGGCCACCTGCGGGGCTGAGGGGACGAAGGCCCCGCCGGGAGCTGGGCCTGACCTGGGCCTCGCCGTGGCCGCGGCTCCCTCCCCACTGGTGCCCTTGCCCCCCTTCTGGGCCTTGGCGCTTGCCTTTTCCCCGCCCCCAGCTCCCCTTTGTGCCCAGGAGCCTTTAGAGGAAGCGCTGGCTCACCTCGCCCTCCCAGCACACTCTAGTCGCCCTCAACGCCCGCTCAGAGCATTCCGGGGGGCAGGGGGGCAGGGAGAGGGCTCAGCCTGGGAATTCGGACGCCAGTCCCTCCCTCTGCCATCCTTGAGGCGTCACGTGCTGTCGTGCCAACCAGGTGCTGCTGTGTCCCCAGGAACCTCGGCGGGGGGGAGGCAGGAGGCAGCGATCTTCCCTCTGGGACCCTCTGGGCATATCAGGGGCTGCTCTGGGGTCAGGGGTGCTGGGGTAGCGGGCACTCTGAAAGCTCTCACCCCCCGCCCCCTGCCTCCCACACACTGCGTGGGTAGACAGGCCTGGCCTTGACAAGCGGCCTCTTAGACCCGTGGTCGGCAAACTGTGGCTCGTGAGCCACGTGCGGCTCTTTGGCCCCTTGAGTGTGGCTCTCCCACAGAATACCACGGCCCGGGTGAGTCCGCGTTGAAGAGGTGGCGTTAGAAGAAGTTTAAGTTTAAAAATGTGGCTCTCGCCCTAACCGGTGCGGCTCAGTGGACAGAGCATCGGCCTGCGGACTGAGGGGTCCCGGGTTCGATTCCGGTCAAGGGCATTTACCTTGGTTGCTGGCACATCCCCAGTGGGGGGGGGGGGGGTGCAGGAGGCAGCTGATGGATGTTTCTCTCTCATCCATGTTTCTAACTCTCTATCCCTCTCCCTTCCTCTCTGTGAAAAATAAAAAAAATATATATTAAAAAAATGTGGCTCTCCAAAGGAATTCCAGTCGTTGTGCTGTTGGTATTTGGCCCTGTTGGCTGATGAGTTTGCCGACCCCTGGGTGAGGCCAGGGGTGACGGACCGGAGGCCGGGCTGTGTGAGGGCCTCGGCCCCCCGCGGGAGGGCTGGCGTCCCTGCCTCGGACCGGAGCTGCCTCCTGCCTCGAGTGGAAACCACGGGGGTGTTGGGGGTGTTTGGGGGGGTGGGCGGGGGCTGGGGCAGGGCTGGCGTCCTGTCCTCCGCCCAGGCGGGGTGGGGCGGGTCCTGGGAAAGCCCCGTGGGGTGGGGTGGGGTGGGGCATGCAGGGACCCCAGGGGCCGAGGCCCGAAGTCCGGCAGCCTCCGTTCCAGAAGCTGTTCCGCTGGCCCCCCGGGAAACGGCCAGGGGCTCTCTACCTGCAGACGGGGGCCGCGTGGTGCCGGCCTGGGGCCCTCCGGCCGCTGCGACCTCGGCAAGAAGGCGGCTCCCGGGACCCGGCCCACCGGCCACGGAGCGTGAGGCGGGGCCCGGGCTCCGGCGGTGACCGGGCAGGCCCCGGGGCGGGTGGTCACCCCGGACGCCCTCGCGGGCAGCCGGCGAGCCTTTGCCCGGGATCGGGCTCTGACCCGCTTCCCGGACCCGCCCCGGCCGCGTGCGTGACGGTGTCCGCGGCAGGAGGCTCCGTGGGGGTGGCGCCGTGGCCTGAACGCGTGTGCGAAGGCCCCTCCTGCCGGCCCGCGTCCCGTCTCCACGGAGAGACCGAGGGCCGGAATAACACGGATAAAACCGGCCGCGCCTCGCCCTGCACACCGACGCCCCTCCGGCCTCTCCCCCACACGCCAGCCCGTCCCGGGACCCGGGGTGGGCAGGAAGCGCCCATCAGCGAGACCCCATGGACGGCGGGCTCCAGCGGGACAGGGGACGCCGACACGCAGAGGCGCCAGCAGCCGGTCATCGCTGGTGCTCAGGGCGGTGGGCGGCCAGGGCAGGACGGGTCTGGAGGGCTGGGAGCCCGAGGCTGGAGCAGGCCAAGGCTGGCTCACTCAGAGGCCAGCAGCTGGGCCCTCGGGGGCGGGGGGGGACTGCTCCCACTCCCTCAGAAAGCAGGTTGGGCCCTGGCCGGAGCTCAGCCGATTAGAGCGTTGTCCCCGTCAGCCAAGGCCTGGGCTCCATTCCCAGTCCGGGCACAGACCGCCATCAACCGAGGAGCGAATGAGCATGTGCAACAACAATTCCGTGTCTCTCTCCGATCAGTCCTATCTCATGAAAGAGTCATATGCAGATTGACCATCACCCGACACACAAGATGTGGTCAAAGATCCTGCCCCCATGTGGACACAAGGTGGCCACCACAAGATGGCTAGCAGGGGAGGGCCGTTGGGAGGGACCAGGATTGCAAGGGAGGGCCTTTGGGAGCAATCAAGCCTGCAGGAGAAGGCAATTAGGGGTGACCAGGCCGGCAAAGGAAGGAAGTTGTGGGCAACTGGGTCTGCAGGGGTGGGCAGTTGGGGGTGACCAGGCCTGCAGGGGAGGGCAGTTAGGGGCAAACAGGCTGGCAGGGGAATGGTTAGGAGGGTGATCAGGCTGGCAGGCAGAAGCGGTTGGGGCAATCAGGGAGGCAGGCAGGTGAGCAGTTTGGAGCCAGCAATCCTGGATTGTGAGAAGGATGTCTGACTGCCCATTTAGGCCCGATCCTGGTCCTAGACAGGCAGTCGGACATCCCTCGAGGGGTCCCAGATTGGAGAGGGTGCAGGCTGGGCTAAGGGACATCCCCTGACCCCTGTGCATGAATTTCGTGCACCGGGCCTCTAGCCAATAAATAAAACAAAAAGCAGGCTCCGTCACTAGCCAGGGAGGTGAGGCCAACAGAGGAAGAGATGATGGCCATTGGAGGGTGAGTTTGCTGCTCACAGTTCCCCAAGAAGGGGTGAAGGTGGCCACCCAGACCAGTTGGAAAGGAAGGGGGAGGGGTCTGGAGGTGGGGAACTGGGGTTTCCAAGGGAAGGGACAGGCGAGGCAGGGCCAGCAGGCTCAGGGCTGGCTGGTTTGGATAATTTCAGGGGCTCTGGGGTACAGGGGCTGTTTCAGTTTTGTGGTTCCTGGTTGTGGGGTGACAGGGCAGGGGATGGTGGTCGCAGTCGGAGCGCCTGATGGAGGAGGCAGAGGGATGGTCTCTGGTCGGTGGGTTTGCCTCTGAGGATGCGCCCCCAGGTGAGCTGTTCACCATCTTCTGGGGGGCGGCCGGGGGCGGGGCGGCCCAGGCTCAGGACGGCCCAGAGGACAGACAGACATCGGGAGGAAAGACCTGCTTCACCACACCCACGAGAGGCCTCCCCACGCGGCCGGCTTCCTTACAACATGGCCGCCGGGGCCCAAGGGGAAGAGAGAGCCCCGCGGGACACACGGAACCACACATCGGCCGTCTGGCATGTTCCGTTGGTCAACTCAGCCAAAGGCCCTGCCCAGATGCCAGGAGGAGGCACACACCTCCCGCCAGCCAAGGACAGCGAGAGCGTGTGTGCGTGTGTGTTCCGTGATCTGGCTCTGATACCTGGAGTGTGTGTGTGTGTGTGTGTGTGTGTGTGTGTGTGTTCCGTGATCTGGCTCTGATACCTGGAGTGTGTGTGTGTGTGTGTGTGTGTGTTCTGTGATCTGGCTCTTATACCTGGTGTGTGTGTGTGAGTGTGTGTGTGGAATGGGGGTGGAGGTGGATTTCTTTGGAAATTGTCACCTGCTGCAGACTCCATTCTCAGGAAGGATCTGTTGATGTCCCTCTTGGGGCTACTTGCCCCGCTTTGGAGGGCGGTTTTACCAAAGAGGGGCGACCTGTCATTGATGGAGGCCCCTTCCGCTCAGGTTAGGTTAGGGGCGCACACATTCTTTTCCTCGGGAGACAGAAAGAAGGTCTTTGGCCGGACCACGCTCTTTCACCCCAAATCTGAAAAGTGTGGCAGTTCGTCCCAGGCAAACCCTGTCCCAGAGCCCCCTTTTCTCTGACTTCGTGAGCAAGGCAGCCGGCCTCGGCTCACCCCCCATCCGCCCCTTGCCTCGCCTCCTGGGCTGGTCCGTTTCATGGCCCCCACATGTCCTCTAAGTTTCGGAGAGAAAGTGGTCATTGGTTCCCAACTCCCAGTTTAAGAATGAGTTACTACGTTGTATTTTCTCAGCCTCCCTCATTTCTCTCTCTCTCTCTCTCTCCCTCTCTCTCTCTCTCTCTCTCTCTCTCTCTTTGTCTCTCTCTCTCTCTCTCACACACACACACACACACGTCACACACCAAGTGGTGCCATCTCAGGACGCTCCCGGCCAACACATCACATAAACCAACCAGAAGCAGTATCTGTGGGAACGGTGGCCCTGCCCCGCACACCTGGCCCTGCCACGCACACGTGGTCCTGTGCCCGCGTGTGATTTTATGTGTGCCCGATCGCCCGTCCTACGAACGTTTGGCTGATGGAGTTGCCCCGAACTCCGCTGTGGGCTGATGCTCTGAAAACCCTCGGGGCATTAGGTAGTTGGTAAGAGTGCCTACAACACTTCCATTGATTTTGTTTTAGAGCGAGAGCGAGAGGAAGGGAGAGAAACACAAACACCCGGAATTGAACCTGCGCCTCTGGGTGCCGGGGACGACCCCGACTCGCCGGCCACCCCGGGCAGGCCACGCGGACAGACACGTGTCCACATTCCCGGTCCCGGAGCACCGGGGCTCCAGAGCCCTCACCGCACAGACGGTCTGACGACCGGGCAGCGGCGACTCTGGACTTTCTTTTAAGAATGCGTTTTTTAAAAGTGCATTTTTAGCCGAAACCAGTGTGGCTCAGTGGACAGAGCATCAGCCTGCGGACTGAAGGGTCCCGGGTTCGATTCCGGTCAAAGGCATGTACCTTGGTGGTGCGCGCATCCCCAGTGGGGGCTGTGCAAGAGGCAGCTGGTCGATGTTTCTCTCTCATCGATGTTTCTGACTTTCCCTCTCTCTTCCTCTCTGTAAGAAATCAATTATATATATAACATATGTCAATTACATATATAATTGATTTTAGAGAGTAAGGAAGAGGGGGAGAGAGAGAGAGAGAGAAATATCAATGATGAGAGAGAATCCTAGATCGGCTGCCTCCTGCAAGTCCCCCACCGGGGATCGAGCCCACAACCCTGGGCATATGCCCTTGACCGGAATCGAACCTGGGACCCCTCGGCCCGCAGGCCAACACTCTACCCACTGAGCCACACCGGTTTCGGCGGACACGCTGTATTTCAATGACATCGGGAGCTTGGTTGGTCTGTTTCTGTCGACGACAGCCACCACCCCGGCTTCAGGCCTCATCTGTGTGCCAATGACTGAGTGACAGTCAGTATTGCCCAGGGAAAGGTGTCCCCCGAACTCCGGGTCCCTGCTGCGCACTGCCCCCCCGCGCCCCCAGCAGGACACACAGACTCAGTGCCCGCAGGGTCGGCTCTGCTGCAAGGTGCTAGAACACCACGTGGGTGGAGGAGTCAGGACCGCTGTTTCCGGCCTCCAGTCCACCCCGAGGGACCCATCGGAGCCCCGCTGTGTGTAGGCCGCGGGCGGGCCGAGTTTTCCCAGAAGGAAGCCCAGGACGAAGCCTCTTGTTTTGCCAGCCCCCTCCCGGGGTGCACAGCCTCGAGAAGGAAGGCTGGGCCCGACGGCTATCCCTGTGCCTGCTGCTACCTGCCTTCCTCTCTGCAGGTCCCCAAAGCCTCTCTCTCTCTGTGTCTGGACCCCGGACCCGTGCACTCTGGCCTTTCTTTGGGCTCAGGAAAGAGTCCCAGGACTCTGCCGCCTCCTGGTGGCCGCAGAGGGCAGCGCAACACTATTTTTGTCCGGTGACTTAACTTTCCAGAGACTCAACCCCAGAGTTCAAAAACATCTTCTGCTCACCCGCCCAAGGGCCCAGTGCCAGATACAAAAATGAATAAAAGCCATCCCTTGTCCTGGGGGAGCTTCCGGTGGCGGGGGCCGGTGAGAGGCGAGATGAAATATGTTCATTCCTTTGCTTACTCATTGAACAAAAATACTCACGGGCCAGAGGGCACAATGCAGACAGAGGAGACGCCTGCCCTCAGGGAACACAGGTCCCTGTGGGTGTGAAGCGTACGCATTGTAACAAGTCCCGTCGCTCAGTCCTGAGCCAGACCGAGCAGGACCGTGAAGACAATGGTAAGACGCAGTGGAGCTGAGTGTTGAGGAGAGGCGGCTGCCGGCGTGGACAGCAGGACGAGGTTTTAGGGAGCGGAGCAGCAAGGGGTCGGGGCTCGGAGGTGGCGATGGGCTCCGGGTCTGAAGACTGGAGGCCGGGCGGGAGCCCCGTGCCGAGGCAGAGAGCGGTTTGGAAGCCCTACTTTGTTCCCAGTGCGGTGACAGAGGATCAGCGCGCGGAGGACAGCAGCTAATTTGTATTTAAGGAACGCAGCTCGATGCACGCTGAGTGGCCAGATTATGGTGAACTCTGAACACATAATAATCTGGCCACTCAGTGTGTGTGTGTGTGTGTGAGGCCCGGTGCATAAATTTGTGCGTGGGTGGGGTCTGGCCAGCCTGGCCAGGGGGAGGGGACATGGGCAGTTGCCCGGCCTGCCTGCTGGTCAAACTCCTGGTCGTGGGGACCACTTGCATATTAGCCTTTTATTATATAGGAAGGATATACACTGAGTAGCCAGATTATTATATTATATATATATTAGAGGCCTGGTGCATGAATTTGTGCGTGGGTGGGGTCCGGCCAGCCTGACTAGGGGGAGGGGACATGGGCGGTTGGCCAGCCTTCCTGCTGGCCTAGGGGACAATTTGCATATTAGCCTTTTGTTATATACCCTATTTCCCCGAAACAGTGTCTTAATTTTTGCTCCCAAAGATGTGTTAGATCTTATTTTCGGGGGGATGCCTTATATTACAGTGAGTAGGTCTTATTTTCGGGGGATGTCTTACTTTTGGGAAAACAGGGTAGGATCTGCACGGAGTGGCCAGGTTATTATGCGTTCAGAGATCACCATCATCTGGCCACGCAGTGTAATGTGGCCGTGGCGCAGTAGAAGGGTTTAAGATACAGGCTGTGGCAGCCAGGGAGGGGGGGGGGCGAGGAGCCCGGCCCGAGCCTGGGAGGCCTTCCTGAGAGGCTGTCTTAGGCACCGATCTATCGCCACACAGCAAACTGCCCCAAAACGCCGTGCCTAAGTCCACTACGAACATCTCTCCTCTCCCGTGGTTTCTGGGGGCTGGGAGTATGGGGGCAGCTGCTCCAGTGGTGCTGGCACAGGTCCCCCACCAGAGGCAGCCAGGAGCAGGGAGCTGCATTCCTATGCCGTCTCCTGGGCTGGGGACTGCATCCCAGACGGCTCGCTCCGTGGACGGGGACTTGGTGCCGGCCGCTGGCTGCTGGCGGGAGGCCTTCGTTTCTCTCTGCGGCAGTGGCTTCCCCAGAACCAGTGACCCGACGGGGAGCAAGGGCAGAGCCACACCTTTCATCATTCAGACCCAGAAGCCACTGCTATTTTGACAACCTCTGAGTGGTTACACCGGCCAGGGACCCCACACGGGGGTGTGACGCCGAGAGGGTGTGAGTCAGGGGACCCGTGTGACGGCTGAACTGCACACCCCTGAGACTCACACGCTGAGGCTCCCACTCCCAGTCCTTCAGGAGCTAACTGCTTGGAGCTGGGCCTTTAAGAGAGGATTGCGTTACGCTGAGGTCATTAGGGTGGGTCCTCATCCACTGTGACCGGTGTCCTTGTGAGAAGGGGAGGACACGGAGGGACGACCGAGTGAGCACACAGGGAGAAGACGGCCGTCTACAGCCAAGGGGAGGCCTCCAGGACCCCACCCCATGGCACCTTGACCTTGGACTTCTAGCCAGACTGCAAGACAATAAAATTCCACCATTGAAGCCACCTGGGCCGAGCTACTTATTTCCTCGCGGCAGCCTGAGCCAACTAACGGGCAAGGGAGTTCCAAGGCCGAGGGAATAGAGCATGAAACAGTGGGGTGCTGAATCCCAAATGGCTAGCGAGACTAGATCCTAAAGGCGGGGAGCAAAGGCTTTCTGTAAAGGCCACGTAGTAAGTATTTTAAGTTGTTTGGCCTATCAAGTCTGTGGCAGGAAAACAGTTGTAGACAACATGTAAACAAACAGGCGTAGCTGCGCTCCAATAAAACTTTATCGGCACAGCAGCTCAGGTCTGGCCCACGGGCCATGGTCTGCCAAGCCCTGCTGAAGAGGGTGTGGGGAGGGATGGCTGAGGGCCTGGATTGCGGCGAGAAATTCCTCACAAGGAAAACACGGGCCTCAACCCAGGCTCTCCTTCCGATCCTGCTATGCGCCTCGTCAGGGTCGGGGTGAGGGGAGGTTGTGTATTGGGGTTCCTGTGTGTGTCTGTGTGTCCGAGTCCTGTAATCATAGTTCCAAGCTCAGTTCTTGACTCTCTAGCTGCCTGACCTCTCTAAGCCTCTATGTACTCATCTGTGAAATGGGAGTAACAACAATTTCCTCACGAAGGTTGCTGTGAGCTCTCAATGGGTGACCTAAGGAAAGCCCCTAGCATAGGATGGGGCATACAGCAGGTGATCCATAAATGCTTGTTCCCTCTTCCCACCGTCCCTTAGCAAATTTGGGGTTCATACTGCAATAGCAGCCAACCCCAAGTTTCACTCCCAGGGTGAGAATTCTGCATCTTTGCATCCAAGACAACATGATGCCCAAGCCTGACCGTGGGCATCGGGGTGCAGGGGGCCTGTATTCGAGGAGCCTCTCTCCAAAGTGAACCCCAGCTGGGGGCTGGTGCAGAGTGAGCTCTACGGACACACTTCTTTTAAAACACGGTCACCCAAGGACGGTGGTTGGGCCAAAGCCCGGGTCCTGCCCTGACCCTGTTTTGCGTCGTCTTAAGTGGAAGAGCTCATGATCTGATCTGGCATTTAACATGTGGCTTATGGGGGGCGGGGGCGGGGGACAGACTGCAGGAGAGACAGAACCAGCATTCTCATCCCCTTCCTGTGCTTAGATGTTCCTATATCGGGCGCCCACTCCCTTCTCTCCGTGGCCCCGTCCACTGCAGGACTAACAGGCGGGGACAAAACACCGCACACTTATTCCCCCAGAGCCGTGGTCGGCAAACTGTGGCTCGCGAGCCACATGCGGCTCTTTGGCCCCTTGAGGGTGGCTCTTCCAAAAAATACCACAGCCTGGGCGAGTCTACGTTGAAGAAGTGGCGTTAGATGAAGTTTAAGTTTAAAAAAAATGTGGCTCTCCAAGGACATTTCAATCACCGTCCTGTTGCTATTTGGCTCTGTGGACTAAGGAGTTTGCCCCAGAGCCTGAGGCCACGCCGGGCACCCAGTTCCCTGGCCGGCAGGTGGCGCTGGCGCCCAGCTCAACCCGTCACCGGCTCCGCCCTTCCCCTGGAGGCCCCGCCCCCTCGAGGGCTCGGCCCGTCCATTGGTGGCTTGCAGGAGGAGCCCGCCTTAGTCTCCCCGGCCCCGCCCTCCGAGGCCCCGCCCCCCGAGGCCCCGCCCCGTCCGTTGAGCGGCCGGCAGGAGGCGCCGCTCGGCTCGGGCCGCCGCGGGCACAGCGGGTGTCGGAGCCACGCGGAGGCGGCGGCTGGGCTGGAGGTGAGTGCGGGGAGCGCGAGGAGAGGCGGGGGTGCCGGGCGCCCGCTGAGGCGGGAGCTCCGCGGTGGCGCAGAGGCCGAGCCGGGAGGCCGCGGGGACGCGCGCTCGGGCAGCGGGGCCCTCACGGGACACCTCCCGGGCCTCTTGAGCGGGGCTTGTGCTGTTGCCATGGCAACCGGCGGCTCTGGGTGGGGGGTGGCCCATTGCCGCCTTGGGGGTCGGGTCCTGAAGGCCGGCCACTGGGGTGAGGGCGGCCCTGCCTTGGGCGGACACCCCCCCGCCCCGGCTCAGGGGAGTTCGGGAGCCAGGGCGGCGGGAGCCTCAGCTTAGCCCCGGGGTTTGCGTGACATCCCCCCCAACCCGCCCGTCCTGGTTTTCCTGTTGCCACGAGGATGGGCCGGCCCCGAGCACTGCCTCCAGCAGTTCCTGTGCCATATCCAGCCCCGGGCCGATACCGGACCGGCACCGCACCTGACAACACCGGTGCGGGCTGGGGCCGCGGGGGGGGCGGGGGGGCGGCTCTTTTCCCACCGGAGAGCCAGGGAGAGCCGGCTTGGCTGGCGGGCAGCAGACTCGCAGACACCCTCCTCCCCCCGAAGCCCCAGCGCCCTGTCAAGTGTTGGGCTAATCTGAATCGGCGAAAAGAATTTTCCAGGTCCCCGGCGATTACAGGTGTCTCCTCCGGGAGCTGGCCACCTCCTGTGCATTCCGGAGAGGAGCCAGCCCTCGGCTCCCGGCAGCAGGCTGGCCCGTCCCGTGAAACCTGATTAAATTATTTTGTGTCTCAAAGCGTCCCTCTGGCCGGAGCGGGCGGGACGGGATTCACGGACGGAGGGGATAAAGCAGAGCCTGGCCATCTGCCCTCCCTTCCTGTCCCGTCCCGTCCCGTCCTGGTGGGAACGCTAATGGATTCCACATTGCTGGCCGGGCCGGCGTGTCCTCCACCCATGTCGTCAGCCTCACGCTGACCTCGCTCACGGCGCCCGCTGGGGGGACTGGAGCTTGTTTTCATCAGGACTTGGACTCTTCCCGAGGAGGACGGGACAAAGCTCCTCTCGGGGGAGCGGCGGCTACGCCGTGAGCCGGGCCCCGAGTTCAGTGGGACAAACAGACAGGCCCAGGCGGGAGCAGAAAAGGGAAAGGGAGGTTGAGGCCCCCCAGGCCCCCCTCCCCCAACCTGACCCAGTGCCTCTGTGGGACGCTCCTGCCTCTGGCCCTCCTGCCTCTGGCCCTCCTGCCTCTGGCCCTCCTGCCTCTCTTCCTCCTGCCTCTGGTCCTCCTGCCTCTGGCCCTCCTGCCTCTGGCCCTCCTGCCTCTCTTCCTCCTGCCTCTGGTCCTCCTGCCTCTCTCCCTCCTGCCTCTCTTCCTCCTGCCTCTGGTCCTCCTGCCTCTGGTCCTCCTGCCTCTGGTCCTCCTGCCTCTCTTCCTCCTGCCTCTGGTCCTCCTGCCTCTCTCCCTCCTGCCTCTGGTCCTCCTGCCTCTCTCCCTCCTGCCTCTGGCCCTCCTGCCTCTCTCCCTCCTGCCTCTGGTCCTCCTGCCTCTGGTCCTCCTGCCTCTCTCCCTCCTGCCTCTGGCCCTCCTGCCTCTCTCCCTCCTGCCTCTGGTCCTCCTGCCTCTCTCCCTCCTGCCTCTGGTCCTCCTGCCTCTGGTCCTCCTGCCTCTCTTCCTCCTGCCTCTGGCCCTCCTGCCTCTGGTCCTCCTGCCTCTCTTCCTCCTGCCTCTCTTCCTCCTGCCTCTGGCCCTCCTGCCTCTCTTCCTCCTGCCTCTGGTCCTCCTGCCTCTGGTCCTCCTGCCTCTCTTCCTCCTGCCTCTCTTCCTCCTGCCTCTGGCCCTCCTGCCTCTCTTCCTCCTGCCTCTGGTCCTCCTGCCTCTCTTCCTCCTGCCTCTGGTCCTCCTGCCTCTCTTCCTCCTGCCTCTCTTCCTCCTGCCTCTGGCCCTCTTGCCTCTCTTCCTCCTGCCTCTGGTCCTCCTGCCTCTGGTCCTCCTGCCTCTCTTCCTCCTGCCTCTGGTCCTCCTGCCTCTCTTCCTCCTGCCTCTGGTCCTCCTGCCTCTCTTCCTCCTGCCTCTGGTCCTCCTGCCTCTGGTCCTCCTGCCTCTCTTCCTCCTGCCTCTGGTCCTCCTGCCTCTGGTCCTCCTGCCTCTCTTCCTCCTGCCTCTGGCCCTCCTGCCTCTGGTCCTCCTGCCTCTCTTCCTCCTGCCTCTCTTCCTCCTGCCTCTGGTCCTCCTGCCTCTGGTCCTCCTGCCTCTGGTCCTCCTGCCTCTGGCCCTCCTGCCTCTCTTCCTCCTGCCTCTGGCCCTCCTGCCTCTCTTCCTCCTGCCTCTGGTCCTCCTGCCTCTGGTCCTCCTGCCTCTGGTCCTCCTGCCTCTCTTCCTCCTGCCTCTGGTCCTCCTGCCTCTCTTCCTTCTGCCTCTGGTCCTCCTGCCTCTGGTCCTCCTGCCTCTCTTCCTCCTGCCTCTGGTCCTCCTGCCTCTGGTCCTCCTGCCTCTCTTCCTCCTGCCTCTGGCCCTCCTGCCTCTGGTCCTCCTGCCTCTCTTCCTCCTGCCTCTCTTCCTCCTGCCTCTCTTCCTCCTGCCTCTGGTCCTCCTGCCTCTGGTCCTCCTGCCTCTGGCCCTCCTGCCTCTCTTCCTCCTGCCTCTGGCCCTCCTGCCTCTCTTCCTCCTGCCTCTGGTCCTCCTGCCTCTGGTCCTCCTGCCTCTGGTCCTCCTGCCTCTCTTCCTCCTGCCTCTGGTCCTCCTGCCTCTCTTCCTCCTGCCTCTGGCCCTCCTGCCTCTCTTCCTCCTGCCTCTGGTCCTCCTGCCTCTGGTCCTCCTGCCTCTGGTCCTCCTGCCTCTGGTCCTCCTGCCTCTCTTCCTCCTGCCTCTGGTCCTCCTGCCTCTCTTCCTCCTGCCTCTCTCCCTCCTGCCTCTGGCCCTCCTGCCTCTCTTCCTCCTGCCTCTGGTCCTCCTGCCTCTGGTCCTCCTGCCTCTGGTCCTCCTGCCTCTCTTCCTCCTGCCTCTGGTCCTCCTGCCTCTCTTCCTCCTGCCTTTGGTCCTCCTGCCTCTGGCCCTCCTGCCTCTCTTCCTCCTGCCTCTGGTCCTCCTGCCTCTCTTCCTCCTGCCTCTGGTCCTCCTGCCTCTCTTCCTCCTGCCTCTGGTCCTCCTGCCTCTCTTCCTCCTGCCTCTGGCCCTCCTGCCTCTCTTCCTCCTGCCTCTGGTCCTCCTGCCTCTGGTCCTCCTGCCTCTCTTCCTCCTGCCTCTGGTCCTCCTGCCTCTCTTCCTCCTGCCTCTGGTCCTCCTGCCTCTGGTCCTCCTGCCTCTCTTCCTCCTGCCTCTCTTCCTCCTGCCTCTGGTCCTCCTGCCTCTCTTCCTCCTGCCTCTGGCCCTCCTGCCTCTCTTCCTCCTGCCTCTGGCCCTCCTGCCTCTCTTCCTCCTGCCTCTGGTCCTCCTGCCTCTGGTCCTCCTGCCTCTCTTCCTCCTGCCTCTGGTCCTCCTGCCTCTGGTCATCCTGCCTCTCTTCCTCCTGCCTCTGGTCCTCCTGCCTCTCTTCCTCCTGCCTCTGGTCCTCCTGCCTCTCTTCCTCCTGCCTCTGGCCCTCCTGCCTCTCTTCCTCCTGCCTCTGGTCCTCCTGCCTCTGGTCCTCCTGCCTCTCTTCCTCCTGCCTCTGGTCCTCCTGCCTCTGGTCCTCCTGCCTCTGGTCCTCCTGCCTCTCTTCCTCCTGCCTCTCTTCCTCCTGCCTCTGGTCCTCCTGCCTCTGGTCCTCCTGCCTCTCTTCCTCCTGCCTCTGGCCCTCCTGCCTCTCTTCCTCCTGCCTCTGGTCCTCCTGCCTCTGGTCCTCCTGCCTCTGGTCCTCCTGCCTCTCTTCCTCCTGCCTCTGGTCCTCCTGCCTCTCTTTCTCCTGCCTCTGGTCCTCCTGCCTCTGGTCCTCCTGCCTCTCTTCCTCCTGCCTCTGGTCCTCCTGCCTCTGGTCCTCCTGCCTCTGGTCCTCCTGCCTCTGGTCCTCCTGCCTCTCTTCCTCCTGCCTCTGGTCCTCCTGCCTCTCTTCCTCCTGCCTCTGGTCCTCCTGCCTCTCTTCCTCCTGCCTCTGGTCCTCCTGCCTCTCTTCCTCCTGCCTCTGGTCCTCCTGCCTCTGGTCCTCCTGCCTCTGGTCCTCCTGCCTCTGGTCCTCCTGCCTCTCTTCCTCCTGCCTCTGGTCCTCCTGCCTCTCTCCCTCCTGCCTCTGGCCCTCCTGCCTCTCTTCCTCCTGCCTCTGGTCCTCCTGCCTCTCTTCCTCCTGCCTCTGGTCCTCCTGCCTCTCTCCCTCCTGCCTCTGGTCCTCCTGCCTCTGGTCCTCCTGCCTCTGGTCCTCCTGCCTCTCTTCCTCCTGCCTCTCTTCCTCCTGCCTCTGGTCCTCCTGCCTCTGGTCCTCCTGCCTCTGGTCCTCCTGCCTCTCTTCCTCCTGCCTCTGGTCCTCCTGCCTCTGGTCCTCCTGCCTCTGGTCCTCCTGCCTCTCTCCCTCCTGCCTCTGGCCCTCCTGCCTCTGGTCCTCGTCGTCCTCGAGAGAGCCCGCCCCGCCCTGACCAACAGGCTGCACTGGGTCTCGGGGGCCGGGAGGGAAGGTGGCGAGGGGACCAAGTGACCATCCGTGGCCGCTCTCTGCCATTGGCCACGGCGAGCAGAGCTTCTCGGTGACACAGACCAGGGCCGTGTGTCTGGGGCCTGCCTGGACCTCGGGAGGAGCGAGCGGAGAGGCGAGGCGGAAACCACCTTCTCCTTCATGCGCCTGGAAACTTCCGGAAGGAGGGAGGGAGTGCACTCGCTCCCAAGGCCCCAGGAGTGGACAAGCAGGGATGTGTCTAATTTTTTATGGAGACAGAATTCCATCAGGTTTGGATGTTACGGAACCTAGATCCACCCCTGCACCAAACAGCCACTCGTCCTCGCCGGTGTTCCCAATGGTTAGAGCCCTGGCCCTCGGTCGGAAGGGTCTCGGGTTCAGTTCCTGGTCCCCGGTCCCCGTTGGGGTGTGTATGTGTGCGTGGGGGGCGGCCGATCGGTGTGGCTCATGTTGACGTTCCTCTCTCCCTCTCCCTGTCATCTTCCCCCTTCCTTCTGCCCTCTCTGGACATGGATGGAGAAAATGTCAAAACAGCCGAAACTGGTGTGGCTCAGTGGGTAGAGCGTCGGCCTGCGGACTGAAAGGTCCCGGGTTCGATTCCGGTCAAGGGCATGTACCTTGGCTGCGGGCACATCCCCAGTAGGGGGCATAAAAGAGGCAGCTGATCAATGTTTCTCTCTCATCGACGTTTCTGACTCTCTATCCCTCTCCCTTCCTCTCTGTGAAAAATCAATAAAATATATTAAAAAAAAAAAAAAGAAAAGGAAATGTCAAAACAGGAAAACAGCAGCGCACTCCCGCCCTGCACCCGGTCCTTTTAGGCTCCCGGGTTTGCTCCAGGCTCTTCCGTGACCCGCCTGTGTCTGCTGAGCCGCATTCACAGCCACACACGTCCCCAAACCCAGGCTTCTGGCCACAGGCCACCACCTGGGTGTGGCTGACCTGGGGCTCTGCCTGGAGGAGGCGGCGGGGCAGGGAGTGTTTGTGGAGGGCCAGGCCCTCGGAGGGGGGTCCGGGCCGGCTGGCAGTGTGGGAAGCTGGCTCGTGCCGTGATGGGGGCACAGCCGGGCGCATGTGCTGTGTGTGCTCTGCGGTGCTCCGCTGTGAAGTCCAGCCAGGCCAGTACAGTGGTGGGTGCGAGGGGAGCCATGGCTGGCGCGGCTCCCTGGGGTCTGACGGGACCTGCCACACGCACCCCACTCCCCGGGGAGAAGCAGAGCCTCTGGCATCCCCACTCCGTGCAGCCTCCTCTCTGGAGGCCGGAGAGAGCCTCGTGCATGTCTGCATGAGCCCTGGGCCAGCTCTGCCGGAGTGAGGAGCGGGCTGCAGGCAGGGTGCCCTCCAGTCTCTCCCCCCACCTGGAGCCTCCCATTCTCTCCCCCCACCTGGAGCCTCCCAGTCTCTCCCCCCACCTGGAGCCCCCCAGCCTCTCCCCGCACCTGGAGCCCCCCAACCTCTCCCCCCCCCCGGAACTCCCCTACCTCTCCCCCCACCATGGAGCTGGGAGCGAGCGGGACCGAGGGTGTTGGCTTCCTCTGAGTTTAGCGCTTGACATTTGTCGCAGGTGCTCAATGCCACCAGGTCCTTCCTGGGACCTGGATACTGTTTCTAGAAGCTTCTAGAAAATGAGCTTTTCTTCCCCGGCCTGCCTGCTCTCATCTCTGGTGAGGGCACGAGCGCAGAAGTGGGCGCCGTCCTCGCTGATGTGGTGGCGAGCTTTGTGTTTGTGCTGGAGAGGCCCCCAGCCACGCCCCTGCCCCGCCAGGGCCCGGTGAGCCCCGCGCACTGAGAGCCAGCCCTGGGAGCACTGAGAGCACTGGGCTGGCGGCTGGGAGCACCGGGTGCACTGGGCTGGCGGCTGGGAGCCCCGGGAGCACTGGGCTGGCGGCTGGGAGCCCCGGGAGCACTGGGCTGGCGGCTGGGAGCACCGGGTGCACTGGGCTGGCGGCTGGGAGCCCCGGGAGCACTGGGCTGGCGGCTGGGAGCACCGGGAGCACTGGGCTGGCGGCTGGGAGCACCGGGAGCACTGGGCTGGCGGCTGGGAGCACCGGGTGCACTGGGCTGGCGGCTGGGAGCACCGGGAGCACTGGGCTGGCGGCTGGGAGCACCGGGAGCACTGGGCTGGCGGCTGGGAGCACTGGGAGCACTGGGCTGACGGCGGGGAGCACTGGGAGCACTGGCTGGCGGCTGGGAGCACCGGGAGCACTGGGCTGGCGGCTGGGAGCACCGGGAGTACTAGCTGGCGGCTGGGAGCACTGGGCTGACAGCTGGGAGCACTGGGCTGACAGCTGGGAGCACCAGGTACACTGGGCTGACAGCTGGGAGCACTGGGCTGATGGCCGGTGCACTGGGAAAACAGCTGGAGCACCAGGAGCAATGGGCTGACGGCTGGGAGCACTGGGCTGGCGGCTGGGAGCACCGGGAGTACTGGCTGGCGGCTGGGAGCACTGGGCTGAGAGCTGGGAGCATCAGGTGCACTGGGCTGACAGCTGGGAGCACTAGGAGCACTGGGCTGACGGCCGGTGCACTGGGATAACAGCTGGAGCATCAGGAGCACTGGCTGGCGGCTGGGAGCACTGGGCTGATGCTGGGAGCACTGGGCTGACGGCTGGCTGACATACCAGAGCTCCCCGGAGTGAGCACTGACCCCTCCGATAGCAGCTGTGTCCAGGCCGAGCGCCAGGCG
The DNA here is from genome assembly GCA_027563665.1 of Antrozous pallidus. Lineage (NCBI taxonomy): Eukaryota > Metazoa > Chordata > Mammalia > Chiroptera > Vespertilionidae > Antrozous > Antrozous pallidus. The sequence goes on along the minus strand of CM050516.1, from coordinate 1,986,417 downwards.
GGACGCGGTGGGAGGATTGCACGCATTCCCGGCGTGCCTCCCGGTGCTGGGAGAGCCCTTGTGTCGCTGGGTCACATGGCCATCCCAGAGCAGCCGTCCCTGCCCGCTGTCCCCGCCCCCTCCGGCCCCGGCTGTGGCGTGGGAGAGGGGGGCCAGGCAGCTCACCTGTGCTCTCCACCTTCTCTGCGGCGCCATGTGGTGGGCGGGCGCCTCAGGAGACAGGCCACGCCCTGCACACACGGCCTGCACGGCTGGGTCCGGCTGCCCCGCCGTGTGCGGGGTCCAGCACGTGCAAGGTGCCGGGACCACGCAGCAGGGCGTGGCCTCCCTCCCGGGGCGGCAGGTGCCTCCAGCCGGCCTCTCCCTGCGGGCGCCTCGCACTCACACGCGTGCACGTGGCTCGAGCGGCCGTCATGTCTGTTCGGTCCACGGGGCCTCGCTTGTCTCCGCCCCCCGGCGGTCGATGCTGACCCACCCTGTCTCCTCCAGGACGCGGCGCTGCCCCGGCGCCGTGAGCGCGGCCTCGCCCGTGAGGACGGGCCCACCATGTTCTACGGGACCCACTTCATCATGTCCCCGCCCGGCAAGAGCAAGCTGAAGCGGCAGGGCCAGCTGCTGTCCAGCGTGCTGTCCCGCACGCTGAGCTACAAGTACCACGACCTGGACGCCACCTTCGCCGACCTGGGAGCCAGCGACGACCCGGCCGAGCTCTCCACGCGGCTGTCGGCGCCCGGCGTCCTCAAGGTGTTCGGGGACAGCGTGAGCACGGGCGCCCACTACAAGAGCGTGCTGGCCACCGGCCGGTCCAGCGCCCGGGAGCTGGTGCGCGAGGCCCTGGAGCGCTACTCCCTGAGCCCCGAGGGCGCCGGCCAGTACGTGCTGTGCGACGTGGTGGGCCAGGCCGGCGACGCCGAGCGGCCGTGGCAGGCCGAGTGCGTGCGGGTGTTCGGGGACCACGAGAAGCCCCTGCTGGTGCAGGAGCTGTGGAAGCCGCGCGAGGGCCTGTCCCGCAGGTTCGAGCTCAGGCGGAGGGCCGACGTGGAGGAGCTGGCGGCCCGCGACGTGGACACCGTGACGGCAGGTGAGCCGCGGGGGAGGCGCCCCGCGGGCCGGGCGGGTGGCGGCCAGGAGTGTGGGGGGGACACGCAGGTGTGTTTGCCCCGACGGGGACCCTCGGCCCTCTGTCGTGTGCGGGCTTCACGGTGTGGTTCGGAGGCCGCAGCTGTCTGTGGGCAGGGCCTGCAGCGTGTGGAGTGGCTGCGGTGTCGGTGTAGGGCGGCGATTGGCAAACTGTGGCTCGAGAGCCACATGCGGCTCTTTGGCTCTTCCACAAAATACCACGGCCTGGGTGAGTCTATTTTGAAGAAGCGGCGTTAGAAGAAGTTTCAGTGTAAAAGATTTGGCTCAAAAGAAGTTTCAGTCGTCGTCCTGCTGATACTGGGCTCTGTGGACTAACGAGTTTGCCAACCACGCCCGAGGCCAATCGCCTTGCCCCTTTGGGCCCGTTTACTGACCGGGAGAACGGGGTTCGGGAGGGGTGTGCGTCCCGCCCCGAGCACGGCCTCGGGGTGTGCCCTGTGGTGTCGTCTCGGTCAACCCCGCCTGCACACGGGAGGGCCCCGTGCCCACCGGCCGGGCTGCCGGACGGGGCGGGGGCCTCGGACGGGAAGGCCTTTCCCGCTGGGCGTAGGGCCCGCACACAGCCACAGCGTGCGGGATGTCGTGGTTGTTTTGAGTCCGAAGCCTCAGACGGCGCCTGACGGCCACAGCCCCTCGGCCGGCGGCGTGGGCTTGTGCCTCATCCTCACCCCCTCCTCCTAGAACCCGGCCCAGGGGGCCAGGCTGCGGGGTGGGTGCGGGGCCGGGTGCGGGTTCGGCTCCAGCCCCCGTCCGCCGGCATCCCCCCCATACGGACGGCATGTGCGCCGCGGCCCGCCCGCCCGCCCGAAGGTCACGGCCCGGGTCCCGGGCCCGGGGGCAGCCTGCTCTGTGCCCGGCTGGCTCGTGGCCGGCCGGGCGATGACCCCGGGCGGATGACCCCGGGCGGATGACCCCGGGCGATGACCCCGGGTGGGCCTCGGTCTTGGCGCACTGCCCGGCCCAGGCGGCCCTCCCCGCAGCCTGTTCAGCGCGGCGGCGGCTTTCAGAACCTTCCAGATAAAGAGCCCATTGAGGGGCCGGGCTGGCTGACACACTTCTCTGGCGGAAGCGGCTCGTGTTCCCTGCCCGGTGCCGGCCTCCCAGACCCGGGGGGGCCTTCCACCCGGGGTGTGGTCTGGGCACTCGGTGCCTCCTGACCCTGCCACCCCCTGCCGGTGCCAGTGAAGACAGCGTGGCGATGGGGACGGTGTCGTGGGGGAGGCACGCTCGCCTCTGACCTTAGAGACGGGGGACGGCCCTTCCCCGTCCTGTGAGGTCGGCTCACCGTCCTCTGGCCCCGAGGGAGCGAGCCGCGACCCAGCCCCTTCCCGAGACCCGTCGGGGGCAGCTGAGCGGCCAGGGTCCCTGCGTCCTCACCCCATGGGAACCACAGAGACTCAGGGCCGCTGGGGAGTGGGCCCTGGCGGGCAGCTCCGTTGGTTAGAGCCGCGGTTTGCGGCTCTGGTGACTAATGAGTTTGCCGACCACTGACCTAGACTCTGGATTTCAAAAATTACAGGCTGCTGTTCCTTATGAGTAAGCACTTATCCCAGCGGTCGGCAAACACATGTGGCTTGCGAGCTGCAGTTTGCCGACACTGGGTTAGAGCATTGTCCCATACACCAAGGTTGGGGGTTCGATCTCGGGTCGGGGAACATAGAAGAATCAATCAATGAATACACAGGTAAGTGGGACAAGGCAGCGTCTGCCTGCCTCTGTCTCTGTCCCCCTTCCTGTCTAAAATCGTTAAAAAAGGGGAAAAACCCCAACGTCACTGCGAAGTGGAGTGAGGAACGAAAGGGTGTCGGCCAGGGCTGGTAACGGGGTGCAGTTTGATGAGAGAGGATCTGGGCGAGTCCGTCTGCCCTGGGAGAGGCCTCGGCCCGGCTCCTGCCACCTGCAGGCGTGTCCCCGTGAGCAGTGGTGGGGAGGGAGGGCTGTGTGTGTGTGTGTGTGTGTGTGTGTTCCCAGTGAGCAGTGGTGGGGAGGGAGGGCTGTGTGTGTGTGTGTTCCCCAGTGAGCAGTGGTGGGGAGGGAGGGCTGTGTGTGTGTGTGTGTTCCCCAGTGAGCAGTGGTGGGGAGGGAGGGCTGTGTGTGTGTGTGTTCCCCAGTGAGCAGTGGTGGGGAGGGAGGGGCTGTGTGTGTGTGTGTGTTCCCCAGTGAGCAGTGGTGGGGAGGGAGGGCTGTGTGTGTGTGTGTGTGTGTTCCCAGTGAGCAGTGGTGGGGAGGGAGGGCTGTGTGTGTGTGTGTGTGTGTGTTCCCGTGAGCAGTGGTGGGGAGGGAGGGCTGTGTGTGTGTGTGTGTGTGTTCCCGTGAGCAGTGGTGGGGAGGGAGGGCTGTGTGTGTGTGTTCCCGTGAGCAGTGGTGGGGAGGGAGGGCTGTGTGTGTGTGTGTGTGTGTTCCCGTGAGCAGTGGTGGGGAGGGAGGGGCTGTGTGTGTGTGTGTTCCCGTGAGCAGTGGTGGGGAGGGAGGAGCTGTGTGTGTGTGTGTCTTCCCCAGTGTGCAGTGGCAGAAAGAGAGGGACTGTGAGAGTGTGTGTGTGTGTGTGTGTGTGTGTGTTTGCATGTTCCCCAGTGAGCTGTGATGGAAAGGGAGGGGCTGTGTGTGTGTGTGTGTGAGAGAGAGAGAGAGAGAGAGAGTAGGAGAGGGGGGAGGGAGACCCGGGAGAGCCCCTGCATGGCCGGTTCCCCGGCAGTAAGCGGGAAGGGCTATGCCAGGTGGGGGTGGGATGGGGGAAGCAGACTTCAGCCCCAGCCCAGTGGCCGAGGGGTGTTTGCTTTCCCAAACCCCACCTTTCACAGCTGCTTCCCGGTGTGTCAGCTCTGGGGGCGCCAGCGGCATGGGGTGCGGGCAGGAGAGGGCTCGGCTCTCGGCGATGGAGGCCATCGGCCCCTGCGGGGTCGGGCCATGTGTTTCCGTCGGCGGCCAGCGGGGCGGTCCGGCTGTTTGTGTTTCCAGGAGGCGGCCTGACAGTGGGCGCTGGTTCTTTCCCGCGGGCGTGCCAGGCATGGAGGACGCCTGACAGCACCGCCCGTCCCTCCCCTGAGCCCGCTGCACCCCTGCCGCCCGCCTCCCCCCTGAGTCGGCTGCACCCCTCCCGCCCGCCTCTCCCCTGAGCCGGCTGCACCCCTCCCGCCCGCCTCCCCCCTGAGTCGGCTGCACCCCTCCCGCCCGCCTCTCCCCTGAGCCGGCTGCACCCCTCCCGCCCGCCTCCCCCCTGAGCCAGCTGCACCCCTGCCGCCCGCCTCTTCCCTGAGCCGGCTGCACCCCTGCCGCCCGCCTCTCCCCTCCCCCAGCCGGCTGCACCCCTACCGCCTGTGGCAACCGGGGGCCTGGCCCTAGACTGGGAGCCGCGGGTTTGGATGAGCTGTGTCAGCCCTCCCCAGCGCCGCACCTCGGGACCATGCTGCCCCTCGACCCCGCCCTATCCCCGGACGCCAGTGTCCTGAGCAGGGTGATGGGCGTGCCTTTCTGGGTGGCTTGTGGGCCTCAGAGGCGGAGGAAGGGGACTGAAGTCTAAGAAATGCGAGCAAGGCAATAGATGGTATGTCAGAGCAAACGTAGAAAATAGTAAAAAAGCCAAAAACCGAGGCTCTTTCCTCCCCTCCTCCCCCCGCCACTGCCCCAAACCTGAAGCCCGAATTCCAGGGCGGACCCCGGAAACTACAACTCCCGTGAGGCTCTGCGCGGCACGCATGCGCCCTGGCATAGGCGGCGTGTGTGGCGGTTCTAGAACGGCGCGGCGGGTGGAGGGCCCGGGCGCCATGTTGGGGCCCAGGGGACAGCGGAGAGACGCTTGAAGCGGCGGGAGCGGAGCGGGAGCGGGTCAGACCTGGGCTGGTGGGAGCCCCGCCCCTCCCGCCTCAGCGGATCATGACCCGGGCAGCGGCCACGGAGGTCGCGGTGGCGGGGAACGTGGCGTGGCCGGGCCAGCGCTAGAGAGGATGCCGTTTCCGGTGACAACCCCGGGCTCCCAGCAGACCCCGCCGCCCCCCAAGCTCTACGGCATCTCCTCCCCCATCAGTTTAGCCGCCCCCAAGGAGACAGACTGCATACTTACCGAGAAATTAATCGAGGCCCTGAAGCCCTTCGGGGTGTTAGAAGAGGAAGAGGAACTGCAGCGCAGGATTTTAATTTTGGAAAAATTAAATAATCTGGTAAAGGAATGGATACGAGAGATCAGCGAAAGCAAAAGTCTTCCGCCCGCTGTCATTGAAAACGTTGGAGGCAAAATCTTCACCTTCGGCTCTTACCGGCTGGGGGTGCACACCAAAGGGGCCGACATAGACGCGCTGTGCGTCGCACCGAGACATGTCGACCGCAGTGACTTCTTCACCTCCTTCTACGACAAGCTGAAACTGCACGAGGAGGTCAAAGACTTACGGGCTGTCGAGGAGGCCTTTGTACCTGTTATCAGAATGTGCTTTGATGGGATAGAGATTGATATTTTGTTTGCAAGGTTAGCACTGCAGACTATTCCAGAAGATCTGGACCTAAGAGATGACAGTCTGCTTAAAAATTTAGATATTAGATGCATAAGAAGCCTCAATGGTTGCCGGGTAACCGATGAAATCTTACACCTAGTGCCAAACATTGACAACTTCAGGTTAACTCTCAGAGCCGTCAAACTGTGGGCAAAGTGCCACAACATCTATTCCAATATCTTGGGCTTCCTCGGCGGCGTTTCCTGGGCCATGCTCGTGGCAAGAACTTGCCAGCTCTATCCAAACGCAGTGGCATCCACTCTTGTGCGAAAGTTTTTCTTAGTGTTTTCTGAGTGGGAGTGGCCAAACCCGGTGCTCCTGAAAGAGCCGGAAGAACAAAACCTCAATCTGCCTGTGTGGGACCCCAGGGTAAACCCCAGCGACAGGTACCATCTCATGCCCATCATCACCCCGGCCTACCCACAGCAGAACTCCACGTACAACGTGTCTGTGTCCACAAGGATGGTCATGATCGAGGAGTTTAAACAAGGCCTTGCCATCACACACGAGATTTTGCTGAGTAAGGCGGAGTGGTCCAAACTTTTTGAAGCTCCGAGCTTCTTTCAAAAGTATAAGCATTATATTGTACTTCTGGCAAGTGCGCCGACAGAAAAGCAGCGTCTGGAATGGGTGGGCTTGGTGGAGTCGAAAATCCGAATCTTGGTCGGAAGCTTGGAGAAGAACGAATTTATCACCCTGGCTCATGTGAATCCCCAGTCCTTCCCAGCGCCCAGAGAAAACCCCGACAAGGAAGAATTCTGCACAATGTGGGTGATCGGGTTGGTGTTAAAGAAGCCAGAAAATTCTGAAGTCCTCAGTATCGATCTCACCTATGATATCCAGTCTTTCACCGATACAGTGTATAGGCAAGCAATAAACAGTAAGATGTTTGAGATGGATATGAAAATTGATGCTATGCATTTAAGAAGAAAGGAGCTACACCAGCTACTCCCTAATCACGTGCTTCAGAAAAATCAAACACACTCGATGGAAGATGTCAGATTGACAGCTTTGAATGACAGCAGCCTGGACTCGGCAGACAGTGAAAGCAGTGTGCCTGTGCCTTCACCCATAGGCACTGTGAAGACTGGCCCGGGGACTGGCTCCTCTCCGGGCAGAAGCAGTCCTGCTCTGGCTGTAATGGCAGCACCTGCGACCAACGTCCAAGTTACCGAAGTTACCGTGCACCAAGCGAACCCCAGTGAGAGCTCGAGGGGTGCAAGCGAAAGCATTCCTCAGCCTGCCTCACAAGCAGCCATTTCTCCCCCTCCAAAGCCCACGATCACTAGGCTCGTTTCTTCCACACTCCTGGTGAGCCACCCGCCCCGGCCGTCGGGGGCCGCAGCCACAAACATAGCGAACCCCATCGTAGGAGTCTAGAGGACATTCTCACCTCGTGAAGGCGGAAGGACCGAGGACACCAAGAGAGAGGAGGAGCAGTCTCTGTAGAGACAGCACAACGCAGCTTGTCTGTCGGCCTGGCAGGGGACCTCCAGTAGAAGCCTTCCCCATCCCCTGCTCTCCCTGCAGATCCCATTCCTGCCAACAGGACTTCAATAAAACAGATTGAACTGGTAAAAACAACCTCAAGCTTCCATAAATAGTATCTGCCCACTCAATCTGTTGTCTTCACATGCTAACGGACTAACGGAGGAGGATGAAGGGTGCCAAACTAGATCAGACTCCAGAGAGGTTTAGGCTGACTGGTAACAACTCCCCTTTGCTGGGCTAATCTTGATCCGAAGTCCAGGTTAGTACGGGAAGCTAGACGTGCTGCTATTATTGTGTAGCTCATTCATGTGTCAGCAGCAGTTATATTAACTATTTCAAAGGACTGCTTCCCTTAAAGAGAAAATGAGGAAAACACCTCCGCTGTCTCTGTACCGGGACTGACTCCTGGCCTGCATTCATGTCTGATGCAGTGTTGAGGGCAATTTGCCATCCAGATTGGTATCCGATACCCTTACATTGATGATGCACTTTAGGTGTGTGCTTAGAAGTGAGAGGTTTCAGCTTGATGAGTTGTAGTTTTTTCCGGAAGCATTTTCATTGTTAAGCTCCAGATTGGATCTCCCTGTGCAGTGGACTGTACTTCGGGAAAGGCAGGAGAGTTCGTCTAGCGCAGTTCCTGGGAGGTAGCTGTGACCCTCTGAAGTGAAACGGTAGCTCTGACGGTATACATTCGGCATCGAAACAGTAGGAAGCCTTTGGTTTGGATGGGACGTGGTCAAGAAGTGACATTGTTTTTTTCTTGTAGGATTGTTTTATAACACACACAGTCAGTGATCGAACAGCTGGCACTGTGTTGGAGCTAACAGCTCTGTGTTCTGTCCTTAATCACCTGTCTTACGACAAGGTAGCCTTCTGTGTCCCGCATCTTTGCTTTGCTTGTGTGCACACGGTATGCTTGTCTGTTGTTTCACAAAAACCCCAGGAGGCTAGTATTTTCTTAACCGTGATATGAAATCAAGTGTTGTGGCCACATGGCACAAAACATGACATTTTGGTTCCAGGGCTGATATTTTAGTAAAACTTGACCGACAGTAGTGCCCGGAAACATTAGTCTTGGATGGCCACTTGATCTCTACACACGAGAAATTTTGTGTGCTTCACAGAATACCTGTTATGGGGCATTCGTGTCCAATTTAAACAGGTAAGCAGAAAGAGCTTTTCTCCCAAGAATGGTATGCCAATTTTTATTTACTAAAACCCATCAGTAAATTTTACATCTAACCCCCCCCCCCCCCCGCAGTTTCTACCAAGGCCTTGACATCTAGTTGGCTTTCTACTCTTGTGTTTTATCTACAAACTCAGGAAGACTTTTCAAGAAAACACCACTCATGATTACGCAGAACATCCATGTCCAGGAAACATGAATGACAACAGACACAGATGAGTGACAGCCGTTGTAACCTGGACACAGCACCCTGCCAGGTTCTCCACAGCTACCTCCCAGTTCTGTCTCCTCCCCTCGCCTGCGTCCCTCTCCACCACCTGTGCAGTTTCCACATTAAACTAATTCCTTAACCCTTTCTCTGTCCTCTGGGTTAATGTCCCACCGTTGAACTAGAATCTTCCTTCTGGGCTGTGCAGTCGCCGAGCCTGTTTTCAGCCCACAGCGGCCTTTCCCACAGCTTAGCCCGAGCGGCCACCGCCTCCTGCCGCAGCCCCGAGCCAGGCGTGCCCCCGCGGGGTCTGCGGTGGCCGTGGCACGGGGTGGAGCGCTGCCTTGTCTTTGTGTTCACCTTGTCTTACCGAGCCGGGAACTTGACAATTCTAGTTTCGTTACCAGAACATCAGACTGTTTTTCTCCTCTGATGTATGTAGTGTCTCATGCTTTGTCCTATGTAGCACCTGTACTTGCACTGTTTCGAGTGCTATTCTGAAAACAGATGCCGTGTTTTCCCACTGAACATGCAATAAAAATAAACAGCGGAGGATCAGTGAAGGGATGGAAACCTGGCATGCCCCGGGCGGATGTTCTGCATGTTCTGGAGAAGCCACCGGGGAACGTTCTGCCTTTATGAGCTCCAGAATTCACGTTATGCTACTAGGGGAAATCACGAAAAGACCGAAACTTCAAATCCAGAAAGGTAAACATTGGAATTTAAGTCTTAATCCAAAAGGAGGCAGGAAAGAATGGGGGTCTCATAAAATATAATATAAAAATAATACAATCTAAGGTGGTGGAGGTGAAACCAAATGTATCTGTCACTGTGTACAGTGATGGGGCAAACTTCCCAACGAGAGGAGATAGGTGGTCAGATGCCATGGGGAAACTAAGTCCAGCTGCATGCTGGCCTTTTTTTTTTTTTTTTAAACGAGAGACACCCACCCAAAACGTAAGACATAAAAGAATGGAAAGAAGAAAAACTGACGAAAAGAAGTTGTTATGTAACAATATCATCCACATAGACTTCAAAGCAAAGATAATTACGAGGGACAAAAGGACCAGCGCATTGAAGACGGAAGAAACACACCAGGAAAAGGGAGTGATTCAAACGGGCTGGCATCTCGTCCGCCTGCACGTAAGGTAGCAAAGATAAATAGGAATTGTCAGCGCCGCAGAGGATTTAAAACAACGCTGTCATTAATGGCATCCAAATGACAAAAAGGGAGCGGTTTGGAGCTCGGCCGTGGTTGGTCCCCTCTTCGGTAGCGCTGGCCGGAGCGAGTGCCGGCGCCCCGGGAGGCCGCTCGGTCTGTCTCAAGCACCTGCCGCCGCTGGGGGAAGGCAGTGGGGACGGTGTGTAGACAGGCGGCCCCTGGGTTTCTCCCCGCTCCTGGCTGGAGACACCCTTACCTAGTGGCCACTATGGTAGCGCCCGCCACCCAGCCATTAGAAATGCGTATCGTTCTCAGACGAGGGGCCCAGAGCACGAATTCGTGCACTTGAAAGGAACTGAGGGCTGCGAGGCTGCGGTGGGCACAGGGGCGGGTCTTGGCCCATCCTCTGTGTGTCTGCCCAGACCCTCTGCCTGTGGCCCCCTGTCCCCTATCCGCCGGCAGCCCTGCTCCCGCCGCCGCCGCCGCCACCCCACACACGACGGCGCAGAGCGACTGGGGCTGCCGCCAGCAGTGGGTGCGAGTGGGGCCAGTGCCAAGCGATCAGGACTGGCGCCGGGCACCGGCAGCGGGTGCAAGCGCCGGGTGGGACCGCAGTGCAAAGCATTTTCAGTAACCACCAGAGGCTTGCCCCAATGACAGCGACCAGCACCCCGCCTTATCTGGTGCGCCCTGCTCACCTGTCCACCATCCCACTGCGACCGACGCCCGCCATGTTCCGCGCGCCCCCAGGGGGTCAGCGCAGGTCATAGCGACTGGTTGTTCCGCCGCTGGTCTTTTTGCATGTTAGGGTTTTACATATATAGGTAAGCACTGGGCATGTGCAAAAATTAACCGTGTGCTAGATCAGAAAGTAGGACGACATCTTTCAAAGTATCAGCTTCCTACAAAACTCGAGTGATTCCGGAACAGTTAGAAGTCAGTAACAAGGGGTAGAGGACACTGACCGGGAGACACAGCAAAGCCCCCCACCAAGACAGAGGCCGAGGGACCGAGTCTCATCGTATCTGATAACGAGGACAGGACGCTCACCGCGTTAGCAGGGAGGAAACTACAGACTAAGACGCAGACGTGTTTCTCAGAAATAAAGTCCCCAGTGGTCAGCGCGGCGAGGCTGAGGAGCGGTGGGGGCGCTGACACAGTGATGACAAGGGTGCACGGCGTTTGGTCCCTTTGGGAGACAGCTGGGCCTTGGGCCGTCGACATGCCACCGCCCGCATTCCGGTTATTCCACAGGGTCTCTGGCTCCAGCCGTGGGCCCCGAGGGGCTTCCTCTAACCGGTCCCTTTCTCCCTCGAGGTGGCCCGAGTGTGGGGGTCACCTGGTGGCCCTGTTTGGAACTCTGCACACCCTCCAGGGTGCCATGTAAGTGTCACAGTTCTCCCTCTGTCACGGTGTCAGAATAGCGGGGGACAGCTGTCTGAGTCACCGGGAGAGAGTAGCGTGTTCTGTGATAGTTAAAGCTGAAGTGCCCACACATGCACACGGGCTGACACACAGGGTGTGGCATGCAGTTGACAGGAGAGCGGCGACATTCAGGACGCAGTCGCATGATGGGCGCAGCGGGCTCAGGATGGTGAGGGAAACAGGAAGTTGCAGAAGAGAGTGTGGGCATAATTGACACGCGGTTTGATTCAGGGTTACAGAACGTGTGCTTCCTGTAGCTGCAGAGCAGGGGATGCGAAACATGGCTGCAGCCCGGGTTCCCTGGGAGGGGGAGAGGGGAGAGGGGAAGAGGAAGAAGAGGGGCAGAGGGGGAGAGGCAGGGGTGCAGCTGTGAGCACGCAGCCAGACTGCAGTGCCCGTCCGCTCTCTCGGGGAGGCGGGGGGGGGTGAAATGGTGTTCGTTTTGTCCTTAGTCTGAGTTACATATGTGTTCACGTGTGTGAACCTTTTAATAATTTATAAACCCAAATGATACCTTAAAACTGATATCAGGCCCTAGCTGGTGTGGCTCAGTGGATAGAGCAGTCTGTGGACTGAAGAGTCACGGGTTCGATTCCATTCAAGGGCACATGCCTGAGTTTTGGGTTCGATCCCCAGTAGAGGGCGTGCAGGAGGCAGCCGATCAGTGATTCTCACTCACGTCACTGATGTGTCTATCCCTCCCCCCCCACCCCTGAAATAAATGTGTTTGTAAAAAGTGCCATTAGGAGTCGCCTCTGGCCCGGAGCAGTAGCTGAGCACCCTCGGCGACCTCTGCCTGGCACAGAGGGCGGCCAGCTCTGACAGACGCCCCTCCTGGTCCCCATGGACCCGGCTTCCTCGATGTTCAGCCCCGCCACCCTCAAGGTCACCCCAGGGCACCTCAAGATGCAGGGTGACTGCAGGGCCACCATCATACTGCCTTAAGGTAGGAAAAGGAAGGAGAGGCCTGGGCGAAGGTGTCCCTGCACACTGTCCCCCTTCCCTGGAGCGCCCCTGAAGTCCCCAGCGGTGACGCCTCTCCCCTTTCATGCCTGGGATGTGGTCCCCGAGCTGCGGGACCTGCTGGGACCTCACTTCACCGCTCACCGTCGTGCTGGGGAAGAGGCGGGCGGGACTGCGAGGCAGGAGAGCGCTGGACCAGCGCCCGTGGTGAAGCGCCCAAAGTCTCCCACACCCGCGACGGCGTGGAAAGGCACTGTGGGTGGGGGTTGGGGACGGGGCTAGCATGGCAGGAGGGCGGCAGCTTTAAATGCACACACGGGAGAGGGGGCCACCTGCCTGCATCACTGGGTACAAGGGACACTGTGACCGGGCGCGAAGACAGGAAGGAAGGACTGCAGCAGGGGGTGGAGAGCCCGGTGAGCCGCACGAGAGGCCAGGGAGAGGACCGGCCTCGAACAGTGAGAGCCGGCCTGGCTGCTGGGGGGTGCAGATGGCACAGACAGGCCAGGCTGGTGGGGGGTGCAGACGGGGCACAGACAGGCCAGGCTGGTGGGGGGTGCAGACGGGACAGACAGGCCTGGCTGGTGAGGGGTGCAGATGAGGCACAGACAGGCCTGGCTGGTGGGGGGTGCAGATGGCACAGACAGGCCAGGCTGGTGGGGGGTGCAGACGGGACAGACAGGCCTGGCTGGTGGGGGGTACAGACGGGACAGACAGGCCTGGCTGGTGGGGGGTACAGACGGGACAGACAGGCCAGGCTGGTGGGGGGTGCAGACGGGACAGACAGGCCTGGCTGGTGGGGGGTGCAGACGGGACAGACAGGCCAGGCTGGTGGGGGGTGCAGACGGCACAGACAGGCCAGGCTGGTGGGGGGTGCAGACGGGGCACAGACAGGCCAGGCTGGTGGGGGGTGCAGACGGGGCACAGACAGGCCAGGCTGGTGGGGGGTGCAGACGGGGCACAGACAGGCCTGGCTAGTGGGGGGTGCAGACGGGACAGACAGGCCTGGCTGGTGGGGGGTACAGACGGGGCACAGACAGTCTCGGAGCCGGCAGGACAGAGCTACGATCACAGGACAGGCCTGGACAGGGACCGGGGACCGCCGGGGCCAGCAGTCAGGACGCTCCGTGCATGGATCTCCTGGGAGAGCCACCCGCCAGCGGCACTCGCCCCCGGGAGCCCGAGCAGCCCTGGCGGGAGCCACGGGAGCAGTTTGAAATGAGCCGACCCAAACCAAAGGAAACCGCAGAAACACGAGCCCTGGGAGGTGAGCAGACCAGTTCCTCTGCCCACAGACAGGCCTGCGCCCGCACATCCGAGCCGGGCGGGGGGGGGGGGTCCCATAAGGAAAGGGATCGGCCACGCCCACTTTCCAGTGCGGGTCTGAAAGCCGAACCCGCAGGCTGTGTACACACCACCGCCAGGGTGGACGCCTGGAAGGCAGGACGACTTAACCCCTGAAATGCTGGCCGCGAGGTGACGCCGGCCGCGGGGGGGCGCTGGCCGCGAGGTGACGCCGGCCGCGGGGTGACGCCGGCCGCGGGGTGGCGCTGGCCACGGGGGGGCGCCGGCCGCGGGGGGGGGGGCGCCGGCCGCGGGGGGGCGCTGGCGTGGTGGCGGCCTCTGCGCCTCTGCTCAGGGCGGACAGCGTGTCCTCACCACCCGGCGAGGGCTTACCCCAGCGCAGGTGACCTGAGAGTCCCTGGGCCGTCCGTGACCAGCCTGGCAGGCGCACTCGCCCCCCCCCCCATCTCACAGCGGAATGCCCTGCAACGGACAGGAACGAGCATCGACACGATCTGATTAAAGGGCAAGCTGGAGCCCTAGCCGCTGTGGCTCAGTGGGTAGAGCACTGGCCGTGGACTGAAGGGTCCTGGGTTCGATTCAGGTTAAGGGCACATGCCCTGGTTTCAGGCTCAATCCCCAGTAGGGGGCGTGCAGGAGGCAGCTGACTAGTGACTCTGTCACCATTGATGTTTCTATCTCTGTCTCCCTCCCTCTCCCTGCCTCTCTGCACTCAATAAAAATGTAAAAACAAGCTGGAGAAGGATGCATACCCCGTGGTACCATTTTGTCAGTTTACAAAACTTAAAAAATGGAGCGGTGCTTTCTGGAGGTGCTTCGTGTGTGTGTGTGTGTGTGTGTGTGTCTACCTCAGCCAGACTTGAGTGCGAGTACACGAATGCGCATTTGCCCCCCCCCCCCCCAGCTCCCTGCTCCCGGGGCCGAGGGCTCCTTCCCCCAGCTCCCTGCTCCCGGGGCCGAGGGCTCCTTCCCCCAGCTCCCTGCTCCCGGGGCCGAGGGCTCCTTCCCCCAGCTCCCTGCTCCCGGGGCCGAGGGCTCCTTCCCGCAGTCCCAGGGAGCCCTGTCCTGACTCACGCCTGTGTGTCCCTGAGGCCTCGGATGGGGGGCGGGGGGGGGGGGCGGACGCAGACACAGGTGGCAGGGCATGGTGTCGGGGATCTGGCCGACAGGAGGGGGAACTCGGGGTGGGGCTGGGCTGGCACCCCGAGCTGCTGGCGCCATCGTAAGGAGCCCGCCTGGCGGGGAAGGAGATGCCTGCCACCCGGTGGGGACATGGCGGCCGCCCTCCTGGCAACACTGGCGCTGGTTCACCTTAAAGGGGTGACCCTCACACAGAGGGGAGAAAGGCACTGACGCCAGCGCCCGCGAACCGTTCCCCTCACAGAGCGGGTGGGACGCAGCCGAGCAGCTGAACGCACAGGCACGCGGCCCTGAGTGCGGCCCGGGCCCGACTGAGGGGGTCCGACCGTGGGGGACCCCTGACCGCGGGAGCTGCCTCGCTCTCTCCACCAGGCCCGCATCCTCACCGCCCCCCTCCTCGGCTGGCCTCTCCCCGGGGGAGGGTCTCCACGCAAGGGGGGGGAGCTTTGCTCTCTGTCAACATCACCGGACCCCCCGAAACTGGCAAATGCTTTCAGGACGAAAGTGCTGGGAAGACCCTACCTTCAGGCGGGGTGCGGAGGGGGAGAAGCCGGCTGAGCTCGCTCTGATGCTGGCAGGACTCCTGGCCCCGGGGCTGCGGGCTCGCTCTCTGCTCTCTCGGGAGCCGCAGGCCCTGCCCCTTCCCCACAGCGCCCTCTGCTGGAAGCGCCTTCCTCTGCTTTTCAAGGTGCGGTCGTCAGGCCCACCCAGCGCGGCTGAGCGGGACCAGCCGCACCTGCAGCTCCTCCCGGCGCCGGCCCGCTCCGCTCCGGGCTCCGGCAGCCCGCCCGCCGGGCAGAGCACGCGCGGGGGGCAAGGTCACAGGCATCCCTCGGCCCCAGTCTGCCCTCTGGCTCCGGGGCCGTCCACATCCACCTGCCCCCCAGGCTCCCGGAGTCTCCCCCCAAACCCGGCGTGAAGTCCCGGGCGGCCGGGCCGGAGGGACCGACAGGAGGGGGAACTCGGGGTGGGGCTGGGCTGGCAGCGTGGCGTTCCGTGTCTCAGCCGACATCCGCGGCCGAATAGCACGCAGCCCGCCGGGCCTGGCCCCTCGGCCGCTCTCCCTTACCCACCGGCCTCGGGCTCCCCCAGCTGCGGCTCCTCCAGCTCAGCAGGCCCCGGCCCTTCCTCCCGCGGCCCGAGGAGGCCGAATGTCCCCCTCCCGCCCCCGATAACCACCAGGGCCTCCCGTCTCGCCGCTGCCTGGCCGCAGTCCCACGAACACGGCTGCTCGCCCCCCGAGGCGGGAGTGCCAGTGGCACGGACGCCACAGGGCGTGTGCGCTGCCGCGAGCTCCGGCTGAAGAGTCTGCATTTCCGCCAAAGGGATGTATGCGCAGCTAAAGCCCCTTCCTCTGGCTAATTAAAACCCTAATTAAAACCACGAAGGGCCGAAACTGGTTTGGCTCAGTGGATAGAGCGTTAACCTGTGGGCTGAAGGGTCCCGGGTTCGATTCCGGTCAAGGGCATGTACTCTGGTTGCGGGCACATCCCCAGTGGGGGGCGTGCAGGAGGCGGCTGATGGATGTCTCTCTCTCATCCATGTTCCTGACTTTCTATCCCTCTCCCTTCCTCTCTGTAATAAATTAATAAAATATATTAAAAAAAAACATACCACAAAGAACGCCACCCAACCCCGCCAGCCCTTCCCACCGCCGCGCCCAGGGGCTCGGTGCAGCGTGCACTGCTCTTTGGCGCGTGCTTCCGCCCCCAGCGTGACCCCCGCCACTCTGCTTCCCCCGCCCCGCCAGTATGCTGGGGACCTGCTCCCCTCGCCCCTCCCCGCCAGCCCTCCCCACCCCGCCCCGCCAGTATGCTGGGGACCTGCTCCCCTCGCCCCTCCCTGCAGCCCGCCCCGCCCCGCCAGTATGCTGGGGACCTGCTCCCCTCGCCCCTCCCTGCAGCCCGCCCCGCCCCGCCCCGCCAGTATGCTGGTGACCTGCTCCCCTCGCCCCTCCCCGCCAGCCCTCCCCACCCCGCCCCGCCAGTATGCTGGGGACCTGCTCCCCTCGCCCCTCCCTGCAGCCCGCCCGCCCCGCCCCGCCCGGGGGCCTCGGTTCAGGGCTGGGCGAGTGGGCTCAGCCGAGTGGCCGGGCAGCGGGGGCTGGTGCCGTTACTTCCCGTCGCGCCAGCCTTTGGGTTCTGTGACGTTGGCTGCTGCCATCGTTCGCTTGTTCGCTCTCTTCTCCGCACCTGCCGCCAGTCCCGCCCTCGCCACTCCGCCGGGACCTCCGTTTTCCCGGACCGCCGCCTGCTGCCCCGGAGCCACCGCGTGGGTTTTAGATGAAAGTCCTTTTCTGTCCTAGATTTCTGACGGCCGAGGCCAGTCTCCCAGCTTCCAGCCGCAGAAGCTGCAACACGTTCTGACCCCCCCGCCCCCCCCCAGCGCGTGCCTCTCCCCCTGCACCTCGGCCTCGTTCTGAAATGCGGTGCGTGTCTCGTGCGTTTCCCCCCAGGACTGGACTCCCCTTTACTCGTTTGTGAGTGTCTCCCCTGAGTGTTTACTCGGATCATTGGAGCGCGCCCGCTTGCCAGCTTTCACCGGCGTGGCCGGCCTCCTTCCTCCAGGCCCCGCAGCTGGTCCTCCCCCTGCGGCCCCCGCCCTCCGCGTGCTCCTCTGACCCTCCTCTCCCATCTGTCCTTTTGCTCTACTTTCGGGGCCCTCTCCCCGCTAGCTCATCCCAGACCGCAACCCGGCGGGGGCAGGGCTCCGGGCGGCCTTGCCCCGAGCTTGCTGGGGTTCAGAGGGCCCAGGCCTCCCCTGTCCCCTGCAAGAGGCTCAGGGCCTCTGGGGAGCAGCCTGGCTGCGGGGTGAGCCGAGACCATCCCTGCTCCGGCCGCTCCGCCCGCCCCGCCCGCCCCGGGGCTCCGTGTCGCCCGCGCTGACTCATGGCTCCAGCACGTTATCTGCTCAGGTTCCGGCTGACTCCTGTGTCAGCGTGTCATCTGCTCAGGTTCCCTTCTGTTCTTTCCTGAGGCTCCCGGCTCCTCCCAGAGGAGGGTGCTCCCTGCCGCTCAGTGTGCGGGCTCCGAGCGGGGCGCTGGACACCTGGTGCTGCCCCTTCACATGTAACTCCCTGCGGTCAGTGCTCCCCTTCACATGTAACCCCAGGGTCAGTGCTCCCTTCACATGTAACCCCAGGGTCAGTGCTCCCCTTCACATGTAACTCCCTGCGGTCAGTGCTCCCCTTCACATGTAACTCCAGGTTCAGTGCTCCCCTTCACATGTAACTCCCTGCGGCCAGTGCTCCCCTTCACATGTAACTCCCTGCGGTCAGTGCTCTCCTTCACATGTAACCCCAGGGTCAGTGCTCCCCTTCACATGTAACCCCAGGTTCAGTGCTCCCCTTCACATGTAACTCCCTGCGGTCAGTGCTCCCCTTCACATGTAATCCCAGGGTCAGTGCTCCCCTTCACATGTAACCCCAGGGTCAGTGCTCCCCTTCACATGTAACCCCAGGTTCAGTGCTCCCCTTCACATGTAACTCCCTGCGGCCAGTGCTCCCCTTCACATGTAACTCCCTGCGGTCAGTGCTCTCCTTCACATGTAACCCCAGGGTCAGTGCTCCCCTTCACATGTAACCCCAGGGTCAGTGCTCCCCTTCACATGTAACCCCAGGTTCAGTGCTCCCCTTCACATGTAACTCCCTGTGGTCAGTGCTCCCCTTCACATGTAACCCCAGGGTCAGTGCTCCCTTCACATGTAACCCCAGGGTCAGTGCTCCCCTTCACATGTAACTCCCTGCAGTCAGTGCTCCCCTTCACATGTAACTCCCTGCGGTCAGTGCTCCCCTTCACATGTAACCCCAGGGTCAGTGCTCCCCCTTCACATGTAACTCCCTGCGGTCAGTGCTCCCCTTCACATGTAACTCCCTGCGGTCAGTGCTCCCCTTCACATGTAACCCCAGGGTCAGTGCTCCCCTTCACATGTAACCCCAGGGTCAGTGCTCCCCTTCACATGTAACTCCCTGCGGTCAGTGCTCCCCTTCACATGTACCGTGGTCAGTGCTCTCCCTCCCATGTCACCCTGGGGTCAGTGCTCCCCGGAGCCCGGCGCCGTGGGGATCAGGAGAGAAAGGAGGAATGAGGGTGAGCGGTGCCTGCACCCGGGCCTCCATCAGCGTATTTATTCCTTCATCACGGACACCGCCTGCGCATGCACCTCTGTGCCCGCACCTCTGTGCCCGCACCTCTGTGCCCGCACCTCTGCCCGCACCTCTGTGCATGCACCTCTGTGCCCGCACCTGTGCCTGCACCTCTGTGCCCGCACCTGTGCCCCCACCTCTGTGCAAGCACCTCTGTGCCCGCACCTGTGCCCGCACCTCTGTGCACGCACCTCTGTGCACGCACCTCTGTGCCCACACTGACAGCCTCCCACAGACCGTGTCGCAGGCCCCGGGCAGGCGTGCGCCCGGCCGTTTCTCTGAGCGGTGCTGACCCCGTCACTACGGAAACGCCTGGCTCCTCCTGGTGGCTCCCACAGGACGGCGGCCGGCCTGGGACGTTCTGGGGAGGAGGACAGCTGTGGTGCAGAGAGAATGGGGTCTCCTGGAGGCCTGGGCACGACACTGTGCACGCGTGGGGTCCTGAGGCCTGGCCGGCGATCAGGGTCCCTGTGACCCTGCCGCCTCCTCCCCTCGCTCCCTCGCGCCGCTGCTCACCCGCCACGTGCCGTGCCCCCCTGGTGGTCAGCGCACGTCACGGCGAGCGCTCAGACTCCCGTTCTCCTGGCCGAACTCCCGAGGGGACACTGCAGATTCGCCCGTTAGAGAGACGAGATCGCGTAGCTGCCGGCATCCTGAAGGCTCTTTAAACTGTGGGGACAGTTCCTGGGGGCCCCCTCGCCCTGCTGGCCTGTGCCCGCACTCAGCGCTCTGCTGTCCGGTTTGTGTCCTCGGCTCTGGGAGCGCGACGTTCCCTCTTCCCGGGGCCGAGCCCGTCCCGCTGCGCCCCTCTTCACCCTGAGACTCGGGCGCAGGAAAACCGGGCGCCGGCAGTTTATCTACCAGCGACGTGTGTTCCGTGGCTGATCGGCCTTGCAAAACACGGTGCCATGGAGTTCTGGGGCGTCCCTGTGTGTTTCCCGGGTCTCCCCAGGGGCGGGCGCTGTCCCACGTGCTCTGGGAGAGAGGGGCTCGGCCAGTTAGGGGTCGGGGCCCTGCCAACCCCCCGCAGCCCTCCCGCAGCCCCCGCCGACTGACCGTGCCTCTGGGGCCTCCGCTGAGTGGGGGGCAGCAGAGCCGTCAGCGCAGGACAGAGGGCGCTGCTGCGGGGGGCTCACCGGCCTGAGGTGAAGCTGTTTCTCCTCCCAGCGCCGCTTCAGAGGGGTGCAGAGGCCTCCCCCAGCAGCGAGGGGCTCTGCGCGGCTTCCTGTGGGGAGCCCGGGGGAAGGGGGCGCAGAGAGCCCCTGGCACGGTGCCACCCACTGCTTTGCCGTGAAGAGCCGCGGGGTCCTGCCTGGAGCCGGTCTGGGCGGGAGGCCGGGCTGGCCCCTCACTGCCCGCTGCTGCGCCTCTGCCGCTGGGGCCTCCCCACCCTGTCGGGCAGCCCGGCCTGTCACCCCAGTCCCTTCGATAGAGGAGAGGGTGCCCGGACACCCGGACACCTGCCAGCAGTGACCTGAGAGCCCCCGATCGTACGCGTTTTAAGATAACGCGAGCGAAACCGCGTGTGAGGAGGGGTCTACATCGGGGACCCCCCCCCCCCCGCAATGGCCCGGCCCGCCTTCCGCGCCGGGCGGCCGGGACCCCGAGGAGACCGGCTGGACCGAGCGCCATCCAGACCCGCGGTGGTTCTGGGCTGGGCCAGGCCGCTTCAGCTGCAGGAGGGCCCTGGGGGTCAGGAGGAGAGGGGACCGGACGTCCCGCTGTGACTGAGGCGCGTCACTCCTGCGACCCGTCCCCCCGGGGAAAGGCTCAGGCGCTGGAACTGCACTCGGCTGGTTTCTCATGTCGCTTCGCTTCGGTGCGGCCCAGTGTCTGTGTCTGTGTCTGTGTCTGTGTCTGTGTCTGTGTCTGTGTCTGCGTCTGTGTCTGTGTCTGCGTCTGTGCCGAGACAGGGCAGAGGGACAGGGCCTGCCCGTGTGCTCCCTGCTCCCCTGGTTCCCCCTGCTCCTCCACCCCTGCCCCCACCTGCTCCTCCTGCTTCTCCCCTGCTCCACCTGCTCCTCCTCCCCCACCTGCTCCTCCTGCTCCCCTACCCCCACCTCCTCCTCTGCCCCTCCCGCTCCTCTTTCCCCCCTGCTCTTCCTGCTCTCCTCCTGCCCCACCTGCTCCCCAACTCCTCCTGACCCCTCCTTGCTCAGCCACCCACAGGCTTCTTCTCTCTCCCCCCCAGCAGGCCCTCCTTGCCTTCTTCCAGGGCCCTCCTCCCCCCCCCCCCCCCGCAGGCCCCTCCTGCCAGGTGCCCCTCCTTACCCCCCCCCCCGCCCCTCCCGCCCTTCCTGCGTGCCGGTGGCTCTGCGGCAGACGGAGCAGCTGCGCCACCGCCGGCTGCACTGCGCGGCCTCCCCTCTGGCTGCGACAGGCCGCTGCTCGGGAAGGCGGGTCCTCCCGCTGCTGGTTCTGCTCCGCTCCGCTCCGCTCCGGTAAGCTGGTGAGGCGGCGCCCTCGGCCGCTCGCTGCCGCCCTCCCTCTGCCTGTGGGTCCAGCTGGCTGTAGGTGGGGGCTCGGAGGGGACGGAGGGGGTCGAAGGGGGACGGGATGAGCGGGTCAGCAGGGCAGGGGGTGCTGGGCTCGGGCTGCTCAGCGATCTGGCAGCCGTGGTGCAGAAGGGCTTCCTGATGGAGAAGACGGTCTTGTGGGGTGTTTGTGTGCACACGTGTGTGTGCGCGTGTGCATGCGTGTACTGTGTGCTGACTGGGCAGTGCAGGGCTGCCTCGGGAAGGAGCAGCCAAGCTGTCCTAGGAGATTAGCTGGCTCACCGCCTCGTCCTTGTAAAGGGGAACCAACGGCCTGTCATCGTTTCAGCCACACACCTGCACACACCTGCACACGCCCGCACATGCCTGCACATGACTGCACACTCCCGCACACCCCTGCACACCCCTGCACATGTCTGTACACCCCCACACACGCCTGCACATCCCTGCACATGCCTGCATATCCCCGCACACGCCTGCACACCCCTGCACACCCCCACACATGCCTGCACACTCCCACACATGCCTGCACTTGTCTGCACGCTCACACACACACCTGCACCTGTCTGCACACTCCCACACACGCCTGCACCTGTCTGCACACTCACACACATGCCTGCACATGTCTGCACACTCCCACACACGCCTGCACCTGTCTGCACACTCCCACACATGCCTGCACATGTCTGCACACTCACACACACGCCTGCACATGTCTGCACACTCACACACACGCCTGCACCTGTCTGCACACTCCCACACACGCCTGCACATGTCTGCACACTCACACACATGCCTGCACATGTCTGCACACTCACACACACGCCTGCAGGAGGGCCAGGAGGCGGCAGGCTCTGGCCGGTGCGGCACCTGCATGTGACCAGCAGCTGGTGCTGCGGGGGCTTTCGCCCCGAGGGGAGGACGGGACAGCTGGCTCCTGGCTCTGGGGTGGGGGGGTTGGAGGTGCCCGGCCTGGCGGGATGAGCGAGTGGGGAGTCCTGCGGTGCCCGGACCGGCTGGCAGCGCCGAGCTGTGCTGGGCCGGCGGTGCCCGGGCCGGCTGGCAGCGCCGAGCTGTGCCCGGCCGGCGGTGTCGGGGAGGCGGCTCCTGGGCGGGTCAGCAGCCACCAGGCTGTGCGGCTGGCGGTTCACCGCGGGGCTTCTGTTCCAGGGATAAACGCCCAGGCCCGGAGGCTGCAGCGGAGCCGCGCCAAGGGCACCCCGGCCTTGGCCTCGGGGGGCGCCCGGAGCCCCCCTCTCCCCCGGCTCCGCCGCTCGGCCAGTGAGTCCAGCCTGAGCCCTGCCGCCCAGGAGCCCGGCCAGGACGCCATGCGCTACTCCCTCTACGAGTCGCCCCACCTGCTCCTCCTGCAGGGCTACAGCCAGCAGCACGTGAGCCGCCCGCCGCCCCGATGCCCGCAGAGCCCTGCCCGCCGTCCCCCTGCCCCCCCCCGCCGCCCCGCTGTCCGCAGAGCCCTGCCCGCCGCCCCCCTGCCCGCCCCGATGCCCGCAGAGCCCTGCCCGCCGTCCCCCTGCCCCCCCCCCCCCCGCCGCCCTGCTGTCCGCAGAGCCCTGCCCGCTGCCCCGCCAGGCGTGCCGTTCTCTCCTGTGGGGCTGGGTGTGCTCCCCCCGTTGCCGAGCACTCGGTGACACGGGCTGGCAAAGCTGGACCAGCTGGGGGCTCGGCCCACGTCTGGCCTCTCCTCTCCTGCTCAGGCCCTCGCTGGGGTCTGGGGGCCACCAGCTGCTCTGGGAAAGCTCCTTCCGGAACAGTGCGTGCCCATGTGGGGCCGGCGCGGCAGCATCCAGTTGGGAAGGGTGTCCCAGGACGGGGCTGGGGGACGGCCGTTGGGAAGGGTGTCCCAGCAGGAACGGCGGACGGGCACGCTGCTTGCCTTCCAGGACAGCCTGGTGTACGTGCTGAACCGGGAGCGGCACACCGTGGGCCAGAGGACGCCCTCCAGCAAGCCCAGCATCAGCCTCTCGGCCCCCGACATCCTGCCCCTGCACTGCACCCTCCGCCGGCACCACCCCTCGGGCCGGGACCAGGCGGGGGGCCTGCTGGTGCTGGAGCCGCTGCCGGGGGCGCCGGTCGCCGTCAACTTCTCGGAGGTGGGCCGGCCCGTGGCCCTGCGCCACGGGGACCTGCTGTCGCTGGGCCTCCACTACCTGCTGCTGTTCAAGGACCCGGCCCAGGCCCAGCCCCTGCCCGCCCCGGCCCTGGCCCGCCTGCAGGCCCTGCCCCGCAGCTGCCGCGTGTGCGGCGCCCAGCTGCCCGGCCCGGGCGACTCGCGGCCGCGGCGGCTGCGCCTGGAGTTCGAGCCGGACGCGGAGGACGCGCTGCTGCGGCGCATCATGACGCTCGTCGAGCCGGGGGGCGCGGACCACAAGCTGGCGCCCGCCTTCCTGCTGTGCCTGTGCGTCCAGCACTCCGCCGCCCGCCCCCCGCCCGGCTCCTTCGGGCGGCTGCTGCTCAAGATCGCCAAGGCCATCCGCGACACCGTCTGGGTCAGTCCGGGCGGTGGGGGTCCCTGGGGCTGTGGCCGCAGGGGGGTCCCGAGTCCCGCCTCGGCCTGTCCACTCCTCCAGCCGGGGGCGCTGTGGCCCTGCACCCTCATGGGGCCGGCGTGGCTTCCTGAGCTTTGGTCCCGTGTCCTCCCCGGCCCCTCCCCCGGCCCCGCCGTGAGCCCTGCCACGTGCCCGAGAACACGG
This sequence comes from Antrozous pallidus, assembly GCA_027563665.1. Lineage (NCBI taxonomy): Eukaryota > Metazoa > Chordata > Mammalia > Chiroptera > Vespertilionidae > Antrozous > Antrozous pallidus. Next base: position 1,962,563 of record CM050516.1, on the reverse strand, counting down.
CGCTGGGCCGCGCTTCCTGCCAGGAGCGGGGTGAGCCTGCCGACCCACTGCAGCGCCTTCGGCCACACGGGCGGCCCCTGGGCTGCGGCCTGAGCCTCCCAGGAAGTGCTGGCTGCCGGCCGGGCCGTGCAGACAGCTCAGGCCCCAGGCCCCTCAGCTGCCACATTCGCTGGGGCTGACGTTAGCCCCCCCGCCCCCCGCACGTGTGAGGTGGGAGGGTGTGAGGCCGCTCACGCTGCTCTGTCCTTGTGGTCGCAGGAGAAAACCAAGGAGCTGGCGGAGAAGCAGGCGCCCCTGTAAGTACTGCCTGAGCCCGCCCGCCCCGGGGCCCGGCCGTGTGCTGCACACTGTCCCCCCCGAGTGGCGTTTCTGTCCCTTAAAGCTGACCTGACCTCATTGCAGCGAGGACCCAACAGACGTGCAGAGCCGCACACCGGCCCCCGGGCAGCAACCACAGAGGGCTCTGCCGGGGGGGGGGGGGGGGGACGCCGTGCCCACTTATGACCGCTTCCCACACGCCCCCCGCCCTGCCCCCCTGCTCCGGGTCGGGAGGGGGCTCTAGCCCCGAGGCCGCCGTCCTTTCGGACCTCAGGGCCACCAGCTGGCGACCGCGGGTCTGGACCTCATGCGTGGAACAGGCAGAGCGGGCTCTGCTGTGATTGGCTCATTTCGCTCGCGCTATGTCTTCGGGCCCCGCCTGCTGCCGAGCCCTGCAGCAGCCCCACGCCTGACCCCACACCGTGGTCGCTGTGGGCAGAGCCGTGGGGACCCCCCTCGAGGTCGGGCCTCGGTGCGTTTGGACAGATGCCCAGTGGCTCTAACTTGTGAGGAACCAGTTTGCAAAGCGGCCCCCCAGCAGGGCCCCCAGCAGCACGCAGGCTCCCGCCCCGTCCTCGCTGCACTGCCCACCTGTCTCGATGCAGCCCCCCGACTGGCACCGGCTCCTGTGAGCGCCTCTCGTGCCCGCAGAGCCCCCGTCTTTGAGTTGGAGGGTTGGTTTCTGTGAGCTGCAGCGGCTCCTTTCACCCGGCGCGGCCGCACGGACTGCTCTGCCAACACCCCCTCCCGTTCGCCCCCCCCCCCCCCGGGCCGGGCTGAGCAGCGCCTTCCCTGGGATCGGCCTGCTTGTCTGTTTTTGCTTTGGTTGTCACACCTCTGGGGCCACAGCCATGACACCCGTCCCCACTGCGTGCGCCCGGCCTGTGCCTCAGGGCCGCCCGCGCGGGGGCCGCCCGAGGTCGTCTCAGGGCTTCTGTGCCTCCGGGTCCTGGTGGAACGGAGAAGCGACCCGAGAGCCAGGTCAGTCCTTTTCTAACGCCAACTCCCGTGCCCAGCGCACACGCGTGTACCCGGCCCAGCGTGAGGGGCCACAGCGGGCGGGACCGGCCCCCGACGGCAGCGCACGTGGTGCCTGCTGCGTGGTGCGGACAGGAGACGCGGAGCGTCCTCCCTCCCGCGAGGCCAGAGCCCCGCCGTGGACAGCGCACAGGGGCCGGCGTCAGGAGAACGAGAGCCGCACGGGGGAGGGGCGGGGGACAGAGCCTGAGGTCCCCGTGGCCACACCGCTGCTCAGCGGGGACGCCTCAGAGCCGCCAGCCCGGCCCTCGGGGACGTCTCAGGGCCTCGTTCTCCGGGACCCAGCCGCCGCGGGCGGTCAGAGAGCCTCCCTCGTGCACGCACACACCCGCACGCCTGCAGCCCGCAGGGAGGGAAATGGCGTCTTCCAGAGGCCACGGGGCTCCCTCCGCTGAGGCTGGGGGCGGCGGCCGTCGCTGTCAGACAGGCGTCATCTTCCTCCCGTTTCCCAGCCTCGCTCGCCGACAGCTCATGGTTCCCGCCGGCTCCGGCTGCGGGCGCGTCCCGGGGGGCGGTGCCCCTGACTGGCCTCTCCCGCAGCCAGGAGCCCGTGCCGGGGGGGCGGTGCCCCTGACTGGCCTCTCCCGCAGCCAGGAGCCCGTGCCGGGGGGCGGTGCCCCTGACTGGCCTCTCCCGCAGCCAGGAGCCCGTGCCGGGGGGCGCCTGCCTGGCGGGGCTGCTGCCGGAGCTGCAGCACGTGCTGCTGTGGATGGCCAACGCAGTGGAGCTCCTGTTCTTCGTGCAGCAGCAGGGCCCCGTGTACGCGCAGGGCCTGGAGCCGGCGCCCGGCCCCACAGGTAGGCTCGGGGACGCGGGGTCTGTCGGCCTCCTGAGCGTGAGTGGCGCGGGCGGCGGGGCTCCCCTGGTGCCTGGCGCCCCGCGTTCTGTGGGGAGGCCTGGGGGACACGGTCCCCGCGCGGCCCTCGGCAGCCCAAGAGCAGCAGGGCAGAGCCGCGGGCACGAGCTCGGGGCCTAACGGGGACGAGGTGCTGAGAACACGGCGCGGGTGACGGGGCTCAGGAAGGGGCCGCGGGCGGCACCCCGAGGCCGTGTGGGATTTCGCGGTGGGTGTCTGAGGAGGGCTGGGCGGGGCCTGGGCCGGAGCCAGCGGCAGCGAGGGCCGTCTGCAGCGGGACAGGGTGACAGCGGGCCCAGGGCGGGCTCCCAGCCAGCGTGGACGGGCTGCCTGCAGCCTCTCCTCGGCCTTCCCTGGCGTCGGGGGCCTCGGCCTGGCCCGGGCTGCCCCACATTGGGTGGGGGGAGGGCGCAGGGTGGCCTGTGGCCCTGCACGTGGGGGCCCGGGCTGCAGCCGTGAGGGGCAGGACGGGGCTGGCGGGGACCAGGCAGGACGGGGCCGGCGGACACGGCACAGCGTCCGCGTGTGCTCAGCTGTGTCCCCGGAGGAGAGGCCCCGGTAAAGCCCGCTGTCTGGCCGCTCCGCCCGTCCCCAGGGGGTGGGGCTGTGCGGGCGTCGGAGCTCCCAGCGGGGGCCCTGCCCGGGGTCCACAGGCTATTCCTGCCCCCGTTGGTGTGGCCTGCACACCTGCCCCGCCGCGCCCTCCCCTGTGCCCGTCTGGCCTCCTCCCCCAAACCCCGCCGGCCCCTCCCCCAAACCCCGCCGGCGCCTCGAGGCCCCCGGCCCCCCGACCAGTGTCGTGGGTGCTGCGGTGGGCCCTTCGGGGGAGGCTCCCCTGGACTCCGCCTTGGCCAGCGAGCTCCTGGACCCCCGCCCGCTCCGTGAGGGAGCCCCCGGTTCTGGCTCCCACAGGCAGTCAGCTGGGCCCCGTGACTCAGTCGCCCGTGGAAGCCGCTGTTCTGGGCTGAGTGCCGTGCGGGCGTGTCTGGCTGCTCCTCCTGGGACCGCGGGTGACGGTCCTGCTGGCCTCATGCCGCCCCGCCTCGGAGGAAGTTGGTTTTGGTCGGGGAGCCCGATGCCGAGTAGCCCGGTGGATGCTGGGAGAGGGTCACCGCTGTGCACCCCGGACCTCGGTGCTGGGGGAGCAGACTGGAGCGGGGGAGCTCGGAGGAGAGCGTGGGGAGGGGGCCTGGCCCGGCCCCCCGCGGGAACGCCTGTGGGAAGCGCTCTGAGCAGGACGTCCTGTCCTGGAGCTGAAAGCCACTTTGTCCCGTGTCCACCGCGCTCCCCCAGGAGCCCTCACCCCACAGCCCTAGGGGGCGTTGTGTCACCCACTCCAGCCCTGGAAGTCTGCAGCTTTGCCCAGAGCCTGGAGATGTGGGGTCCTCAGTGCACAGAGGGGCTCTGTCCTGGGCCTGGGGAGCCAGCGGGGGGGGGGGGGGCGGGTGGACGGAGGCCTTGGTCCTCGGAGCGGCTCACGGTGGCTGGAGGCTGTGAAGCCCCAGCAGAGCCGCACAGGCGCGTGTTCGGGTCTGAGTGACGGCGGGGGGTGGTGGGGGGCCGGGGTGCTGTGCTGTGCTCAGGGGACCGCTGCCCCCCCTCTCGCCGGAGCCCAGGGCTGGTGCCCTCCCCTCGGGGTCCGGCTCCAGGGCCGGGGAAACGTCTGGTCTGCGCGTCGGGGGCCTGAGCCTCTGGAGGAGCGAACCTGGGAGCGGCTCTTAGAGCCTCTGCTGCCCAGGCGGCCCCCCGCGCTGCCCGAGGCCGAGGGCACCGGCCCCCGTCAGCCCCAACCAGCTCCGGGGAGACCCTGGGGCAGGCGGCTCCCGGGGGCGAGCCGGGGCAGAGGCCTAGACTCCAAGGGGAAGGGCCACGAGCAGCAGGACTGCGGACAGCCGCGTGTCGGGGTGGGGGCGCGGCCTGTGCCGGAGTCGGGGGGAGCTCCCGTGTGCCGCGCGTCCGCAGGCTCCACGGAGTCCGTGTTCTCCAGCGCGCTCTCGGCCAGCGAGGAAGCCATGGCGGAGCTGGAGGAGGTGGTCCTGTACGCCTTCCAGCAGTGCGTGTACTACGTCTCCAAGGTGCGCCCCCCGCCCCCCTCCCGTCCCCTCCCCTCCCCGTGTCGTCTCCTGCACCCGTCACAGGAGCCGGGTCCGAGCCCCCAGAGGCCCCGGGCAGCTCTGTGGGAGCCCCGGGAACACTGCACGCACCCCCCGCCCCAGCCCCCAGCCCGCGCCCGGCCCTGCCAACGCTGCTGCTGTCTTCTCCCCCAGTCCCTGTACGTCTGCCTCCCGGCCCTGCTGGAGTGCCCCCCCTTCCAGACGGAGCCCCGGGAGAGCTGGTGCCAGGCCCCCCAGCTGCCCGAGGAGCTGCGCCGCGTCGTGTCCATCTACCAGGCTGCGCTGGACCTCCTGCGGCAGGCCCAGGTGCACCCCGAGATCGTGTCCCAGGTGCTGGCCTACCTCTTCTTCTTCTCCAGCACCCTGCTCTTCAACCAGCTCCTGGACAAGGGTGAGGCTGGCGGGCTGCTCCTGCGAGAGGCGCCCCGAGCCCGGGGGCCGCGCCGGTGTGGGGGTTCCTCAGGGAGAGGCCGGGGAGCGGGGAATGCCGCACAGCCTGTCTCGTAGGGGCAGGAGCTCTGCCAGTGTCTGCATGGGGCACCCAGGCTTTTCCTGGTTCTCTGTGTCCCCAGCAACCCCCCAGCCCCCGGGAGACAGGAGGGAACAGGCTGAGTGAAGTGAAGCAATCTTGGCTCCACCGCCCTACCCCCCCCCCCCCCCCCGAGTCCTCACTGCAGACACTCCCAGAGGCTCTGGGCGCTGCGGGCCGGGGACACGAACAGGGACGAGCCCCCGCACTTGGGGTCACTGTCGTGGGCTTCCCGGGCTCAGCGGGTCGGGGCAGGGCTGGTGGGCGGCGTGGGGCTCGCTGTAGACGTGGACGGCATCCCTTCAATGACTGTCATAGCCCCTCCCCCGTCTCCACCCGTCTTCACCCCCACCTCCCGTGCCCACCCCACCCCTTCCAGAGAAGGGCCCCTGCAGACGAGTGCCTGAGGACCCTGTGGGTCTCACATCTGTCCTCGGGGGACCAGCTGGGGCCGTGCTCCCTGGGGCTGGGCCGGCAGCTGGGCCTCACCTCCCCGCCCCCCCCCCCCCCCAGGCCCCTCTCTGAGCTGCTTCCACTGGCCCCGGGGCGTGCAGGCCTGCGCCCGCCTGCAGCAGCTGCTGGACTGGACCAGGGGTGCGGGCTTTGGCGAGGCCGGGGAGCACTTCTTCCGGAAGCTCTCCTGCACCCTCAACCTGCTGGCCACTCCCCGCGCCCAGCTCATCCAGGTAGGCGAGCGAGTCAGCGGGCGGGCGGGTGAGGCGGGTGCTGTCACCAGCCCACGGGCCAGGCGGGGGCGGGGGCGTGGCCTGGCTTCTGGGCCTGGGAACTTGCAGAGCTGTCCCCGTCCACAGCTGCCCTGTGAGCAGGACAACGGCCCCGAATGTCTGTGGGCGGGGTCTGCGGTCCAGGGCCCTGACCTGCAACTGACTAGTGACCCACGTGGCCTGGGGCTCTGCAGAGGGGACCGGCGCTGAGGACCCTGAGAGGGCAGGTTCCCCGGGTTAGCGTGTCAGCCATCGGAGACAGGACAGAGGGAAAGGGGACTCGCCCCGCGTGCTGGCTGCGGAGATGGAGGCAGGGGCCCCGGCCGAGGGCTGCAGTGCCCCCCAGAGCTGGGGAGGGCCGTGCACCACAGACTCTGCTTTCCGACCGCCTCCCTGAGGCCTCCGGAAGGAACGCAGCCCTGCCGGCCCGGGTTTGAGCCCAGAGTGACCCCCAAAAGAGTGTGCGTTCCTGTTGCATTAACTGCGACGTAGTGGTCACCTGTTACACCACCTCAGCCTCCTCCCTCACCAGCTGCCCGACACAGCGTACAGGTCACCCACAAAGCCAGGCCAGGGTGCTCCCTGCCTGCCTGGCAGCACCCTTACGCACCCCGGAGTGACCGGGACCGGGCAGTGCCATCGGGGGAACGTTTGAGCCAAGGCGGGAACATGGCTGCGTGCTGTCTCCAGGCCGAGCCCCGAGCTGACTCAGCACAGCATGACGTTTGTGTGGGGACAGCAGGCACTCGGTTTGCTGTAAAAATGGAGAATCCACTTCTCCCCAAAGACCAAGGCCTAGAAGCCTCGAGCGGCACCACCCCCGCTGTGAGTGGGGCACCGCTGCGCCTGTGGGTGCCTGCGGAGTGCGGCGGCGGGCACGCCACCCAGAGAGCCAGAGCCACGGGGCCTGGGGAGCCGCACTTCCACGGGGAGGACCCAGCTGTTCCGCTGGTGCTTTCCGCGGGGCATCTGCCTCAGCAGGACAGGGTCTGCTGAGATGAGAAACCCAGGCTTCGTCCAGATGGGCCGGGGCTGGGAGGAGACCAGAGCAGCCTGAGGCCCTCTCGACTTTCAGGCTAGGAGACCAGGGTGAGGCCCTTGAGGAGCCGGAAAGGATCGGTGCTTTTCTCCTCGTGACATCGGACAACAGTGTGAAGTTCCAGGGTGCGAGATGGGACGGCTTTAACACAGCAGAAACTCTGAAAAGCCACCGGGTCAGGGTGATCAGTGACAATGAAGATGCTTATACCAAACCAGCGGGTGCAGGTAAAGCCGTGCCAACAGGCAAAACAATAGCCTTAAGGATTCATGTCAGAAAACAGAAGGCTGGGTGATAACCATGAAGCAAAAAAGAGAAAAATCAGTCAAACCCAGAGTAAGAAGAGAATCGGAGCCAAAATCAGCGAAATGGCAACAAGCCTGTAAGAGTAAACAGCAAAGAGCTACTCGCAGCGTGGGGGAGGGCGGTGCCGGTCACCGCAGCACCTGCTGCACAGCCCAGAGGGGTCACTGTGCAGGCAGCCTGCCCACTGCAGGCGACGAAGGCGGGAGAAGCAGACCCGGGGAGCACATGCTGAGGTCCCCGGTGCAGGGCTCAAACCTCAGGACGGAGCCTGCGGGCGCTGGGGGTGCAGGGCACGGGGCCCTCGTGCCCGGCCGCCACAGTGCACCCGTGGGAGTCGCCGAGCCGCGCTCCGCGTGCGCGTCATCGCCCAGCTGCGCTCCGCCCCCTCGTCCCTCCCCACACCTGGTGCTGCTTCCTCTGGCAGAGATTGTTCACCCCTTTTAAACCAGGGGCCTCCAGACCGGGGACCAGGGTCTCTCCTTAGGGAGTGCCCACGAGTGTTGGGGAAATCCCCGGAAGGCAGAGCAGGGAGCTGGAAGCGGAGCACGCAGTGTCCGCAGCCAGAGATACCGCTTAGGGCGGCAGGGCTTCGAGGAGCTGGGAAATCAGCAAGAACCACTGCGGGCCAACCGCTGCCCTGGGCTGGCGTGGCCGGGTGTTAGCAAGAGGACAGCGTGGACCCTGGGTGACCACAGCCTGGGCCTCTGGGTGTTGGCAGTAAAACCGAGCGAGAGGGCGAGCAAGGAGGAAAGGCGAAGGGAAGGACTGACATCCCGACAGCCGGAGCCAGAAGCGCTGAGAGAACAGCGCCCAGGAGCACCCAGTGAGGCCAGCCCCCGCCTCTCACCGGCCCCGTGGTCCCAGCCCGTGGCCCCAGAACGGTGGACAGAAACCCGCCAGTTTCGGGAGGAACGCAGGGCACGCCCAGCAGCACTGCCTGTGGCCGGCGGACTGCCACGCGCACGGGCCACAGCCTGCTGCTCGGGACGCGCCTCTGCCTGTGCTTCCGAGAACGCGGGGCAGACCGCCCGCTGGGTGTGCCGGTGCCTGTGCCCCGGGCCCCGACCTCGAGCGCCTGCCCCTTGTCCCGTAGATGAGCTGGGCCAGCCTGCAGGCCGCCTTCCCGGCCCTGAGCCCCGCGCAGCTGCACCGGCTGCTGACGCAGTGCCAGCTGGCCTCCGCCGTGGGCCCCGTGAGCGTCTGGGAGCCCGGCGCCCCGGACCCGCCCCCGCGGCCTTCAGCTCAGGTGAGCCCCTCCTGTGGGACCGCTGGTGGGCCTCCCCTGCCCTGGGCCATCTTCCTCCTCCGTGCCTGCCGTCCCCTCCCCCCACCGGGGACCTCCACCGCTGGGGGTCAGGGGGCCACAGCCCATGGCCAAGTTGTGAACTCCAGGCTCGGGCCAAAGTCCCCCTAGCCCCCCCTGGAGGGTGAGGATGGGCCTCACCCAGTGCCCAGCCCACCGGGAAGAGCAGCCCACAGGCTGGGCACGGCTGCACACCCATGGGACATTCCCGATGACGCGTGTTCACACGCAGCGCACATACGGATGCCCGTGTTTGTTATAGGTTAGCCCCTGTAGACAGACATGCCCTCTCATTAACATCGTCTGTGCCACAAGGGCGGGAGGAAGGACGGTGGCGGAGGGACAGTGGGGCACGCCCCCCCTTACCTCGTGTGTGGGGGGGCCTGGAGGCGGTAGGAGCAGGTGTCAGCCAGGGGGCAGAGTTCTAGGCTAATGCTCAGGTCCTGAGGGGGCTGGTGGGGTGCAGGCTGGAGGTGTGGCCTAAGCTCCAGGGGGTAGGGCCTAGTTCATCCTGGGTGGCCAGTGGGCTCCGGAAGGAACCAGAGTGCCGTTTGGGGTCACCCTGGCCCCCCAGCGGAGCGGCATCGGCTCTCCCCGCAGAGGACGTGCTGGAGTCCTATGAGAACCCCCCGCCCATCGTGCTGCCGAGCGACGGCTTCCGGTGGACCTGGAGGCGACTTGCCCCGATTGACAGCATCTACCAGCACCTCCTCCACCTGCGCCACTTCCTGTGGGGCACCTGCGGAGCAAGCCCAGCGCCAGTGGGGCGGCCCCCCAGCCCCAGGGCCTCGAGGTACCACCCGCTGCCGGCCTGGACAGTGGGGTGGACTCGGGGCGAGAAGCGGGAGGGCGTTGGGCCCCTTGGTTTCCCCTCCAGGACAGGATCTTGGTGCTGAGCTGTCTCTCTCCTCCAGGACCCGCGCCCCCCCACCCCTGAGGGGCCCCCCGAGGGCCAGAGCTGCCCCGTGGCTGCCAGGGCCCCTGGCAGGGAGGCCCGTGAAGCTGGGCAAGCGAACCCCCCTTCCTCGGCCGGGGCTCCCCACACACAGGGCCCTCCAGGAAGGCCGCGGGGCCGCAGGAACCACGGGGGTCCCCAGGCCGGGCCCGCGCACACAGATTCCTCCTGCCTGCTCACGCCGCCCGGCACCCCGCTGGAGCCCCCTGGCCCGGACTGGCCCCAGCCTGGCGGCCCCCGAGGGCAGGCGCGCTCAGAAGGGAGGAGGCCCGGATCGGGCGGCCCCTGGGGGGCGATGCCAGAAGGTGAGACCGTGGCACCTGCACTGCTGCGCCCGCAGGGCTGGGTCACCCCCATTCGTGGCCCGTGGCCAGCGCGTCCTGGCCTTTCCGTTCCTGCCCGGCCTCACCTGCCCGTTGCTCGTCCAGCAGGAGACGGCGTGGCCCCCGAGGACGAGCCCCCGCCGGCCCCCTCCAGCTGCAGCTCCAGCGCCGAGGACTTCTGCTCCGTCTTCCAGGTGGAGCTGGAGCGAGGCCCCTCGGGGCTGGGGATGGCCTCAATCGACGGCATGGTGAGTGGCGGGGCCCCTGTCCGGGACCCGGCCTGCGTGCGGCGCCGTGGGCCCCCGCTCCTCCGCCCGGCGCTGAGGCCTCTGCCCCCGCAGCACACGCCCCTGGGCGCGCCCGGCCTCTTCATCCAGACGCTGCTCCCGGGCAGCCCCGCGGCGGAGGACGGCCGGCTGGCGCTGGGGACCCCGCAACCTGGAGGTGAACGGCAGCAGCCTGACGGGTGTCGGCTACCTGAGGTACCCACGCCGCACGCGGGCGGGAGCCACGGCCAGGGCTCCTGCAGGGGAGTGCTCCCTGCTCCCGGGGGCGTCCGGTCATCACCCCGCTTCGGGGACGGGGCCCCGAGGCGCCCCCCCCACCCGTCCTCCTCTCACCGACTTGCCGGCCACAGGGCCGAGCCCCGGGTGGGGGGTGGGCAGCACAGGCTGCGGTCCGGCCTTCGCACTTGCGCCCTGGGCCCCTGCGTGAGGCTCGGCCCCCCTGAGCTCAACTGTCTCCACCCCCACCCCCAGGGCCGTGGACCTGATCCGCCACGGCGGGAGGAAGATGCGGTTCCTTGGCCAAGTGCGACGCGGACACTGCCCAGAAGATCCGCTTCCGCTCGCCGCCTCCCTAGCGCGGGGCCCGGAGCCCGCTGTGTGCGGGCCGCGGTGCAGAGCTTTGTTAGGTTCCATGGACAGGCAATAAACTAGCTTTCCTACTCGGAGCGCGTGCGTGGGGTCGGGGTGCGGGGAGGGCCCGCAGGATCACCCAACCCCCGGCCCGCCCGCTCAGGAGACCCCGGGAGACGATGGCGGACGGTTTTGACCGCAGCCCCTCCGCACTGCGGGAAACGAGAGCGGCAGGGACATGCGGGAAACCGCTCCCCCACCCCCAAAGCTGCAGCCCGCCCGCCCACGTGCACGAGGCTCCCGGGGATCGAGCCCCCGCCGTCCCCAAGGGGCACCCCGCCAGGCCCCTGCCCCTCCCTGGCCGAGGCGCACGGCGGGAGTTGGGGGCGGTGACGGGCCCGCTGGGCTGGGCGTCCAGAGCAGAGTCAGCCCTGGGGCCTCGTCCTCTTCACAGCGCTGGGAGCCTGCGGGCTGGGAGCCTGCGGACAGGGACAGACCCTGGGGACCGGGTCCGGCCACCCAGCTACAGACGCAGCCCTCGCCTGGCCGGGGTTTGGGGGAAGCCCCCCCCCCCCCGCCGCCGGGAACGGAGTGGTGGGCCCCCTGCCCCCCTGGCGGGCACAGGGGCTCGGGTCGTGAGGCCTGACCCCTGCCTGCGGGCGGCCTCACCCGCTCCCAGTGCGGGTCAGTGTCCACAAAGCCCTCAATACAGGCCGAGCCCCAGAGGATGGAGATGCCCCAACCCCAACGGAGCCCCGCAGGGCCGGCGGGTTATTGGGGGACACGGGCGGGCCAGCAGCGGGGTCCGCCCCGTCCTGGGGGAGTGTGTCCTGGGCGCGCCCACATGCACATTCCGAAAGCATCCCGAGCCGGGCACCAGGAAGGAGAGGCGAGGTGGGCCCAGCTGCCAGGCCCCCAGCTCCCCGGCCCCCACCGGTTCCGCAGCCGTTTCAGGCGCCGCAGGGGCAAGCCGGCCGGGGCGGGCGGGGGCCAGGCCTGGCGCGAGGGGCGGGGCGCGGCCCAGGCTCAGGGCACTAGCGCCACCTCGCGGCCTGGGAGCTGACCTACAAGCCGAGCCTCCGACCCAAACGCAACAGTGAGGGGGTCGCTGGGGCTGGGGCCATCCCGACACCCCACGCCCAGCGAGTCTCCCCGGGAGCAACCCAGGTTTGCTGAGCCCAGGACCAGGGCAGGTGCCGTCCCTGGGAGCCAGGTGTGGGCGCCCTGCCACGTGGGCCTGACCCCTCCCAGCGGCAGGAGGTGCGCCCACCCCAGGCCCGCTGCCGGCCCTGAAGACATGCCCACAGGCAGCAGCTGCCATGGTGGGTCCCATGTGCCGCTTCCAGGCTGCGTGTCCGTGAGCTTTACTCCCGGGCCGCCCGCCCCACGGCCAGAGCGGGAGGGAGTGCCCCGCCCGGCCAGGCCAGGCCGGTGTCTAGTAGCACGGGGTGCCCACAGGGCAGCAGCTGCCACCCCGCTGCAGGAGGGGGTGAGGTGGGGGTGCATGTCCCCCGCCCTCCCCAGAAAAGGGGGAGCAGGATGGAGGGACCTGCCAGTCTCGTCCACACAGTTACTTCCCAGTGGGTTTATTGGGACTGAACGGCCTGCAGCCCCTTCCCCCCTAGGGCCTCGCGCTGCGTCAGGACGCCCCACAGAGCTCAGCGTGGTCCCGAGCGAGAGGGTCGGACCAGCACCCACAGGCGAGGCCGTGGCAGCCCACCCCACTGCGGGGCCAGGCCCGGGGCCCGGGCTTCGTCCTGGTTTCCTCCTGACCACGAGGCCCTGGAGGCCCGAGTACCGGCTCTGCCCGAACCTGTGGCCCGGCGGCGCCCTCAGCCCGGCAGGAGGCCCGCCTCCCTCTCCACCAGCCGGCTGACCGTGCGCAGGGCCAGCGGCAGCGCCGTGTTGGTGTCGCGGTGGTAGCGGGGCGCGGCCACGTCCACGCTGGGCGTGAGCACAAACTGGGCCACGCTGGGCATCTTCAGCAGGTTCAGCAGCTCCGTGGCCCGCGTGCCGATGGCTTGCGCGTCCTCCCGACAGCGCAGGGCGCCCTCGGCCGGGCTCTGGGCCAGGGTCCGCATCTTGGACAGGAACAGGGAGACCCTGGGGACGAGGGGCCCGGTCAGCGGAGGCACCCGGAGAGGGGAGCGGGCAGTGCAGTCCGCGCCGTCTAGACGCAGCCGGATCCCCGGGTGCTGGGCTGTGCCCGGCCCCTGGGACACCGAGCCACTCTCCTTTCTTCCTGGGAGCGCCCGGGCCCTTTCCCTCCCGCCCCCCCTTCTGCGCACCTGGGGATCAGGTCTTGGCTGCGGGAGGCCAGCTTGGTGAGCGTGGTCATGAGCGCAGTGACGAGCTGCGGGGGGCACGGGGGGAGGGTGGCCGAGGGGCGGGACTGGGTGACCTCAAACAGCAGTGCCTCCAGGGCCTCGAAGAACTTGTTGATCTGGTCCACGGTGCAGCGCCGGTCCCAGCTCACCGCCAGGTACTCGCCGACGGCCCACACCTGCGGGGAGAGCGCCTCAGCCCCTGCCGGGCCCGCCGCGCCAGGAGGGGGCGGCCCGTGGCCTTACCACGGAGGTGAGCACGCTGCCGCCGCTGCGGAGGCCGCCCCCGCTGCCCACGAACTCCAGCAGCTCCTTCGCCAGCTCCACCACCAGGCAGGGCCTCCGCTGGCACAGGCCCAGGAACTGGGCGCTCAGCACCCTGCGGGCACAGGCCTGTGGCTGCAGCGCCGGGCGCAGCCCCAGCCCCCCCAGGAGCAGCCGGGAGCTGGGCTGGACAGTGGGGACATAAAGCACCTCCCGCCCCCCCAGGGGGAGCCAGGACAGCGCGGTTCTCCGTCCTCCGAGGGGATGCGGGTCAGGCCCCCGGAAACGGGGACAGACGGTGAGGGTGGCGGGAGGGCCTGGGAGCCCCGGGTGAGACGGAGGGGTCTGGGCGCGCAGGGTGGCGGGGGTGGCAGTGCCGCAGCAGCCGGAGGGGAGGGGCCGTGTCGGGAGAGGGACCGGGAGGGGGAGCTGTGGCCGCAGGAAGACTCACGGGTGCACGCGGGCCTCGTAGCCGGGCACCTGGTAGAGCGAGTCGCTTCTCTCCAGCAGCAGCCGTGCCAGCTGGTTGGTCAGGGCCCCGTCAGCGAACTGAGCGAGAGGGAGCGCCAGAGGCAGACTCGGCCGGCCACACCCCTGCTGCTCTGGCTCGGTCCCGGGTCCGGCCGGGGGCCACTCACCAGCCCCGTCCAGGAGGGGACGACCAGCCGGGCCGAGGGACAGGGCCTGGGGGCTGGAGGGGCCTCTGGCTGGCCCCGGCCCCGCTGCCGTTCGGGCAGTGGGTTGGGCAGCGGGCCCTCCGCGGAGAGCGAGGCCAGGGGAGGGAGGGGGCAGCGGGCCGGGCAGGGGCTCACCTGGGTCACCGCCGAGAAGAAGGCCCGCAGCAGCGTGGGCACGGCCTCGGCGCACTGCAGCACCCGGGCACAGCCGGCCATGGGCTGCAGCAGCGGGTAGAGCGGCGCCAGCCTGGGGGCGGGGCACAGCCCGCTGAGTGCTGGTGCCCAGGGACACCCTCTGAACACGGGACCCGTGTGCCCCACCCCCGGCCGGCGCTGCGGGGAGCCAGGGGCCCGGCGCGTGGACCGAGTTCTGAAACCACTCGCACGGCTGGCTCCTCGGAGGTCGCCGTCACCACGCCCGCTGTGCCCCGAGTCCGCCCTGGCACCCGGGCCCCCCGGGACGGCCCTGTCCCGGAACCCGGGGAGCTGGCGTTGGGGTGAGGAGGCCTCGCGCCGTTCTGGGGCTCCTCGCCCGGGCGCTAGCCTCAGTCCCTCCATCGGGACAACGGCGTCACCGATGCCCGCCGCACGGGGCTGCAGAGCTGGCCCCCCGCCCGGGGCCCCTGGCTGCCGCCTGCGGGGGGCACGGCAGCCGCCCAAGGACCCACCTCTCGGGCGCCCCGCTGGCCTCGGCGCGCAGCAGGTGCTGGAGGAGGCCCTGCAGCTGCGGGTCCCGGGCGGCGTCGGGGCAGCCGGCGGTGTGGACGGAGGCGTCCCAGAGCGGCCTCTCGGGTGCCGCAGGCGACGACCTGAGGGCACGACGCCCGAGGGGCTCAGGGCTGGCTCTGGGCACGGCCCGCCGGGCTGGACTCGGCCCCGCCCTCGGGCACCCATGGGCCAGGGAGAGACGCAGATGCCGCTGACAGCACAGCGCCCGGCCCGGCGAGGAGCCTGGGTGACGGGAGAGGGCTGGGGCACCCGCACCTGCCAGGGGGCGGCGGACGGCCGCTGCCAGGAGCAGGAGGCGGCTCAGAGCAGAGCAGAGCAGTGGGGGAGGGGCCTGTGCTGGGGGCGGGGGGCAGCAGGAACAGGGGCCTGTGCTGGGGGCGGGGGGCAGCAGGAACAGGGGCCTGTGCTGGGGGTGGGGGGCAGCAGGAACAGGAGCTTGTGCTGGGGGCGGGGGGGCAGCAGGAACAGGGGCCTGTGCTGGGGGGGGGGGCAGAGGGAGGGGACGGCCAGGCGGGCGGAGCCCCTCACCGGAGCTGCAGGTCCAGGGCGGCGGTCAGACACGGCAGGTCCAGCAGCGCGTGCAGCATCTCCACGGCCGTGCCGGCGTCCACCAGCGCGGGCAGGAGCGCCACGAACTCGGCGGTGAGGGGCGGGCTGTGCCAGGCCAGGAGCTGAGGGCGGCAGGCAGTTCAGCGGGCAGCGGCCGTGCCCTGGTCACTGCTGTCGGGGCGCTGCGCCCCCCCGCCACCCCATCTCACTTCCCTGGGACCCGGCGTCTGAAATACTCCCCTATTTTCCCACTTTTCTCTTTGCTTCTGCGTTCGCTTTGTACCAACAACCCGACACCCACGTGTCCCGCCCAAAACCGACGGCACCAGAGGGTCCCAGGCGAGGCTGTGGGTGCGGGGCTCCGGGCAGATCCCACGAGAACCCAACCCCGGCCTTCCCTTCCCGAGGGGCCTACATGTGAGGCCCCGACAGCCTGTGTTGCAGGCCGCCCGCCCTGAGGCCCCAGGAAGGGGGCGCCCGGGGCACTGCCCCCGCACGTGCCTTGAGGAGGCCGGGGAAGCTGCGGCGGAGGAGGCTGCGGCTGCGGCCCAGCAGGGGCAGGCTGTCCCGGCAGAAGCGGGCCACCTCGAAGGCCAGCACCGGGCTGTGGAAGTGCTCGGCCGGGAGCCTGCGGAACACGTGCCGGCACGCGGCCTCGGCGTCCACGGCGGCGGCCTCTCCTGTGGGCACGGACCGGTCAGGGCGGCTGCCGCTCCTTCCGGGGACACCCCGAGCCGCCCGAGGGCCGGCCGCGCCCCGGGGAGCCGACGCTGAACTCTTGACCTGAGCCCCTTTAACACGCCCCCCCCCCTCCATCGCACTAACGGCCATCACAGCGGTGCCCCCACAGGCGGAGGGAGCGCAGGCGGAGCCCCCCCCCCCGCCCGGACCTGCTCCTTCCTTTTCTAAATCCTCATCTGAGTACATCTCCCTCCCGGGGAGAGGGGGTCAGACAGAGACGTGGACGGGCGGCCTCCCGCAGGAGCCCTGACCAGGGCCCGGGCCAGGGAGGAGCCCACAGCCGAGCTACGTGCCCTTGACCACAATCGAACCCGGGACCGCTCGGCCCACAGGCCGACGCCCTGTCCACTGAGCCACACCGGCCGGGCCGGGCCCGCTCACCGTGGCCGAGGAAGAACCAGGCGAGGGGCAGCAGCACCCGGGCGCAGCCGGGGTCCCCACACAGCCGCGCCTGCAGCGCCTTCAGGCAGGACAGGGTGCGGTACAGGAAGGAGGGGTCCTGCCGGCAGAGCACGTCCAGCACCAGCACGGCCTCCACCAGGCACTGCGGGGCCCAGGCCGCGGTCAGCGGGAGGAGGGGAGCCCCCCCAATCCCCTCCCCGCGCCCCCGCCCCGGCGGCGGGCACTCACGGCTTTCTGCAGGTCCGAGTCCCCCCTCCGCAGGGCCCCTGGGGAGGGAGAAAGGCGGCCTCTGCACCACCATCGAGCGGCCCAACAGGAGGCGCACGTGTCCGGGAGCTCGGGGAGCGGCGGGGGACCCCACCGGGAGTGGGGGGGCAGGCAGAGCTGGGCAGAGCTACCCCAGGGGAGGTGCGGGTGCTGGGGACACAGCCCGAGAGCCTGGGCCCGGGTGTGTCCAGGGCTGAGCTCCGGGGTTCACGCCCCCGAGAACACAGCTGCTGGGCCCGGCCTCCCGGGAGCCCACGGTAGGGCTTGGCGGGGGGACAGCACCCCAACTCACGCCGGTTGCTCTGCTCGATGAGGCGCTGGCAGTACTCGAAGGCCTTCTCCCGCAGGCGCTCGGGCGGCGGCAGGCGGCCGGAGGAGGCGGCCGACAGCACGGACAGCGTGGAGCCCTCCTGCTCCGACCTGTCATCTGGAGAGGCCGTGGCTCAGGGGCCGGGCCCGAGGACGGGGCTCCCGGTGCCCGGTCAGCCAGCCGCCCGCCCCTCCCGGACCCTTGCGGAGCCCGTTTGTGGAGAAAGGACCTGCCCCACGGCCTCAACTGCCAACGAGGCTCGGGCCCTGGGCCAGCCCGGCGTGCGGGGTCCCACCTGTGTCCGGGGCGCCCGGGCCCCCGGGGCCGCCGAGCTGCAGCCAGGCCCGCAGCATGGAGAAGGCCTGCACGTTCAGCCACTGGTCCTCCGTGAAGCGTGGGGCCGTGGACAGCACCGTGAAGAAGTCCGTGGCCACGGCCCCGTCGACCTCGGTGACCGGACCCAGCTGCGGGCAAGAGGGAGGCTGGGGTGCTGGGTGGGGCTGAGCACCGGGCGCACCCCACTCCCCCGCCTCCGTCTCTGAGCACCAGGCGCACCCCCCCCCCGCCTCCGTCTCTGAGCACCAGGCGCACCACCCCCCCGTCTCTGTCTCTGAGCACCAGGACACACCCCCCCCCCCCCCGTCTCTGTCTCTGAGCACCAGGCACACCCCCCCCCCCCGTCTCCATCTCTGAGCACCGGGCGCACCCCCCCCCCCGTCTCCGTCTCTGAGCACCGGGCGCACCCCCCCTCCCCCGTCTCCGTCTCTGAGCACCGGGCGCACACCCCCCCCCCCCGTCTCCGTCTCTGAGCACCAGGCGCACCCCCCCCCGTATCCGTCTCTGAGCACCGGGCGCACCCCCCCTCCCCGTCTCCGTCTCTGAGCACCGGCGCACCCCCCCCCCCCCGTCTCCGTCTCTGAGCACCAGGCGCACCCCCCCCCCCCGTCTCCGTCTCTGAGCACCGGGCGCACCCCCTCTGCGCGGTGCAAACCCGCCGGCTTGGAGCCAGGAACACGGCCTCCGTCAGGCACGGGACCCCCACCAGCAGGTCCAGGCCTCCCTGAGGCTCAGAGCGCTGGCCGGGGGCTGTGGCCCTGACCCCCCCTCCCACCCACCACGTGGAGCTGGGGCAGGGGGAGGCCGGGACGGCAGGGACCCTCCAGGCAAGGCTGGCAGGTGCCGGCGACCCGGGGACAGGAGGCTCCGAGGCCTGCGCTCACCTGCCGGGCCCGGGGCGTGAAGAAGCCCCCGGAGGACGGGGGCAGCCCCTGCGGACGCTGGCGTAGCGCAGCCAGTCCACCAGCCTCCTGTTGAGCAGGTTGGCCTGGTCTGGGGGGAGGGGGCAGCAGGGCAAGGGGAGCAGTGGGCACCGCTAGTCACTCAGACACAGCGACCGCCCACCTTCCTCCCCACCCGGGCTCGTCTGTCTGGGAAGGGGGAGCGGGGGCTAGGGAGACCCAGGAGTTGCTTCTCCAGCAGCCGCACCTTCACGGAAGGAGCCAGGGGCCAGGCTGGCGACCTTGGACAGGACGGGGAGGAGGGGCCTCAGACTCGGCCCCTCGGGCTGCCGGCTCTCGAGGACTTTGAAGACCCGCTGGCCCACGTTTCTGACCTGCTTTCTGTCGCCCTGCCAATCAGACCAGGGGGTGTGAGGGCCAGCGATCCCTGGAGAGGGGACCATCCCCTCCGCAGGCCGCCGCTCGGTCAGCATGTCGCCGTGAGGCCGCCTCTCGGACGGTCCACGTGGGCCCGCGCAGCCCCACCACGTCCCGCACTCCGAGCCCGCCCACGCGGGACCGCTCATCGGGGCTGCTTCTCCCCAGCCCCAGGGCCCCAGGGCCGAGGTCAGCTGGGCGGCGAGCCGGTACCTGGGCCAGGAGCACAGAGGCCACGAGGCTCAGCTGCCGCGGGCTCTGGACGTGGTCGCAGGACAGGCTCAGGCCCGGGCAGGGCGACTTCTCCCGCAGGATGGCGGCGCAGAGCAGCTGCTGCGGCTCCGGGCCCGCGGGCGCGCACAGGGCGGTCTGCAGCAGGGCCACGCACGCCTCCTCCAGCCTGTGGGGCCGGACACAGCGGGCGGCGGGTCACACCGTGGCCAGAACACGGCTCCCAGGCTGCCACCTCCCCGCCCCGCCCCGGGCAAGTGGACAGGATTCTACACGTGAGGCGCGTGAGCGCTGGTGTGAGTGGACAGACCCCGGGGCCAAGGTCGCCGCCCCCGCCAGGCACCCCGAGGCGCACACTCACTTCCTGCCGTACTTGGTGGCCCAGACGATGAGGAAGAGCCTGCGCAGGGCGTCCACGGCCTCGGGCCCCGGCTCCTTCCGCAGCAGCGTGTGGACCCGGGAGCAGAACTGCTGCAGCTCCTCGTCCCCGACCTCCCTGCGCGAGTGGACCGTCAGCACCGGCCCCGTCCCCCCCCCCCCCCCCGCCTCCCCCCAGCGGCTGCCGGTGACCCAGGCCCCGGTCGCAGGCCTGGTCATGGGCAGAGGGCTTCCACCATCTACACTCTGCTCCTGACACACACCCGGCCCGGGACGCCAGTCCGGGGTCATGGCCAGGGCTTCCGCCATCCTCACTCCGCTCCTGACACGCCGCTGCCTGGTCCCACCCGGCTCCTCTCCCGCACTCCGTGGTCCCAGGGCCACTCCTGCCGCCGCCCCCCCCCCCCACCGGGTTGTCAGGGGCACCTGCACCCCGGTTCCCATGACAACAACCCTTATTAGCAGAGGCCACACATTCCCGGGCTGTTCTCCCAGATGAGGAACTAAGGCTGACTGAGTTTAGGACCAAACGTAGGAAATTTAATCTGAAATAAGTTGCTTTCCAAAAGGTGCCGTCAGTGAGACTAGAGCTGCAGGACCAGCACTGAAGCGTGACAGAGTCAAGGGCAAGTCCCGGGTCCGCTGTGAGGTCCCGTTATCGCTCCCGGCTCTAGTATTTGATACGCTCGTTAATTAAAAAATAAGCGCACATCGAGCATCGCCAACGGGCAAGACATTGGGAGCTCCCGCTCGGCCCACGAAGCGAGAACAGCACGCCGCCCTCCCGTGAGCCCCGGGCCGTGGCCGAAGCCCCTCTGCACCTGACCAGCCGGGTTTGGGCCCAGGGACCCGGAGCCAGGAGCCGGGGTGTCCCAGGAGGCGGACAGGTGGGAACGTCCGCAGGTGGCCTGGCTCGTCCCCGTTCCCACCCGACGGCCGCAGACCCCCCGCACCCCGTTCCCTCCGCTCCGCTCCCTCCCGGGCCGGCCGGTCAGGAGCTCCTGGGCCCGGAGCCCGCGGAGAAGCTGCCTGACTGCCGGCGATGGCGGCCTCTGCCGGCCCCCGCCCCGGGGGTCTCCTCCGCCAAAGCCTCTGGCGGAGCGACCGGCGGGACGGCCCGGCCGCGGTTCCACTCCTCCTCCCGCCGGTCCGGCCCGGCCGCCTCCTCCGCGACCCGCCCCGACCTCGCCGCCGGGCCTGCCGGGCGCGGCCCCCCGTTCCCCGAGGGAGCCGCGCGGCACCTGGCCTGGCGGAGCAGGCTCTCCGTCCCCGCCGCCAACATGCCGCCGCCCGGTGCCCAGCACCCCGGCCGCTCGCCACTCCACCCGCCGGGGCCGCAGTCCGCCGGCTTCCGGGTGGCGTCGCGTGCTACGTCACGTGAAGGGGCGGGCACAGGCCAATGGCCAATGGTCTTTGGCGCAGCCTCGCGGGGCGGGGCCTGTGAGTCTGGCCGCAGGTTCTGTTTGGCTCGTCGCGCCTTCGCTTCGGAGTCCCGGGCACCTTCGATCCGGGTCCCCGGCACCGCGGACCCGGCACCTCGGCGCTCGGAACCTCAGCACCCGGGACCCCGGGACCCCGGTTGCTTGGCGCCCTGGCACCCCGGACCCCGCGGCCCGCACTCTGCCCTGGGCGGCCTCCGGACAGGTGCCGGGGGGCCCGGGAGAGCCGATTCCCCGTCCTCCCGGAGCCGAGCCGGCCACAGCGCTCCCCGGCATGCCGCGGGCGGACACGGGGCGCCGGCAGGGACGATCGGGGTGACGGACCGTGACAGCCGCGCCCGCAGTCCTACCGGCGGGAACCCGGGGCGGGGCGCGGCGAAGGCCCTGGAGGCTTCCTGGGTGAACGCGGGACCCCACCGGCGCAGGACCGGGGACGTAGGCTGGGGGTGCGGGGGGTGCGGGGGCATCAAGGCCGGGAGGACCGTGTGTGGAGCGGCGGCCGGCCGGCTGCGTGTAGTTGAGGAATTGACGGCTTCAGAGACGCATGGGGGCCCCAGGACCAATGCCGGGGAGACCGCAGGACAGGCGGGCCGTGCGCAGTACCCCGCCCCCCCCCCCCCAGGCGGGTCCCCTGCGGAATTCTGGATCTGGTTCTGAGAAGCCCTCTGGGGGCCCCAGTGCGGGTGAGGCCAGGGAGGTGGGAAGGGGTGGGGGGTCCCCACGCCCAGGGACACCCCGGGAGGTGTACTCGCCATCATTTGGAGGAGGGAGTGGCTAAGGGCGGTGACAGCCCGTGCGGGGAGGAGCTGTTTGTGTCTCCAGCCCCGCCAGGCTGCCGGCGGCCCCGCTCCTCACCGGGGCCGGGGACTGGCAGCCCGTTCTGAGTCCCGGCCCATCTGCAGCCTCCAGGCCCCGCTGGACGGCACCCGAGCCGGTCTGACCGCTCAGCACCGAGCACGCGGGCCGAGGACGGCATGCAGGGGCGGAGGCCGCAGCTCCGCGTTGGCAGCAGCCAGGCCGCCAGGCCGGCCTCGGGCGCAGGCCCACGGACCCGCTGTGGCACCGGAGGGCCTGGGGGTGGGAGGCTCCGGTTCATCCCGGTCCCTGGAGCTGCAGAGACGGACCCATGGGGCTCGGGCTCCTCCTGACCGTGTCCTTCGCCGGCTTGCTTCTTCCTGGAGCAGCCGCGAGGGCAGAGGCGGCAGATGTCGTGTCAGGGCTTCTGGTTGGGAGCCGCGGGCCACCTGTCCCCCCGTCCCTCAGCGGCCGCTCACACAAGGACCGCCTGGGGCCAGTGTCGTTCTTCAATATATAACTTTATTTCCGGTTATAGAAACAAACGCTAAGAGGAGAAACAGGACTTCCCCGTCCACATACAATTTAATAGATAAAAGAACAGTTACAATAAATGGAAAACAAAATGTAGAAACTTTAAACTTTGTTATAGCTTTAAAACATTAACGTCTGATGCAATTAGAAATCACATTCATTTCTCAAACTTTAAAAAAAAAGTATGGCTCCTTTTTAAAAAAGTACTGTATCCCATTAGAAATGGAGGCGGGCTGCCAGCCGCGGGTCCCACAGGCGCCCGGCTCCGTCACCCCGGGCGTCCCAGACCAGACTTCACTCACCGCCTGGCCCCGCCTCACCCCAGGCTTCGGCCTTAATTCCCGCCTTGCTGGAAACCACTGCTTTTAAAGCACTGATTATTAAACGGGTTGTAAAAATAGTTTAGACAGCCACCGTGGAAACACACACACACACACACACACACACACCGCGCGCGCTCACATACACCCCAGCCCTCGGCGCCCGCCCGCCCGCCCGCCCCCCAATCATCTTTACAGAATCATCCATCGGATAAAAAAATCTCAGTATCGGGTTCCACACTCCCACGGTGCCCAGCTGCTGGGTCAGAACCCGGTGGGTCTGAGATCCTGTCCCCATCCCTCCCCTCCCCGTCCTGTTAGAATGTGAGCCCAGTAAATTCAGGGGGACCAGGAGGAGGGCCAAGCTTAGCACGTTGGATTTTAAAATTCATTTTTACGGGTTAAAAAGATCGGGTCCCGGTGCCCCGGCCTGCGGAGGCGCAGAGCTTACGAGGCCGAGGGCTGTTCCACACCTTCAGGCCGCGAGGGAGACCCCACTGAGCACGGGCACAGCACGCTCCTGGGGACCCAGCTCAGCGAGAAAGCTGTTACAGCGTGGACCCAGCCGTCTCTCGGGGTCCCTCGGGCCCTGCCTGCCCTCCCTTTCGTGTCTGATGCGGAGCAGACGCCAGTGAGCGTCGGGGTGGACCAAACTGAGCTGCAGAGGCGGCGGAGGCAGGGCTGCCGGGCGGGCCGGGCGAGGTCACAGCGGCTTCCACTGGCCTGGAGGCGCTGGCACAGGGACCGAGTGGCCCACGGGTTGTGTGCCCGCATCACGCGTGAACCCGCGTGAAGAACCGTACTCAGGGCTCCCACTGGCCCGACGTCTCTTCCCGTCTCTCAGCGGCTGCAGGGGCGGCAGGCGCAGGGAGCCCGGGTCCTGGGGGTGGTGTCCCAGAGAGCACAAAGCCACGCTCCTGCTCCCGGAATAACGAGCCCGGGTGCCCCCCCCGCCCCCCGGCTGGCAGAAGTCTCTTTTGTCCTGGTGGGGTGCAGACCTGCAGGCGTTCCAGCGGGCACCCCACCGGCCTGAGCCAGCGCCGGAGAAGCCTGTCACCCACAGCAGCGGGCCCTGCTGCCCTCGCCCAGCTGATGACCTCAGACCCCAGGACTTCCTTGCCGCCCGGGGGACCTGCTCTGCTGGCTCCCGGCCCCCCACACGCACCTCCTGGCTGACGTGGCCCCCAGGCTGTGGGCGGGTGGTCCCCCAACAGCGGGCAGAGCTGCAGCCCAGCGGGGAGAGGGGGGCTGAGGCCGGCCAGAAAGGACCCTCAGCAGAGACACGCCCCAACAGGCCGCGAAGCCCGCGGGGTGAACAGCTCACAGGTGACCTTTTTCCTTTTTAACTTAAAATTGAAATATTCTCCCTCATCAGTCAAATGGGCCGATTTCTCACTTCAGCTCCGAGGAAGTGGTCGGGGTGACCCCCAGGTTCTTTGAAGCAGCTGTAAGGAGTTGGGGACGGGGAGAGGGGCGACGGGGAGGGGGCGGTGGTGCCCAGCCCCACGCCCCAGCGCCCGCACAGCGGGGATGCGCCGCTGCCACCTGCGGGCCCGCAGACCCCCCGGGGCCCAGTAGCAGCTTTGGGGCGGAGAAGCCGAACCCCGGGCGAGCAGACAAGCTGCGCCCCGACCGAGGCCCTGACCGGGAGCCAGGCCCGAGAACGAGAGCGTCGGGACGGGCACGGGGAGACGGCAGACGCAGGGCGGGCGTGCAGCCTCGTCCTCCGGGCCCCGGCCTGTGGCCGCCCCGCGGCGCGGGAGCACGTCCGGTGGCACGGCCGCAGGGGGGCAGAGGTAGCGGAGGGGCTGAAGGACGCCCGTGGGTGGGAGCCGCAGAGCAGTGAGGCGCGCCCGGCTCTCCCGGCAGAGCCTCGTCGTTTTGGTAATGTTTCTGGAAGGACTGGTGCGCTGTCCGTCGTGGGGACAGAGGCGGCGCGCATGCACCGCAAGCCCATCTTGGGGGAGGGAATTGGGGGGGGCCTGTGTTCCAGGGGCTTGAGGGTGCAGAGGCTGATGAGGGTGTGAACCCCAAGATGGTGACGTCCCTCAAGGGAAACCAGGGCTGAGGCTTGGGGAGATGGTGCAGCCGGGGGCCTCCTGCACTGACAGCTCCAGAGCCCCTCCTCCGCCGCCCCGACCCCCCCAACAGCGCCCCCTCCTGCGTGAGGCCTGTCAAGTGAGCGGCTGCCCCCAACCCAGGAGCCTCCCGCCTCGGCCTGATGGGCGAGGGGAGTCTGGCAGCGGCCCCTGGAGGTGATCTCCGTAGAGGAAGCAGCAGCATCGCTGAGGGTGCCCAGAGCCTCGTTTCCGGGGGTGGGGGGTGGGGGGGGGAGCACGGGACGCCCAGCAAACCCGTCTCCGGCTCAGAGTTGCGGGGCCTCCTCTCAGCGACTCGAACCCACTTTCCCGTCCCCACGGGGCTTGGCTCTCAAACAGGAAAAGAAAACGCCCAGAGCCATCACCCCCAAGCGTGAGCGGGAGCCCGGGAGGGACCCTCGGCGGGGCGAGCGGCCTGCGCTGTGGTCGGGGGTGGGAGGGCCTGGCGGAGCCCCCGGCCCTGCAGACCGAGCCCTTCACGGCAGGCGTTCCCGGAGGGCCAGCGGTGGCGCCGGGACGGACAGGAACTTGCGAAACACAGGGAGCAACCGGGGCCTCGTCCTCCCGAGCCCCGGCCGGGGGCAGCCCCGTGGCCGCACGTCCAGTGGCACGGCCTGCTGGGCGGGCCGCCCCTCCCGGCGCCACACTGACCCCCCCCCGCCCCGGGGCCCGCACCTCGCCCAGCTCGCCCGGGACTCCTCCCCGGGAGGGTTCTCCGCGTTGGACCGGAACATGCGGGTCGGCAGCAGCAGGACTCTAGTGCCAAGCCGGTGCCCTCGGCCGCCCTCTCCCGCAGCCGCGAGCCCCCGGGGGCCACAGCGAAGGGTCTCGGACCCGAGGCTGCAGGGACACGGGGATCGCGCCAGCGGACTTCTCGCTTTCCCAACCTGGGCTGGCATCGGCCCGCCCTCCAGCCTCCACAGACCACAGGCCACCGTCCTGGCTGGGGGTGCCCTGCAGGCGCAGGCCGTGCCCGATGCAGCCCCTCCAGCCCCGGCCTCTGCTCCCTCCTCAGCTCCCGCAGGGGCACAGGTCACCGTGGGGACCTTGTTCTCCCCCGTGTCCCCCTCGCCCACCCCCCTGCACCTCTGGCTGCTGAGTGCGGTCCTCGCTGAAAAAGGACAGAAAAACCAAACACCTCACAAGCTATGAAAACGGGTCGGAGCCGGACGGAGGGGTCAGGCCAAGGCCCGGCAGTGACCATGGCCTGCAGCCCTGCCCTGGGCGCCGTGGCCCGAGGACCCGTGGTCCCGTCGTCAGGAGCCGCGTCCGGTGACACGTCCCCAAGGGAGGGAAGCAGCCCCAGGGACCCTGCTCGGACCCGCAGCCAGGCCTCCACCAGCGGCGCTCACACCGCCACCAGGCGCAGAGCAGGAGCAGGAGGGGTGGACAGGAGCGGGCGCGGTGGGCGGAGGGGGTTCTCGTAGCGGGGGGGGGGGGCGGGGGACACAGAGGGTGGCCCCATCTCTCTCCAACGCCGCTTCTCTGGCGCCCCTGGAGGCAGCGGGGGGACTTCCCCCCTCGAGGTTCGTGCCACAGACGCCAGGCGTTTCCGTCCACACGGGAGGGGCTGCCGCCCGGCACCGTCCTTGGCGCCTGGGGTGGGGGCATGTGGCAGCCATGGCCGCGCCACCCCAATGAGCTAGCTGTCGACGGGTCTAGTGGGCGGGTCCCCTTCCTTCCGAGCCGGCTCCGCCGTGGCAGCACAGCCTGGGCTCGGGAGGGCGGGCCGTGGGCAGAGGCTCCAGCAGGGCTGCCACGAGGTCGCCTGCAGGGCTGCCCGAGGAGCAGGGCGTCCGGCTGCAGGGCCGGCTCTGGTGTCGTCCAGGCGGCTCTCGCCTCGGATGCCCTCCTTGAAGGGAGCAGAGGGCGAGGGCTCCCCCCCCAGGCGGCGGCGGGAACGGCCGCTGCGTCTGCGGCGGAAACTCGGAGCCGGACGATCCTGGGCCTCAGACGGGCGGTGAAGCCGGGCTCCAGCTGCACCGGACAAGGACTCCTCCGTCCACAGCCACGGGGCGCCCCTCCCCCGTTAATGTCAACGGCCCTGGGCCGAGATTTCAGGGGGAGACGTCAGGAAGAGATGGGAATCGACCGCCTGCCTCTCGCCGTGCGTCCGTCCCCCCTCACAGCCGGGCCTGGGACCCATCCTCAGGGCACGGCCTCCCCGCGCCCTCGACGGGCCTGCGGACAAGCCGCGCTCGAGAGGAAAACAGCCCCAGAACCAGACACTCCTGTCTGAACGCGTTTATGTTTCGTTTCGGTGGCGGCGGGGGCGGGAGGTGCCGGCGGGGAGGACGAGTGGCAGGAGCAGGCGGGCGGCCGGCCTGTCGTGTGGCCCGTGCTCCGTCCCAGGCGGCGATGTGGGCGTCCTGGTCCCGCCCATTCCCTTTGGCGTGTGTCCGCTCCACCTCCGGCGACGTCACTCCCCAGTCCCGGGCCCCTGTGGGCCGGCGGCAATCACTCCGGCCTGGGCACTCACAGTCCCGCGGGGCTCCTCCAGCCGTGACCGCTTCGCCTCGGGCTCCCCGGTGCCGGCCGCGGAGGTGGCGGCGGAGGTGACAGCAGTGGCCGGCGTGGCGGTGGCCGGCGTGGCGGTGGCCGGCGTGGCGGTGGCCGGCGTGGCGGTGGCCGGTGTGGTGGTGGCTGACGTGGTGGTGGTGGCTGCCGGCTCCTCAGGCACCTCGCACACCCGGGCGACGACCACGGGAGAGGACGAGCTGGCCTGGGCCGCCAGGAGCTGCAGGGGGCTGGTGAGGGCTGTGGGAGGGAGCGGGGTACCGATGGGACCGGACTGGGCTGAGTGTGGCCCTCCCAGCAGCCCCGGGGCCAGCTGCCCACCTGCTCCCACCCCAGCTGGACTTGCTTTCCCGTGAGCCACCGCACCTTAACCCCGTCCCCTCTCCACCTGAGGGGTGGGCTGTCCCGGTCTACTCCACACCTGCCCTCCCGCTCCTTCCGAGCACCTGGCCGGAGCCCTCACCCTCAGCCTCAGCCTCATCCTCAGCCTCATCCTCACCCTTAGCCCTCACTCTCAGCCTCAGCCCCGGTCTCCCCGACATGTGCCGTCCTGTGCCCCTGCCCCACCTCAGCCAGCGGTGGGAGCTCTGGGACGGGACCGTTTAGGGTCATAGTGCCCGATGCTTAGCAGCTGCTCAGCCAGTGGATGCCCGACCAGCTGACGGGATGGCCTGGGGAACGGTCCCGGGGCACCGACTGCCTGAACCCGGGTTCGACGCGGCGCGAAGGGCGGCAGGGCCTCACCGTAAAGCGCTGCCGGCTACGCTGTTGGTGGGGACCGCGTGCCTGCCGTTCTGCGTGACGGCCCGGACCGGGAGGGGGTGCTGCCCGAGGCTCACGGGCGTGGCCGGCTGCAGGATGGTGACTGT
Organism: Antrozous pallidus; assembly: GCA_027563665.1. Classification (NCBI taxonomy): domain Eukaryota; kingdom Metazoa; phylum Chordata; class Mammalia; order Chiroptera; family Vespertilionidae; genus Antrozous; species Antrozous pallidus. The sequence goes on along the minus strand of CM050516.1, from coordinate 1,935,100 downwards.
GTGCCCCGACACGCCGGGCGCCATCTGGCTGGCCACCGTCTGGATGACGCGGCTGGCGGCGGGGATGGCGGCGAAGGCGATGGTGGGCTTCTCCTCCAGGCCTAGGGGAGAGCGCGCGTCAGGGACCCTCCCAGCGGCCCCCCGAAACTGAGGACCGGAACTGTTAAACACGTGTTCGGTCACTTTACAGCCATGTGTGACCGAGGACCAGGACTGATGAACACACGTGTAACGGTCACACGTTACAGCCACGCAGACCCCCCCCGGGGCCCACAGCTGCTGCCCCCCCCCCCCCCCCCCCCCCCGTTAGTGACGGCCGTTCCCGCTCAGGCTGTGTAACGAGGGTTCGCTCTGAACGACCTCTGAGGACCCCTCTCCGGGGCTGGAGGCCTCATTCCCGACCCCTGGCCCCCGACCCCTGGCCCCCGACCCCTGGCCCCCGACCAGTGCGAGCTGGGCTGCGGGCACCGGCGGCCCTCACGGGGAGGGCGTGCTCTGGAGGTGACCCTGACTGCACAGGGCAGGCTCCCCAAAACACAGGTAGCGGGGAACAGAGCCCCGGCCCTGTGCTCTGACACTCCCTCCTGGAGCCCCGAAGGGACCACACGCTCTCACCTCTCGCCTCGCTGCCCAGGTCCAGCACCGCAGTGCCGGCTGCCTCGTGGGCGCCCCCTGCCGAGGCCTGGTTGGTGGTGAGGATGTAGCCGTTGGCGGAGCTGGCGGAGGAGGTGACCACCCTGAGCATAGTGACCGGGGGCGCCTGCTGCACCACGTGGATGGCGTGGCCGGGGGGCTGCTGGGCCGTCACGATGGACGCGGGCATGTAGGCCACGGGCTTGGCCACTAAGCTGGGAGGGCGGGGGGCACGGCCATGATGACGGGCTGGGCGCTGACGGGAGAGCCTGCGAGAAGGAGGCGAGTCAGTGGGCCTGACCCCGGCCCGGGCTGGGTCTGCCCACCCTGACCCCCGACACCCGGCCCGGGGGGGCTGCCCGCCCTGACCCCCGACACCCGGCCCGGGGGGGCTGCCCGCCCTGACCCCCGACACCCGGCCCGGGGGGGCTGCCCACCCTGACCCCCGACACCCGGCCCGGGGGGGCTGCCCGCCCTGACCCCCCGACACCCGGCCCGGGGGGGCTGCCCACCCTGACCCCCGACACCCGGCCCGGGGGGGCTGCCCGCCCCAATACCCGGCCCGGGGGGGGGGGGGGGGCTGCCCGCGCAGGGCCGCTCTTACCGGGCGCGCTCTGGGAGTAGCGGTACTCAGGAACAGAGGCGAGCTTCGACCCAAAGTCAGGGTCGTGTGGGATGGGGGAGCCCTCCCGGGACAGGCACTCCGGAGTCTGCAGGCCGGTGGTGCGAGGGGACATCAGCCCGGGGTGGGTGGGCGAGGCCGGAGCGCTCCTGCGGACGGACAGGGAGGGCCCCGCGGGGTCAGCGAGAAGCAAAGCCACTCACCGCTGCGGAGGCAATGGGACGCGGGCCACGTGCGGCCTGGCCCCCCGCCCCCGCCCTGTCCACATGAGGTCCCCACTCCTGCAGCCGGCTACATCACAGTCCAGCCCAGACGAAGCCACATCCCAGCACCTGTTCCCCAAGGACCAGCGTCCCCCCGAAGGGGCGCTGTCCCTGTTCATCACACGAGCTCTGGGACGGGCACCGATTCCTGCTGGGAGAGTGGCCCACCCCCCGACTGACCCTGTGTCCCCCGAGTGACCCACCCAAGTGACCCCCCCGAGTGACCCTGTGTCCCCCGAGTGACCCACCCAAGTGACCTCCCCCGAGTGACCCTGTGCCCCTGAGTGACCCACCCAAGTGACCCCCCCTGAGTGACCCTGTGCTCCCGAGTGGCCCACCCCCCCGACTGACCCTGTATCCCCCGAGTGACCCTGTGCCCCCGAATGACCCACCCAAGTGATGCCCCCCGAGTGACCTTGTGCCCCCGAGTGACCCTGTACCCCCGAGTGACCCTGTGCCCCCGAGTGACCCTGTACCCCCGAGTGACCCTGGTGTCCGAGTGACCCTGTGCCCCCGTGACCATGTCCCCAAGTGACCTGTGCCCCCGAGTGACCCGCCCGGCCTGGAACAGCCCCTCCCCCAGTCCTGCCCGCCGGCTGCCAACCATCGGGCCTTTCCTCTGGGGGGACGGCTCCCTGCGCCCCTGAACACGCTAGGCGAACCGTCCCACTGGGCAGGGCGCTGGCCCCAAAGAAAGCTGGGAAGAGTCTTCATTCTGAGTTTGTGACCCATGGCAGACCCCCCTCCCTCCCCGACAAGAGGCGCTGTCCCCGCAGAGAGACCCTCCCTCTGGCCGGAGTCCTCGCCTGGGGACCCTGCGGTCACCCCGTCGGTGAAGGCGCTCCCACGTACAACTCCCTGCCGGGCCCCGGGACCCGGCTGTACCCCACGAGGCAAACCCGTCTCCCCCAGCTCCGCCCACAGCAAAGCTCCTGCTTCCCTGTCCTCCTGGATACGGTTCCCTCCCCCCGTTTTATGAGCAGCACCAGATCGGGGCGCAGCTTCCAACGTGGCCCTGAGGACGAGCTGCCTTTGCAGACACCCTGCATGCAGGGTCTCCCGGGCAGCGCTGGGCACAGGGAGGCGCCCGGAACTTCCCCCGGACCCCCTCCCCCGCCCCCGCCGCTCCCGGGCAGAGCAGCCCCACAGCTCGGGGGCCCTCCCGTCCGGCCTCAGAGGCGCCTGCTGTGTGTGTGTGTGGGGGGGGGGGGTTGTGGGGTCCGCAGGGAGGTGCTTGGGCCAAAGGAGGCCAGCAGGGTGGCCCGGTCCAGGGGTGTCCTCGTGGGAGGGGATCGTGGACACAGAGAACGCCGTGTGCCGCCCGCCCGCCCTCCACAGAGCCCGTCCACGGCGCAGCCTCCGGAGCGCCACGTTCTCCCGGCAGCCACGTTCGCTCGGTCAGCCGGACCGAGACAGGCCTCGCAGGCGGACGGGGAGGGGGCGGGGGCTGGCTCACCTGGAGGACAGCGGGCCGAAGGGGGTGCGGAAGCAGGAGACGCCCCGCTGCCTGCGCTTCCGGAAGGCCTGCTCCACCAGCTTGGCCTCGGAGGCCGGGTCGATGCGCCAGAAGGACCCCTTCCCCGGCTCCTCCTGGGAGCGGGGCACCTTGATGAAGTAGCGGTTCAGGGACAGGTTGTGGCGGATGGAGTTCTGCGGGCAGAGAGGGCACTGCTCACTGGCCAATCGGAAGCCATGGCCCGCCCCCCCTAAACCCCCCACACAGAGACGGGATGGGGTCACACCGGCGGTGGCTCCCACACGCTGGCCAGGTCATGTTTTATGGGGCCGTTTCCTGTCTAAACCAGGGCTGGGTCACTCCCGTTCTTCAGTGTAAACGCAGACAGGAAAAGCGGTCCCTGGTGGAGGAGGGGCCCAGGAGGAGCCGGCCCGGAGCGGGCCGGGTGGCTCAGTGGGTAGAGCGCCGGCCTCGGCCTGAAGGGCACGGGGTTCGTCTGGTCAAGGGCACGTGGCTCCGGGGCCGGCTCGACCCGGGCCCTGGTCGGGGTGCGTGCAGGAGGCAGCCAATCGATGTCTGTCTCTTCCTCTGCCTCCCCTCTCCAAAAACGAGGGGACAGTGTCCTCGGTGAGGTCAACGACACAAACAAGGGAAGCCTGCGCCGAGCCTCTGGCCAAGGAGGAGACCAGGAGGCACACGGTGGCTGGGACACGCTGGCTCTGCCCGGTGAGGACTGGTCTCGGTCCCACGCCAAGGAACACGCCCATGACGGACCCGAGGCCTGAGCACGGGCCTGGCACCGAGGGCGGGCTGGCGCCTCACCTGCCAGCCCTTGTCGGCGGTGCGGTAGTACGGGTAATGCTTGGTGATGTGGGCGTAGATGCCGCTCAGTGTCAGCTGCCGGTCCTGCGCCGAGGAGATGGCCTGCACGATCAGCTGCGCGTACGAGTAGGGCGGCTTCGACTCGTCCTGGGGAGCAGGCAGCGTGAGCGAGGGCCCCCGGCCGCCCCCCACCGGTCGGGAGTGTCTCCTTTAACCAGGCCCGGCCGCCTCCCCGCCCGGCCGCCTCCCCGCCCGCCAACCCACCTCCCTGCCCACCTTCCCGCCCGGCCACCTTCCCGCCCGGCCACCTTCCCGCCCGCCCACCTCCCCGCCCCAAACAGAAAGCGCCCTCTGCCCCGGCCGGAGGAGGGTCTCGTCACCACTTGCTGACACCTCACTCCTCGCCTCACGCTGACTACAAGTTCAGGGGAAGGAAGGAGACAAAGCTGTAAGGCCAGCCCGCCCTCCTCTCAGACGGCTAAAACGGAAACTGCTGCTGGACAGCAGGCGGGAGCGGGAAGCGTGAGGAGGAGCAGGGGCGGAGGGGAGGGGCCCGGGGGGCTGACCTTGGGGCTGTCTCCTCCGGACGCGTCCGCCTGCTGCTCCGAGGCGGCCTTGGCGGCGAACTCGGCGGCCAGCTGCAGGTCCGAGGTCACGTTCTGCACGAACCGGTAGCCGGAGGACCCGGCCCCCCGTGGACTGGCCGGGCAGGAGTTGGGGACGCTGCGGAGAGAGAGGACACACTCTGGCCCCGGTCCTGGGAGACTCGGGGGGAAGTGGGACCGGGGCCCCTGAGGGCTCGGAGACACAGAGGCCGCCCTCCCTGCTCTGTGATGGACGCAGGTGCCACCAGAGGACCGGCCATGTCCTCGGCACAGACCTGGCCCAGGGAGCCGGCCTGACAGGCAGGGAGCCGCAGGGCCGCCGCTGTCCACACGGTGGCGCCCTCAGCGAGGTCGGAGGGGCGCTGCGGCTTGCCCACCAGGAGGGCCACCAGCCCTGCCTGCTGCAGCCGCCGCCCTCCGTCCTGGCAGCAGGGACACCAGCGTGTGGCAGGAGCATCTCCGCTCCTCCGCGGCCGCCCCTGGCAGCTCCGGGCCTGTGGGTGCCGGGCCGGCGCCAGCCACGGGCTCCAGCCGTTTCCTCGGTGACACCCACAGACCCTGGCCCTGACGTAGTTCCATCACAAACACTCAGAGCGGCACGGAGAGCACTGGAAGGGCAAGCAGATCGGGAAGGGGGGACCCTGCCTCCGGGGACCACGTCCCGCCTCCCCTTCCGGCTCCCCAACCACAAGCCAGGAGCCCTGCCTGCGGGAGCACCCCGAGGCACCGGTGAGCCTGTGTCCCGCCTGCCGTCCTCCCTCATGTCCCCAAACCCCCAGCTGAGCCAGCCCCCCAGAGCTCCCTCTCTGGCCGGGAGGGGCCCAGTCACACACGCTGCCCTCCCGGGCAGGGCCGCCTACAGCACCTGGGGCTGAAGTGAGGGGTACGGGGGGGGGCGGGGGGGGGCGGGGGGGTTGAAGGTGAACTAAAGAGCGAACCGTGACCGAGAGCAGCTGGTGCGGGACAGCAGCCTCAGCCCCCGCGGTCAGCGCCTTTCTGAGACGCCCGCGGGGGGCGGGAGCTTTAGGGCTACGGGAACACCGGCTCTTTCCCCCGCTGGGTCCCCAACACGGCCAAGAGTGCTGTGCGTGCAGCCGTCACCACACCCACGGACGCGGGGCGAGGCTGATAGGAGCGCGGTGCCCGGCCAGGGGGGGGGACACAGCAGCTCTCCGTCCCGGAGGCGACACCGAGGAAAAGGCCCCGGGGAGCCAGGGCTCTGGCGGAGCTTTCCTGGGGGCGGGGTGCCTGAGGGGGGGCGGAGGCCATGCCGGCTGCCCCCCCGTGTGGCGGGGCGGCCCTGCCCTCCTGCCTCAGAGCCCGCCCGGCCCTGGGGAGCAGCGGGCACGAGCCCCGCGGCTGGAGTGCGGGCGCCCTGGCCCTGCCTCGGGGCCCTGTCTGTGAGGGTGTGCGCTGTGTGCCCGCAGCACAGGCCCGGCCGCCACCCGTCTCCGTCCGTCACGGAGATTAGTCTGTGCCCCGGACCCCAAAGGGCAGGTCTGTGACCGGAACCAGCGCGGGCCGGCCCCGACGCCAGGTGCTCGGACGTCTCTGAGGACGGGCACGAGGAGGGCTTGGGGGGCTGGAGAGGACGCCTGGGCTAAGCTGGGCCCGGGGGCTCGCCCGCAGAACACGCTGCGGCGGCGTGTGGGGCCCACGCGGCACGGCCCAGGCCTCGGAGGCGTGCCCCCCTCTGCAGATCTGGGGCCGCTCCCGCCCTGGCTCCTGCCCTCCAGGTGCCTCCTGCTTCCTGAATCCCGGGGTGCCGCCAGCACAGGCTCCTTGGGGCGCTGGGGCCCACACCCCAGAAAAAAATTCACCCCTGCAAAGGGCCGGCCAGGACGCCCACCCGAGGCTGGACAGGGCCGGAGCGTGCCCGCTGCATCGGCTCTCTCCACCGCCGAGAGCCAGCCCCGCCCTGGCCGGCCGGCGGGGAGGAACAGAGCACGTGGAGGCCCCTCTGCGGGGACGCGCCATCTTCATTTCCCTGACCTTTTCAGCCCCGGAGGGGGTGGAGGGAATGGGGGGCACAGGTACCGGTGGGAGAGGAAAGGCAGGTGGCCTGCAGGGAGGATCCGCTGTGCATGGACTAACCAGGAACACGCTTCGAGGCCAGGCTGAGGGCCGGTGGGCCGCAGAGCCCGCAGAGCCGGCCACAGCGGCCGGGGGGGGGGGGGGGGAGGAGGGGCGGGATGCCAGAGGGTGCGGTGGGGCTTTAGACTGTGGCACCATTCCTTTCTGTTTCACCCGTGTTCCCCCTCCGCCAGGGCTCGGCGACCTCCTCATTCTGTTCCCGAGTCTCCGCGGAGCAGTCCGAGCCGCTGCGGGAAGAGCCGGCCTCCGAGAGCCGGCTTGGGGGCTGGAGGTGCGCGCTCGGGGTGCTTCTCGGGGGACTCAGCCGTGTTCTCCCAGCTCGCTCACGGGCGCGCTCACACGCGTGTCTGCGCACCCAGGAAAGGACGGCCGTTTCCCTTTTCTGTAAACACCCCGCTTCGTGATGGGAGTCACACTGCTTGCACCGCCTGGGGTGGAGTCCTCCGGGGGAAACACCACCGGCCGCGCACTCACCCCCCCACCCCCCCACAAGGCCGAGGGCGGGGCTGGAGGGCGGGGCCAGGCTGTTGACTCCCCAGTGTCCCCGGTACAGCCGCTCCCCAAATCTTGGAGCAGCAGGGGCTGGGGACAAGGTGCAGAGAACACCAACCCAGAAGGAACAGCGGGTCTCCAGCCGCAGGGACCAGCAGCCAATGGGGCGAGCGGGTGGCAGCCTCACCAAATTAGGAGACACGAGGGGGGAGGGGCCTGGGCCAGGCTGCCTTAGAAAGGGCTGGCTGGGCTGCCAGGCGCTCCCGGGCCACTTCCTCTGGAGAGAGGCCCTGCCTCCCAGTGGGGGGAGGGGGGCGGGCCGGGCTGTTTGTAAACACGGGCACCGCCCAGTTGGGGGGGCGGGCGGGCTGTCTGTGAACACGGGCACCGCCCAGCGGCGGCCCCTGGGTCTCTGCAGGCTCAGCTGGGCTCCAGAGCCAGAGCCACGGTGTCGGCACAGACCCTCCCGGCTCCGGCTCCAGCTCCGGCTCCGGCGGTTTTACTCTGAAAACAGGAAGCCGGCCTGTGGGCAGCGGATAAAAGGAGAGTGGGGAAGAGTAGGACGGGGAGGCACAGCCCCTGACCGACTCCGGACCCTAAGACAAGTTAACTATAAACAGGGTGCCGCCCCAGGACAGAGCCAGACTCTCGGAGCAGTGGCCCCTGCAACACGGCCGGTGGAAAGCACCCCCCCCCCCCGGCCCGGCCTCCTCCCAACAGCACCTCCCACCAGCGCCCGTGTCTCCTCACCAGACGCCCCCTCTTGTTCGGAACATGACCGGGAGATACGATGACTTTATGAAGCTCTCCAGCTACAAGCCCAACATCTGGCAGATTATAAACGCATCCGTACGCACAAAAGCCTAATGTGCAAATTGTGCCCACAGGAGTTCAACCGTGAGACTGACCGCTCAGGGACACGCGCTGACCAGCAGGGGCCGGCAGCCGGCAGCCTGCAGCTGGGGAAGGAAGGCCCTGATCGGCCCTGATTGCTGGCCAGGCCTAGGGAGCCTACTAGTGCACCAAGTTCACGCACCAGCCTCTAGCTATTAATAATGCGCTTCAGGGATAGGCTGGGGTCAGGGTAAGGCGGGGGTTTGGGGGTCAGGGAGAGGCTGGGGGGTCAGGGAGAGGCTAGGAGTCAGAGTAAGACCAGGGTCAGGGTAAGACCGGGGTCAGGGAGAGGCCGGGGTCAGGGAGAGGCCGGGGTCAGGGAGAGGCCGGGGTCAGGGTAAGACTGGGGTCAGGGAGAGGCCGGGGTCAGGGAGAGACCGGGGTCAGGGAGAGGCTGGGGGTCAGGGAGAGGCTAGGAGTCAGAGTAAGACCGGGGTCAGGGAGAGGCTGGGGTCAGGGAGAGGCTAGGAGTCAGAGTAAGACCAGGGTCAGGGTAAGACCGGGGTCAGGGAGAGACCGGGGTCAGGGAGAGGCCGGGGTCAGGGAGAGGCCGGGGTCAGGGAGAGGCCGGGGTCAGGGTAAGACCGGGGTCAGGGTAAGACCGGGGTCAGGATAAGACCGGGGTCAGGGTAAGACCAGGGTCAGAGTAAGACCGGGGTCAGGGAGAGGCCGGGGTCAGGGAGAGACCGGGGTCAGGGTAAGACCGGGGTCAGGGAGAGGCCGGGGTCAGGGAGAGACCGGGGTCAGGGAGAGGCTGGGGGTCAGGGAGAGGCTAGGAGTCAGAGTAAGACCGGGGTCAGGGTAAGACCGGGGTCAGGGAGAGACCGGGGTCAGAGTAAGACCGGGGTCAGGGTAAGACCGGGGTCGGGGAGAGTCAGGCCTCGGTCGCCCCGGAGCGTGGAGCACAGCAGCGTCATGGGCCGCGCACTCTGGTGCTGCAGGGGGAGGGCCAGGACGGTCTCCATCGGCCTCAGGAGCCGCACAGCGGCTCACGCTCTGAGCTCTGGGAGCTGTGTAACCACCACGGCCGTGTCACTCCAGACGCTTCCTCCGCCGGGAAGAAAGGCCCTGCAACCACCCAGCCGCGGCCGCTCCCCACGCCCGTCCCCACACATCTGCCTGCTCTGCTCGCTGCGGCTCCCCCCTCGGGCTGCGGCTCCCCCCTCGGGCTGCGGCTCCCCCCTCGGGCTGCGGCTCCCCCCTCGGGCTGCGGCTCCCCCCTCAGGCTGCGGCTCCCCCCTCAGGCTGCGGCTCCCCCCTCAGGCTGCGGCAGTGCCGGCCTGCACACGGCACACCGCGTCGAGGCCCAGCTGCACACGCCTCAGCCCGAACCGTGTCCACACAAGGTTAGCCACATCCCACGTGTTCCCTCAGCCGCTGGTGGACCTGAGCTGTCTCCGCTTTTGTGCTCACACACCTCCCGCCGGGCCGGAGCTCACACACCTCCCGCCGGGCCGGAGCTCACACACCTCCCGCTGAGCCCGGAGCTCACACACCTCCCGCCGGCCCGGAGCTCACACACCTCCCGCCGGCCCGGAGCTCACACACCTCCCGCCGGCCCGGAGCTCACACACCTCCCGCCGGCCCGGAGCTCACACACCTCCCGCCGGGCCGGAGCTCACACACCTCCCGCCGGCCCGGAGCTCACACACCTCCCGCCGGCCCGGAGCTCACACACCTCCCGCCGGCCCGGAGCTCACACACCTCCCGCCGGGCCGGAGCTCACACACCTCCCGCCGGCCCGGAGCTCACACACCTCCGCCGGCCCGGAGCTCACACACCTCCCGCCGGCCCGGAGCTCACACACCTCCCGCCGGCCCGGAGCTCACACACCTCCCGCTGAGCCCGGAGCGCACACACCTCCCGCCGGGCCGGAGCTCACACACCTCCCGCCGGGCCGGAGCTCACACACCTCCCGCCGGGCCGGAGCTCACACACCTCCCGCCGGCCCGGAGCTCACACACCTCCCGCCGGCCCGGAGCTCACACACCTCCCGCCGGCCCGGAGCTCACACACCTCCCGCCGGGCCGGAGCTCACACACCTCCCGCCGGGCCGGAGCTCACACACCTCCCGCCGGCCCGGAGCTCACACACCTCCCGCCGGCCCGGAGCTCACACACCTCCCGCCGGCCCGGAGCTCACACACCTCCCGCCGGGCCGGAGCTCACACACCTCCCGCCGGCCCGGAGCTCACACACCTCCCGCCGGGCCGGAGCTCACACACCTCCCGCCGGGCCGGAGCTCACACACCTCCCGCCGGGCCGGAGCTCACACACCTCCCGCCGGCCCGGAGCGCACACACCTCCCGCCGGCCCGGAGCTCACACACCTCCCGCCGGCCCGGAGCTCACACACCTCCCGCCGGGCCGGAGCTCACACACCTCCCGCCGGGCCGGAGCTCACACACCTCCCGCCGGCCCGGAGCTCACACACCTCCCGCCGGGCCGGAGCTCACACACCTCCCGCCGGGCCGGAGCTCACACACCTCCCGCCGGGCCGGAGCTCACACACCTCCCGCCGGGCCGGAGCTCACACACCTCCCGCCGGGCCGGAGCGCACACACCTCCCGCCGGCCCGGAGCTCACACACCTCCCGCTGAGCCCGGAGCTCACACACCTCCCGCCGGCCCGGAGCGCACACACCTCCCGCCGGCCCGGAGCTCACACACCTCCTGCTGAGCCCGGAGCTCACACACCTCCCGCCGGCCCGGAGCTCACACACCTCCCGCCGGCCCGGAGCTCACACACCTCCCGCCGGCCCGGAGCTCACACACCTCCCGCCGGGCCGGAGCTCACACACCTCCTGCTGAGCCCGGAGCTCACACACCTCCCGCCGGGCCGGAGCGCACGCTTCCAGGGGACCTTGGGCCCAGTGAGTGCTGGTCGGACACAGCACCCTGTTTAACTCTGAGGAGCTGCAGCTGGTTTTCACAGAGGCCGCCTCGCTGCGCTGCTCCAAGCTCTACCCACAGGCATCGGTGGAAAACACAGGCGCCGGCGACAGGGGATCGTCACTGAGATGAGCCCACACTGGGCCCAAAGGGGAGCCTGGCACGGAAGGAACCAGCCTCCGGTTCGCGGCCAGCCGGGTGCCAGGGAGGCAGGCCAGCCACCAGCACAGCGCCAGCGGCTCACGGCGGTGCCTGGGTCCGAGGCCCTGACAGAGCCGTGCGTGCCTCCCGGGGCTGACACTGCGCCCGGCGCACAGCCCTGCGGAGACAGACGCCTGGGGCCGGGAGGCGAATGGCCAGGTGTGCCCTCTGGGGCTTCAGGGACACACATGGATACGTGCACAGGCACACGCGCACACAGACGCAGCGGAGGGAGGAAAGCCATGCCATTCTGAAACGTCCTCAGTGAGGCAGGAAACGACCGGGAAGTGTGTGAAGCCTGACCTGCACACACCTCATGCCGCAGGAGCAGGCGGGCGGGCGGCCGTGGAGACGCAGGCCCACAGCTGTCAGGAGCCGCCAGCCTGCACACCGACCCCTGTTGGCAGGCTCCCCTCTGGACCCGCCCCGGGCTGTCCCGTGGAGGACAGACGGACACACACCGTTAAAATGCTCTCAGCCTTAGAGCCTGTGCTTGCTGTGGACGGCCCTCCCGCTCCAGACGGGCAGCTGAGTAGCTGGGCGGGACTCTCCGCTGGCTAGCGAGAGAACTCTCCAGACTGTGCGGGACCCAGGGCCCCGCTGGCCCCACAGCCTCAAAACGCCAGCCCCGCCTCCCTGCGCAGCGAGCACGCAGGCCGCCGTCCGTCCGTCCACCCTCCCCCTCGGCACCCCGGCGCCAGGCCCGGCCGGAGGGCGCTCACCTGATGGTGCCGGTCGGGGAGGGGATGGGGCTGACCAGGCTCCGGAGGTCCGGCTCCGGAATGTGGATCCTCAGCGGGGAGATCTGGGGGTAGAGCGGCCGCAGCGGCGAGGCGGGGGCCTCCTGCTGGTGCAGCGCCGTGAACTGGATCTTGATGGCCGTGCTGGGGAAGCGGAAGGTGCACCTGCGGAGAGGGAGGCGTCAGCTGGGGAGACGAGCGAGCGCCGCTCGCGAGGGGCCCTGCCCACCCCTCCCGCCCCCGCCCGCGCGGCTCTGCGCTCCGTCGGGCACGTCCTGTGCTGACCCCACGGCTCCCTGTGCCGGACGGGAGGCAGGAGAGCCCCGGCCCCGAGGACGCCACCCCAGCGGAGGCCCCGCAGGCGGAGCCCTCCCATCCTGTCCGTCCGCTCTGTCTGTCCGCCCTGTCCGTCCGCCCTGTCCGTCCGCCGTGTCCGTCCGCCCTGTCCGTCCGCCGTGTCCGTCCGCCCTGTCCGTCCGCCCTGTCCGTCCGCCCTGTCTGTCCGTCCTGTCTGTCCGCTCTGTCTGTCCGCCCTGTCCGTCGCTCTGTCCGTCCGCCCTGTCCGTCCGCCGTGTCTGTCCGCCCTGTCCGTCCGCCCTGTCCGTCCGCCCTGTCTGTCTGCCCTGTCCGTCCGCCCTGTCTGTCCGCTCTGTCCGTCCGCCCTGTCCGTCCGCTCTGTCCGTCCGCTCTGTCCGTCCGCCCTGTCTGTCCGCCCTGTCTGTCTGCCCTGTCTGTCCGCCCTGTCTGTCCGCCCTGTCCGTCCGCTCTGTCCGTCCGCCCTGTCCGTCCGCTCTGTCCGTCCGCTCTGTCCGTCCGCTCTGTCTGTCCGCCCTGTCTGTCTGCCCTGTCTGTCCGCTCGCCGCCCAGAGCGCGGGGCTGGGCGGCTGGCCCCTCGGTGGCGCTGACGACGGAGCGGCCGGCACAGGCGCCCGGGAGCTGGCATCGGGGCAGCGGACGGCAGAGGGCGGCGTCAGCTCGCTCGGGCGGAGGAGCGGGAGCTGGTGTTCCACTGGCAGAAGCCACGCTCCGACGCGCCAACGCCGCCGTGGGCCAGGGGCGCTCCGACACGCGTGTACATGAGCCGGGGCCCCGCGGGGAGGGCTGGGGGTCCGGGCCCAGCAGCCTCTCGCGTCCAGGCTGATGGGCTGTCCCCGCATGGAGACACAGGGAGCCCCGAGCGACCGGCCGAGCTGCTGGCAGGAGCGGCTCCGGCTCCTGTGACAAGCGGGGCCCGAGGAAGCGCGCACGCGCACGCGCACGCCCACACGCACGCCCACACGCACGCCCACACGCACGCCCGCCTCCAGCCACGCGACGCCCGGCAGGGCCGCGGCTCTCGGGCATGGCGTGGGCCTGGCCAGCAGCTGCCCGCCAGCCGCCGCTCCTGCTCCAGCGGCCACGCGGACGGCCCTTACGCCAGCCCCCCCTCTTCGTGAAACAGCGGATTTCACGAAACGAGACTCAGAACGGGTCGCCCGGCTTCCAAGACCACGAGAGCCGCCCCGGAGACCCACTCCCGCGCCGGGACTGGCGGGACGGGCACCCGCTCTGCGCGCGGCCTGTCGATCGCAGGGAAGGCGGGTCCCGCAGGCTCACGGGCGGTGCCGGTTCTCCCCGGACGGAGGGGACGGGCTGCACGCGGTCCCAGAGGGGGTGCGGGCGGCGGGGCCCCGGGACGCCGCCGACCACAGGCCCTGCGTCTCCGGCTCCAAACCGAACGGTCAAAGGCTCCTGCTGCTGCCGTGAGGGCAGGCCCGGGGCGCCCGCCCCGTCGGCACCGCCCAGGCCTCTGCCTAGAGCCGTGACGGCGAACCTGTGACACGTGACACGCGTCAGCACTGACAGGGGTAGCCATTTTGGACGGCACGCGGCCGCATGCGGTTACATACAGAGAAGCGTGTTTTTCTCAAAGTGACACACCACCCGAGTCCCGCTCGGTTTTTTGGCGAATTCTGACACACCAGCTCAAAGGGCCGTCACTGTCCTAGGGCCCAGGGCTGTCGGACCATCCTGCCCGTTTCTCCTTTAAGCCGCGGCTAAAGGCACACTGACATCCCCCGCCTTCTCCACACACAGGTGCACGCGTACGCACACACACACACACGCACACGCACACGCACACGCACGCACACCTGCCCCACGGCGTGACACATGGAGCGACGACAAGGACAGACATCTGAGGACGGCCCCATGGCCTCTGCCTGTCTCTTCCTCCAGCTGCTACAAAGGAGCGGCAGCCGGGGCCTGCCCGCCAGGCGCCCAGCCTCGCCCCCGCGTGCGGGTCTGCGCTGAGCAGGCGAAGGCGGGGCAGGCGGAGGCGGGAGCTGGCGCACGGTCCAAGGGAAGCTCTCGCTGGGGATCTGAACACCGGTCCAGCCCGAGCGTGGCCTGACGGGCCTGAGGCGGTCCCTGCCACCCCCCCCCCCCCCCCCGAGCGGCCTGCGGACCAAAGGGGACGCTCTGAGCAGCGAGAGCGCCTCTGAGGCCTCCCAGGTGCCAGCGAGGCAGAGGATGCGCGCAGACGGCTGCGGCCCGGCGGCACCCACGGGCGGGGCAGGTGCTGTCCCCGGGCCGAGCACCACCAGTGACTGTCAGCAGACACTTTCCCACGGGAGGACGTTCCAGCTAAGGCTGAACGGTAAACAGTTCACACTCCTCCCTGCGAGGGCTGCTCGAACGTCCCGCCTCCTTCCCCAAAGCACCCGGCAGGGCTCCCTCCGAGGAGGCGAACGCGCCAGGAAGCGCCGTAACCTCAAGCGGGTGTGTCCCGGTGCCGCCTGGTCCACCCTCGCCGGGTTAGGGGCGAGCTACAGCTACAGTTCCCCCTGGGCCGGCCACTCGCGCCCGCCTGCAGCCGGGGGGCTCCGGGCAGGCGAGCTGGACCCCCAGGCCCAGGCCCCCGACGGCCACGGACGCCTGGCCCTGAGCAGACGGCGGGGCGGCCGCACCGCTGGGCGTGCGTTTCTTTCAGGGCTGACACGTGCTCAGGCCCGTGTGGCGATGGCGGGAACACGCTGAAGCCCGCCAGCCTGACAGTTTACACGGGACGCTGTGGGGCTGACACGGGACAGCCGACTCGTGCACACAGCATGTCCGGTTCTCCTTTGTCTTCTCCCTCAACACTGATTTAAAGAAACTCCTTTAAGCCCTGGCTGGTGTGGCTCAGTGGACAGAGCGTCGGCCTGCAGACTGGGGAGTCCTGGGTTCGAATCCAGTCAAGAGCACACGCCTGGTTGCAGGCTCCATCCCCAGTAGGGGGCGTGCAGGAAGCAGCTGGTCCATGATGCTCTCTCATCATCGATGTTTCTGTCCCTCCCTCTCCCTTCCTCTCTGAAACCAGTCAGAAATACACATAAAAAAGAAACCACTTTAAAAAGCCCGTGTCCCAACCACAGACCTCACGCTGTGGCCCAGTCACAACGTCACCACGGCCCGGTCCCCCAGGACGGACAGCCTTCAGGATGGGCTCCCAAGGCCTCCTCCTCCAGGGAGCCCTCTTAGAGTGCCCGGCTCACCCCGTGCAGGGGGTTGGGTCACGCTGCTCCCTGCACATACAGCACACGTGTGCCTGTGCGCTCTTCCGTGTACAGGAGGTACACGCACATAGACTGATGTGTGGGTACAAGACAGAACGAGAGAATTCTCCACGCGGCATAACGCCGCAGCAACACGGAGTGTGGCGCTGTGTGAGCGCTCCCCTCCCCCCAGGCCCCGCCCCCTGGCAGGACTGGCACCTCCTGCGAGAGGCCCAGGAGCGACCACAGTGGCGGAGACTGAGAAAGCGTCTGCCAGGAGCTCGGCCACCAGCTCGGGGCCAGGAGGCCACGCCCACGGCGGCAGGTCAGAGCCGCACGCCCGAGAGCCACAGAGAAGGCGGAGCTGCCCCGAGCCGGCTCCACGGGCCTCGCTGGGGTGGGGAGGGTGCGGCCCCTGCGGCCCGAGGGATGGCAACGAGGCAAAAACCCAACCCAACCCAGAGCCGTTCACGGCCTCGGAGGAGAGAGCGCCGCCACTTCACACGGGAAGCGCAGCGTGGGCCCATCTGTGCCCGTCCGCCCGCCCCAGAAGCACAGTCACCCGGGGGGAGTGCCAGCCGTGCCGGGAGCCGGGAGCGAGCACTCCTCGCTGCGGCTGAAACACCGGCCGGGCCTCCGTGGGGGAAGTGCGTCCTTTGCCGAGAGGCACCTGGCCCTCTGTCCCGGCTCCCAGGCGACAGGCGAGGGGGTGGGGGTCCCCCAGCCTTTCTGCGTGCGCTGCTGTCCCACTTGGTCCCCCGAGAAGCGCTGAGGGGCAGCGCGGGGACACTGCGGGGCCTGCAGGCCTGTGTCAGCGGCCAGCCCCGCGCGGCCTCAGGCTGCACAGCCTTCAGCAAGACCCGTGCGCCCGTCAACCCCGCAGCACGTCTCCCCGCAGCAGCAGCATCTCCCGCCCCTCTGCACCCGCTCGCCTGGGCTCTGGTCCTCAGACCCCCGGGGGAGGCCCCTCCCGCCCCTATGCCCGCGCCCCGAGGCCTCGCACCCGCAGCCCGACGCCCGCGCCCCGAGGCCAGCAGGCGGTCTGCTCTCCGGAGGGACCGGCCGGCGGCAGATGCAGCCCCCGGCGTTTCCACACCCGAGGACGCCAGGAGCTCGGCCGGCCGCGCAGCCTCCACCCACAGAGGCCACTGTTTTTCTGGGGCTCACTCCGCCCCGAGGAGAGGGAGGGCGGGTGGCGCGTGTGCACGGCCCATGCTCAGCGTCCTGGACACGCACACAGCCCGGACACGCTCTGCAGGAGCTGGCGGGGCATTCACTGACGCTTCCTGAACGAGACTCACGGGATGCCCGGGGGGCGGCGGCAGCGGGAACAGGACGGCCGCCCGCACCCCAAGTTCCGAGCCGTGGGAAGGTACCGCTTCTCCAGAAAACACGTGAGCCAGGTGAGGCTGCGCCTTCGGAAGCAAACCGCCAGCAAGAGCCCCTCCTCACACCGGTCACAGCGGCTCTCCGGGCCGGCCGCCCAGAGGGCTGACTCCCCTCACAGCCCCGCCCTCGGGGAGAGACGGGACGGAGCCGCGGCAGCGCTCACACACGGAAGACTCCCCAGCGTCCTGGAGATGAGCGAGAGGTCAAGGGCAGGCCACCAGCCGGCGCAGACGGTGCGGACCCCCGCTGTGTCCCTGGTCCCCGCCTCTGCCCACAGGGCCTGGCTCGGGGCCGCACAGAGCAGCCATCACCATGGACGGGCCGCCTCTCCAGTGCGGCTGCCACCACACCGAGCTGTGGCCGTCGATGTTTAAAACCTGAGAGCAAGCAAACTAACGGCTGGGAGGGACTGGAAAAGCCAGCTCCCTCGATGAGTCACCCTCCTGTTAAAGGGCCCGGGGCGGCCTTGCCCGCAGACCTATCCCCCGTTAGCCACAAGCCTCCAGGAAAAGTTCTACAGGAGTCACAGCTCTGGGCACAATCCCATCCAATAAAAGGGTAAATCGCAGACTGACCATCACTCCCACACACAAGAGGGCCGGGGGTGCCATCGGGGCCGCCAGCGTGTGTGCAGAGCCCGGGTGGGGGTGCCCTTGCTGCCCTCTGCCCTCAGAGGGGGGAGCGCTATGTGCTGCTCACTCAGGAGGCCAGGTGACCCCAACCCAACCTGCACCTCTGCACCCTCCGAGTCGGGGGGTGGGGGGCGCCAGCAGCTGTGAGACCCCCATACGGCGGCAAGAGGCGGCTGATCGATGTTTCTCTCTCATCGATGTTTCTGACGTTCTATCCCTCTCCCTTCTGCTCTGTAAAAAATCAATAAAATATATTTAAAAATAAATAAATAAATAAATAAATAAAAAGCCCCGGCTGCCCGTTGGCGGGCTCAGTGGCTGCGAGTCGTCCTACGAGCCAGTCAGGGTTCGAGCCCCAGTCGGGGCACATGTCCGGGTCGCAGGCTCGATCCCCAGTGTGGGACAGGCAGGAGGCAGCGAGTCGATGATTCTCTCTCTCCCCCTTCCTCTCTGAAATAAGTAAATATATATATTAAAGTTACTGACTTAAGATTTTACCCATTTTAAAACTCATCTTGTTAAAAACACATCATAACTCCTGGCTTCTCAGAAGACACTAGACAGAATGAAATTACCATTCTGAAAATTGTTAAAGGTGGAGGCTACAAGGAGTTATAATAAAGTTTGACAAAATTATTGACCAGAAAAAGTAAAAACAGCCCTGGCCGGATTGCTCAGTGGTTAGGGCGCAGTCCACACCAAAGGGTCACGGAGGCGCTTCCTGGTCAAGGGCGCAGGTTCCCGCCCTGCCAGGGCATGTGGAGAGGGAACCACCTGATGTGTCTCTCACCTCGATGTTCCTCCCCCTCCCCCTCCTCCCCTCCTCCCCTCCCTCCCTCCCTCCCTCCCCTCCTCCCCTCCCCCCCTCCCCCCTCCCTCCCTCCCGCTCTCTTTGGTGATCAATGGAAGAAATGCCTGGGGAGGATTAAAACAAACAGACAGACACAACAACAGAAAAGGGAAAAACAAACACAAGCATCAAATCCCCACGGCAGAACCGCAGTGCAGTCCCTCTGTGAGAAGTTCACGCAGCGAGAACTGGAACGGCCGACACCGTTTGGCCCGGTGGATAGAGCGTCGGCCTGCGGACTGAAGGGTCCCGGGTTCGATTCCCGTCAAGGGCATGGACCTTGGCTGCGGGCACATCCCCAGTGGGGGGCGTGCAGGAGGCAGCTGATGGATGTTTCCTACTCTCCATCCCTCTACCTTCCTCTCTGTAAAAAATCAGTAAAATGCATTTTTGAAAAAGAAGAAGAAACTCAGAACGAACGAGTCAGGCGTGCACAGAGGGGGTGCTGGACCCAGACAGCCGAGATGGCCACAGCGGGGACTGTCTGCTGCGCCCTGATCTTCCCAGAGAAGCGGGAATCCACGTGGGGGAACGGAGACTGTGTGCCGCCACACTTTTACGTCACCGCACCCCACACACGCCAGTGGACCACGCGTGCTCATGCTCATGGGCGTCTGCGGTGGAAGCAGAGGCAGGAAGGGGGGCCGCGGCGAGAAGCGGGGAGGGTGTAAAGGGGGGGCACCAGCAGCGCGCTCTCCTCGGAAAGGTCCAGACACGGTAAACTGCGAGCAGCGGCCACAGCTGCGGGGAAACAGACATGTTCCATCTCCCGTGTGCCTTTCCGGCTTGTCCCGCCTGACACGCACCTGAGTCCGGTACCCGGTGCTGCGCCTCCAGCTCCGGCTCCCAGCACCCCGTCCCGCCAGGCTGTGCCCGCAGTCCTTCCCGTCCGGGAGAAGCAGCTCGGAGACACAGGAGACAGCCCATCTCCCTCTGACCCCCACCTTCAGAGCCGGGTGCAGGCGATGCCAAGCCCTCCCCTGCCAATGCGACAGCGACCCTCTCCGACCCCTGCCCGGCGGTGTGCAGGCTGCTCAGCTCCAGGCCCCGCGGCCCCTCCGCCGAGCCCCCCGACAGTGACGGCAGCGGCCCCTCCGCCGAGCCCCCCGACAGTGACGGCAGCGGCCCCTCCGCCGAGCCCCCCGACAGTGACGGCAGCGGCCCCTCCGCCGAGCCCCCGACAGTGACGGCAGCGGCCCCTCCGCCGAGCCCCCCGACAGTGACGGCAGCGGCCCTTCCGCCGAGCCCCCCGACAGTGACGGCAGCGGCCCCTCCGCCGAGCCCCCGACAGTGACGGCAGCGGCCCCTCCGCCGAGCCCCCCGACAGTGACGGCAGCGGCCCCTCCGCCGCGCCCCCCGACAGTGACGGCAGCGGCCCCTCCGCCGAGCCCCACGACAGTGACGGCAGGGGCCCCTCCGCCGAGCCCCACGACAGTGACGGCAGGGGCCCCTCCGCCGAGCCCCACGACAGTGACGGCAGGGGCCCCTCCGCCGAGCCCCACGACAGTGACGGCAGGGGCCCCTCCGCCGAGCCCCACGACAGTGACGGCAGGGGCCCCTCCGCCGAGCCCCACGACAGTGACGGCAGGGGCCCCTCCGCCGAGCCCCACGACAGTGACGGCAGGGGCCCCTCCGCCGAGCCCCACGACAGTGACGGCAGGGGCCCCTCCGCCGAGCCCCACGACAGTGACGGCAGGGGCCCCTCCGCCGAGACCCACGACAGTGACGGCAGCGGCCCCTCCGCCGAGCCCCCGACAGTGACGGCAGCGGCCCCTCCGCCGAGCCCCCGACAGTGACGGCAGCGGCCCCTCCGCCGAGCCCCCGACAGTGACGGCAGCGGCCCCTCCGCCGAGCCCCCGACAGTGACGGCAGCGGCCCCTCCGCCGAGCCCCCGACAGTGATGGCAGCGGCCCCTCCGCCGAGCCCCCGACAGTGATGGCAGCGGGCGTGTGGCTGGGGCCCCGGCCCTCGGGCGAGGCCACCTGTGCGCCGCATGAGGCGGGCGCTGTGCCCCCCCCGCGCAGTGTGTCCGTCTCCCCAACGGCCCGGGTGGCAGTGCACTTGGCCAGGAGGCGGCGGCGGCGCTCAGTCCCGCCACACGCTCGGTGACGCCAGACCTTCCGCAGCTAAATGCCAACTGCTTTCGCTGTCAGATCTGTCCCGTCTGCCTCTTCATTCGTTCTGCCAGCAACTCCCGGGGTGCCCGCACGTGCCAAGCTCCAGGAGGGAGCACGGTCCCGCCCCAAACACACACTGCCGGCTCCCGCAGCAACCACACACCGGCGAGTGGGGAGCCCCGGAGACCCCCCACCAGAGGCTCCAGGAGGCGCATAAGGAAGCAGCTTCGGGGCCGTCTTTGCTCTGAGATGCCCGGCAGCCCTCCCGTCCGGCCGGGAGAGGGGGAGCCCCGTGGTGTTTCCTGTGTCACCGGGCGGCTCTCGGCAACGCAGAGACCACAAAACGAACGCGATGTGACCAGCGGCAGTGGAAGCCGAGACCACACCCCTCCGTGTGCGGGAGCGCGGCCCGGGACCACCCAGACCCCCCCCCCCCGTGTGCGGGAGCGCGGCCCGGGACCACCCAGAGACCATCCCCCCCCGTGTGCGGGAGCGCGGCCCGGGACCACCCAGCCACATGTCCCCCGAGGCCCGGGGACGCCCCTTCCGAGTCCCCTCCGACTCGCACTGAACGGAGCCGGGATCTGTCACATGAGACGCGTCTGCGCTGAGCGACACCGATAAAATGACGCCTGCTTCCTTCTGGGGGCCGGGTGGGTCTAGACCACGGGGGCGAGGAGCTGCGCGGGGCAGGAGTGGGCGGGGAGCGGCCGTGTCGCCGGGCACGCGGCTGTGTGGCCCCGGGCCACTCCCGCACTCGGAGGGGTGGGTCTCTGGCTTCCACTGCTGCGCATCGCATCTCGTTTGTTCTGTGGTCGCTGCGCTGCCGAGAGCCGCCCGGGGACACGGGAAACGCCACGGGGTTCCCCCTCCCCCAGACGGCAGCGGCGTGTCCTCTCTGAGCTGCCCGGGTCACCCACACAGGCCGCACGGCCCTGGCGCAGCGGGGCGCCGACCTGGCCGGGGAAGCACAGGAGTTACCTGTCCGAGCCCTGCACGCTGTAGAAGGTTAAAAGTTTCGCAAAACGGAAAGTTTAAAAAACAATTAGGATTACAGAGCCCAGACCCCCACCCCCCCAAAAAATCACAACAAAAAAAGGAACGAAACAGGCATGAGGCCAGCCCCGCTCCTGCCTGCGAGCACCGAGCCTCAGACACGGGGCCGCCCCCACAGAGCCCCCCCCCCCCCCCCCCCCCGACACTAAACCGCCCGGCAGACAGCGCATTTGAAACCGGCTCCATCCGGACAGAGGGAGTACGACGGAGGCCCTGACCAATCTCAGCCGGGGGGGTGGGGGGGGGCAGATCGGGGTGCACACCGTCCCGTAAACATTTTAGGTTCTCACGTCACACGGTGTGTCTCAATGAAGCCGCCAAACAGCATGTAGACATGGCTGTGTTCCAGTAAAACTTTATTTACAAAAACAAGAACCCGGCACCATTCGGCTCGCAGACGGCAGTTTGCTGACTGATCTAAACACGGGCGAGCCGGGCAAGCTGCTCACCAGACGGAAGCTGTCCTGGGCACGCGGCCCCGGAGCGGCCCCAGCGGACGGGGGATGGGCGGGGATGTCACCAGCCGGTGCCGCGGTCCCGAGGCCGAGGTGAGGGGGCCCCCGACACCGACAGCAACGCCCCTCCGGTGCTGCCACGTCCACCGGGACAGCTGCCAGAGGCTGACAGGCAAACACTCCCTCAGCCACACAGCACCCAGTCACGCAGCCTTCCAGAGCCGACGGTGTCCTCGGGGGAGTCAGCTTCCCGAGGGGCAGACAGCGCTCCGGTCTCAGACCGGGGCTGGCCCCCCCCCCTCCCCCGGCGAGGGCGGGCCAGCAGCTGCCCCGCAGACGGCGGGCGGGCCGGCGCACACCAGACACCCGCTCGGGAAGGACAGAAGTGCAGCACTGCGGGGGGGGGGGGCTCCCACGCAGCCACAACACCCACTCGAGCTGCACCGGCTGCCCGGGGCCACCCCCGCAGCCAGAGCCCTCTCTCGCCTGCCACCCCAGGACTCTCTTAGACCCCACCGTCCCCGGCTCCCAGAGCTGGGCGCTGGGGCAACATGGGCTGTGCGGTCACCAGCCCTGTGTCTGGAGCGGCAGAGCCGAGGGGCTGGTCAGCCCAGCCAACACGCCTTCCAGAGAGGGCGGGCGGTGCCCCCGCACCCGGACCCGCAGGCCCCTCAGCGGGTGGGTCAGCGGGGCCAGGCCAGCCCCACCCGCAGCCTCTCACCGGGAAGGGCTTTCGCCCCGGGTGGCGGGGTCAACAAGGCGGAGGCCACACGCGTGCCCAGGGCCCCACACGCGTGCCCCTCTCCAAGGCACCGCAGGCGGCAGCACACGTGGCTGTTGGAACCCGGGTTCCCTGGAAAACCAGACGAGATTCAGCTCCGGTCCGTCCACACCGGCCCGGCTAAAAGCCCGGCCGCGCACACAGCACCTGCCGCCGCGCAGGCTCTCGGCCCCCCCGGGCCTGTGGCACCCCGGGGGCAGGCGGGCTCTGTCCACCGCGATCTGCCGGGCCCGGGCCGGAGCCGCGGGCTGTGCGGCCTGGTCTGTGTGCGGCCGACAGGGAGGAGGCACTGACTTCGGCCCCGGCCTGGCCCGGTGAGCAGGGCTCCCGGCTTCGGTGTGGCCCGCATGCTTGTCCCCAGGGTGTGGGGGCCGCTGCTCTGCCAGGAGCTCCAGCCGCTCTCCTGGGACGCTCCCCCAAATCGGTTCGGGATTACTTCTCACCGGCTCCGCCCAGCGTCGCTCCGGGTAGCACCGAGGAGGGTCGGGGACGGATCAGCCACCTGGAGCCGGAGCATTTCTGGGGGGCCCTCACGACGCCACCCCGCGCAGCAGCCTGAGCCCAAGCCACGCACAGCTCCCGGGCCTCCCCCCCGCAGCTCACCGCCTGGTCGCTCGCCCACGGCAGCCACCGGCCAGTGGACACGCACAGCCCAGACTCCCCCAGGAAGCGGGGCCACCACCCTGAGCCCGACATGCGGCCCCCAGGCCCAGAGCTCCGTGAAAGGGACGGAGTACGGTCTCCCATCCGTTTGTCCGTTCGGGAAGGGGGTCCAGACGCAGAGCCTTTGCCAAGGAGAGGCCAGCTCCGCCCGCCGGGCAGCCCTGGTCCACGGAGATGCAGGGAGAGCTGCCCGGGAGAGCCAGGCAGCCGGGAGGGGCAGGAGAGCCGGGCAGCCGGGAGGGGTAGGGAGAGCCGGGCAGGAGAGCCGGGCAGGAGAGCTGGGCAACAGGGAGGGGCAGGGAGAGCCGGGCAGGAGAGCCGGGCAGCCGGGAGGGGCAGGGAGAGCTGGGCAGGAGAGCCGGGCAGGAGAGCGGGGCAGCCGGGAGGGGCAGGGAGAGCCGCACAGGAGAGCCGGGCAGCAGGGAGGAGAGGACGAGAGCCGCCCGGGAGAGCTCCCGGAGAGGCGGGGTGCAGGTTTCCAGAAAGATCCCGGCCTCGGCTCCTTCCAGGCAAACCACGTGTCGCTGACATGCAGGCACCGACACGGAGGACTGGCGTGGCTCCCGGCCCCACACCTGCGGCCGAAGGGAAGCGGGGTGTCCTCGGGAACCAGCGGGGAGAGGGTGAGGCGCTGCCCCGGTCTGGCCACGGGAACAGCGCGTGACGGACAGACGCCTGGTGCCCCGGAGTAACCGAGGGCTGGCGGACAGAGCCCCGGGCCCACGCCGCTGCGGGCACAGGTGCCAACAGGCTGAGGACGCCACGGCGCGCTCCTCACGTCCCCACACGGTGCCCCTCCGCTCCCAACGCAGCTCTGAAGCCTGAGCGGCGCCGGAAGGCCTGCCCTCCCCGAGGTGTGCTCAGGGCGCGGGCAGAGCGGCTGTGGGCACCAGGCCCGCTGGCTCCGGCCCACGGCCCACGGGCCCTCCGCATCGTCAGCGCCTCCTCGCCGGGCACCCACCTCCTCACCAGCGGGACGCCCCCTCTCCCCGCACACGCTTACCTAGGCAGGACTCCCCCCTCTCCCCGCACACGCTTACCAGGGCAGGATAGCCCCTTCCCGCCGCTCACACACGCTTACCCAGGACAGACAGTGACAGGGTGCCAGCACACAGGCTGTCAGGAAGCGAACACCTCCTTCTAAACACGTCTGTTTGGGGGAGCACAGCTGCTTTTCCATAAGAAGCGTTTTGGAGGTCGGTGCACACAGTAACTGCTCTCTCTCGGACAGGATGGCGGACACACACATTTCAGCCCCCCATCCCTGAGTCTGACAGGGGAACCCACAGCCCCACACCAGCCCAGCCCTTCAGGGACACCCCGGGAGCTGCAGTAACAGACGCAGGGACCGCCCTCGGCACTGGGGAGACCCAGGCCCGGCCTGAGGTCCGGGCAGGGCAGCGTGTGCTGCTCACGGGCTCGGGAGGACGTCCCCTGCGGGGACACGGAGGACGGGGTGGCCTGACACGTTCTGTGACAGCAGGCAAAGGGCTCCTGGCCGGAGCCGGAACTCCCCCCAACCCCCACGCCCGCCTGGCACAACGCCTCGAGGGGCCGCCGCCAGCAGGTAAGCGCGTGGAAGTGTCTGTCTCAGGTCGAAGACCCACCCCGCTCATCCCACAAGAACAGTCACGTGGCCCTGACCAGTCTGCGGACTGAAGGGTCCCGGGTTCGATTCCGGTCAAGGGCATGTCCCTTGGTTGCGGGAACATCCCCAGTGCGGGGTGTGCAGGAGGCAGCTGATCGATGTTTCTCTCTCATCGATGTTTCTGACTCTCTCCCCCTCTCCCTTCTTCTCTGTAAAAAAAAATCAATAAAATTAAAAAAAAAAAAAAAGAACAGCTGTGTGGCCCACAGGCCAGAGTGGGCACAGGAGGTCCCAGCAAACCTGGGGGACACACTGCTCCCCAGCCAGCCTGTCTTCCCGCTCCCCTGCTCTGTCGCACGGCTCCTCCCGCCCCGCAGCCGCGGCTCGGCCAAGAGGCCGCCAGGAGCCCAGGAGCTCTGGAGACGCGCACAGCGCCGCCCGCAAGGCCCGCAAAGCCCCGTGAGTCAGCGCCGGGCTGCTTTCAGGAAGCCGGCAAGCGCCCCGCCCTGCGGTGCCAGGATGGAGGTGCCATGGCAACCAGGCACCAGCCAGCGGCGCTGCCATTAGCCCAGCAGGGCCAGCCCGACACCCACGAGACCTCGATCGGCCGAGCGAATGTCCACACGTCCAAACCCGGTGCCCGCCTTCCTTCCCGCACACACTGCAGCTGTCTCTTCCCGAGGTGCGAACACCCACACCCCTCCCGCCCCGCCTGCCGCCGCGGTGACGGCGGTTCCCGGAACCCGCTCTCTGCCAGCTCCACTCTCCCCGATGGACTGCACCGGTTTCCGAAACCGCCACAGACGTCCCGCGGTGACAGCCCGTGTCCGGGGCACTGCGGCTCCAGAGCGCAGGCCGTTCAGACCCCCGGGCGACGCTGCCGCCCAGCCTGCCGCCCGACCCTCCGGAGTGTCTGAAGGCAACGGCCGGCTTTGAGCAAACATTTCCGATGCAGTAGCTGCTAACTGGCAAGAAAGCCGGGAAAAGCAGTTATTTAGAGAGAGCCGCATCTCGCACGTTTTAAAGAAACCGCCCGGGCCCAGGCCTGCAGACCGAAGGGTCCCGGGTTCGATTCGGGTCAAGGGCACGCCCCTCGGTTGCAGGCTCCTCCCCTGGCCGGGCCTCGTGCAGGAGGCGACCAGGTGACGTGTCTCTCACGTCGATGTTTCTCTCCCTCTTTCCCTCTCTCTCCCCGACTCTCTCTAAAACCAACAGGAAAATACCGTTATTTTTTATTATATTCTAATTTAAAAAAAGAATCCTCACCTGAGAGCACATTTTTGTTGACGAGAGAGAGGGAGAGAGAGAGAGAGAGGGGAGGGAGAGAGAGGGAGGGAGAGAGAGACAGACAGACAGACAGACAGGGACGACTCCATCCCGCTGAGCCGCTGCCCCGGGCCGTCCACTGTCCTGACCCAGCTGTCCGGGCACAGCACCAGCCTCTCCGTCCACTGTCCTACCCAGCTGTCCGGGCACATGCACCGGTCCCTCTCCGTCCACTGTCCCTGACCCAGCTGTCCGGGCACAGCACCGGCCTCTCCGTCCACTGTCCTGACCCAGCTGTCCGGGCACAGCACCGGCCTCTCCGTCCACTGTCCTGACCCAGCTGTCCGGGCACAGCACCGGCCTCTCCGTCCACTGTCCTGACCCAGCTGTCCGGGCACAACACCAGCCTCTCCGTCCGCAGCCTCAACCATCGCCTCTACCATGTCCGAACATGCCACCCCGAACATGCCACCCTCTGAACATGCCACCCCGAACATGCCACCCCCCGAACATGCCACCCCGAACATGCCACCCTCCGGACACGCCACCCTCCGAACATGCCACCCCAAACATGCCACCCCGAACATGCCACCCCCGAACACGCCACCCTCCGGACACGCCACCCTCCGGACACGCCACCCCGAACATGCCACCCCCGGACACGCCACCCTCCGACACGCCACCCCCCGAACATGCCACCCCGAACATGCCACCCTCTAGACATGCCACCCTCTGAACATGCCACCCCCCGAACATGCCACCCCGCAGACATGCCACCCCGAACATGCCACCCCCGAACATGCCACCCTCCGGACACGCCACCCTCCGACTACGCCACCCCGAACATGCCACCCCCGAACATGCCACCCTCCGGACACGCCACCCCCGGACACGCCACCCTCCGGACACGCCACCCTCCGGACACGCCACCCCCCGGACACGCCACCCTCCAGACACGCCACCCCCGAACATGCCACCCCGAACATGTCACCCCCTGAACATGCCACCCCCGAACATGCCACCCCGAACATGCCACCCCGAACATGCCACCCCGAACATGCCACCCCGAACATGCCACCCCCGAACACGCCACCCTCCGGACACGCCACCCTCCGGACACGCCACCCTCCGGACACGCCACCCCCCGGACACGCCACCACCCCCGACAACGCCACCCCCCGGACCACGCCACCCTCCGGACACGCCACCCCCCGGACACGCCACCCTCCAGACACGCCACCCCGAACATGCCACCCCGAACATGCCACCCCCGAACATGCCACCCTCTAGACATGCCACCCTCTGAACATGCCACCCCGAACATGCCACCCCCCAGACATGTCTTCCTTCAGAGAAGGCTCTTCGGCTCAATCCCGTCCTCTCCGGTCATGACGGCCACACCTGAGAGCTGGTCTCCCTGGCGGTTCTGTGCCCTCCCTGCTCCACGTCTGCACACGTCACACACGGCCTGGCACGCAGCCTCCCTCCACAGCTCTCCCCAAGACACAGCCGACCTGACACCCTCTGGTCCCCAGTGCAAACCCAGCTCAGCACACAGGCCCAGCCTGGACCAGCCACCGTCCAGGGCCACGGCAGGGGTCTACACGGGTGAGGAAGGCCTGCGGGCGGCCGAGTGGCAGGGAGGGAGGGAAGGAACACACTTCCTGACCCCGGGATGCGGGCCCTGGGCTGACCCCCGTCCTCACCGAGCCCAGGGCACCGCCCGATGAGTTCCGCTGTGACCGCTGTGTGACGGCGGTGACTGATCTGACCTTCAATGACCCGTTGGACAGCAAGGAGACGCTGTGCCCTGTACGCTCTCGTTTACGTCGTAACGTTCACGCAGTGACACGCTCTGGTGTCACACAGCTACTGACCGCCCATCAGGCAGCGGGCCGAGGCCGTGCTCCAGCCCGCCAGTCCCCGCACGCCCCGGGCAGTGCCAGCACGGCGGAGCGAGGCACCGGGAGCGCGGCCGCCAGGTGACGACCCGGGGCCGGCCTCGCACGGCTTCTGACGGACACCGCCGCCGCTGCCTGAGCCAGTCTGGCCCGACGTCAAACGCGTCTGATGGGGCCGCCGGTCCCGCCGCCACTCCAGCGGTGACGGCACCGGAGCCCGGTCCGTAAGGCGACAGGCGGAGCCCGGGCAGCGCAGAGGAAGGAGGCGAGATGCGCTGCCGGATCCCGGGCGGATCGCCGCGCCAACCAACCGAGTGCGCACCCGGCGCCTCCAGGTGCACCGCACACACCGTCCCCGCGGCAGGACGGCACCCAGACCGTCCGGCCGGCTGGGACAGGAAGAAATCGTGGCTGTGCGGTGCGATAGGCAGTGGTTAGGTGCTAAGAGAAGAGCTTTATCTTTCACTGAAGCCTGCAGGCAGGGCGATACTTTTGTGATTTGCTCCCAAATAACAGGGCGGGAACAAAGATGAGGGGGCACAGATAAACCAGGTTTGGCCTGAACTCGACAGTTGCTGCAGCCAGGGCGGCGTGTGTGGGGCGGCACGTGGGAAGGTATGAGTGGGGGGGTGTGGGGGGCGGTGTGTGGGGGGCAGTGTGTATGGGGGTGGAGGGGTGGTGTGTGTGGGGCGGTGTGTGTGGCGACAGTATGAGTGGCAGTGTGTGGGGCGGTATGAGTGGGGGGCTGTGGGGCGCAGTGTGTATGGGACGGTGTGTGTGGAGCGTGTGTGGGGGTGGTATGTGTCGGATGGTATGTGGGAGCGGTATGTGGGACGGTATGAGTGGGGGGCTGTGGGGGGCAGTGTGTGTGGGTGGTGTGTGGGGGACAGTATGAGTGGGGGTGTGGGGGGGCAGTGTGTGTGGGGTGGTGTGTGGGGGACAGTATGCAAACACAAGAGCTCAAGTCTCATGTGACCGAAGCCCACTCAGCCCACGGGCAGTGAACAGTCAGATGCTAACCTGCGGTGAAGACAGGCTTGACGTCAGACGTCACGCAGAACTGTGCACCCGCGCCCGAGGGCCCTCCCGTCTCCGAGGAGGAAAACGCCCGCTCGCCCTCCACGCAGGGCCTGCACTCCGCTCGGAGGGAAGCTGACAGCCCAGAGCATTTAGGGTCAGGTTTCCGCGAGAGGAGAGACTGCTCAGACTGCGGACGGACTTGCCATCCGGCTGGGAGCCCATCCCAGGAGGCACACAGGCATCCATCCCTCAGGCCCCTCCCTGCCCACACTCCGGCTCCGGTCCATTCCCCTTCCCCCAGGCAGGCTCGCAGCCCGGGCGGGGCTGGGAATGTGGGCCCTGGGATGCGCCCGCTGAGAAGCCCGGCTCCTGGGGTGCAGCCTGCGGAGTAGGGTGAGCATCAGGCCCCCTCAGACACAGCCGTGGTCCGGCCTGCTCGGTTACGGCCTCCCCGGCTCTAGCTAGCGAGCCCCGGTGGAGGCCCTACCCCACAGCCAGGCGGGGAACCTGGAAACAGCCTGAGTCACAGAAAGGGCATGAGCCGCAACAGGCCTCCGGGAGCCGCAGGGGAGGGCGGAGGGCTGTTTACCTGGCGTTCCCACAGGAGTGGCTGCCCCGAAAGGCGGCTGATGGCCCGGGAGGGAGCGGGCATGCCGGTTCCCGGAGAGATAGGAGCCATTCCCTGGGCCCTGACCGTCCCCAGCGCATGCCTTTCCTGTTTGCAAAATGCAGTGAGTCACCGTGGATGTTCAACAGCGTGTTTACAACCGAACCTGCCGCCCGGGAAGGGGACGTGCGGGGCGGCCTGGCCTGGCAATGACCCGCAAAAGGCCCCGCGCAGGGGCTGGTGGAGGAGTCACAGTCGGACCCAGAATGGCGCAGCAGGAGGCACACACACTCGGAGGAGTGAGAGCGATCGCACAGAACGGGAAGCGCCGGACAGGAAGTGAGCAGCGACACGGCTTTCTCCGGTCCCCAGCGCGGCTCTCAGGGGCAGGAACGCGTGCGTGGGAACCGGAAGAGGGGAAAGTGAGCGAGAGCGGAAGGAACACCGGGACGTGGCCAAAGATTGCGCCCCGCGCCCTGCGATTCCCTTCCCGCCGGGGACCCCTGCCCGTCCCAGGAGCGTCCGGAGCCGCATCTCCAACACCCAGAGGCACCCCGGTCCTCCCTCGGAGGGGGCGGCCCCTCCCGCCCAAGTCGCTGCCGCTTCGGACCTGGTCCCGGACCTTGTCCCTCCCGCGGGGCGGCTCGGGCCCTGGGGAAGGGGTGCACCCGCACCTCCTCCACGACAGGCACCCCCCACAACGCGAGCGGGGGTGACCCGGCGTCCAAATCGGGCGGGTACAGGGACCACTGCCAGGACCCACGACGGGCGGAGTGACCCCGGGGCCAGAGGCCAGGCGGGGGGGGGAGGGTCAGGAGTGACCCGGTTGTCCAGGCTGGGCAGCGAGCGGGGCCGGGATCGGGGTGACCCCCGGGGCCCCAGACGGGGCGGGGAGAGGGCGTTGCCAGGCGGGCCCCGCGGGGAGGGGTCGGGCCGGGGTCGCGCACTCACTGCCTGGGCAGCTGCAGGGCGGGCGCGCCGCGCCGCTGGAAGGCGCCGTCCACGAAGACGCCGTTCTTGCCGAGGCAGCGCAGGTAGAAGTGCGGCTCCTGGAAGGTGAGCTGCAGGTGGCGCCGCGAGATGAAGCTCGACAGGCCCATGCTCACGTCCACCGAGCCCTGCGACGAGTTGCGGCCGGATGGTGACGCTGGGCTTGCCGCATCAGGAACTCCAGCTCGCGGCCCTCGAGGCGCGCCCAGCACGGGCCCCGGGCTCCGGCGCACCGAGTCGGCCGCCGCGGCCACCAGGGCCTCGCCCGCGCCCCCCGCGATCGCACCCGCAGAGGCGGCGGCGGCGGCGGGGGCTGGGCGGGCGGCGGCGGCGGACGGGGCGGCCGGCCCGGGGGGCGGCGGCGGCCGGGAAGGCGGGGGCAGCGGCGGGCGGCGGCGGCGCACCGCGCGGGGCTGCAGGGCGCCGAGCGCAGCGCCAGCAGGGCGCGGGCCCCGCTGTCCTCGCCGACTTCGGCCATGTTCGCGCAGCTCCGGGCGGCCTCCGGCGGCGGCGCGGCGGCGGGGGGCGGGGCTCGGCGGGGCGGCGGCGGGCACGGAATCCCGGGCTGGATCGCGCCGCGGCGGAGCGGAGCCACGGGCTGCGCGGGGGGACCCCGCCCGTCCGCCGGGGATCGTGGGGGCTCGCGGGGACCGGGAGGGGCGCTGTCTGCACCCGGCCGGCCGCTGGGCTGCCCCCTCGCCCCCTCCGCGCCCCCCGCTGCAGGCCGCCCTTTCCTCCGTCCTAGGGAAGAAGGAAGGGAGCCCACCCGCCCCCACGTGTCTAACTGGCAAGTTTGGCTCCTGGAACAAATGACCTCAGCAGTTTCCTGGGCCTGAACCCTCCACCCTGCAGCCCTCCAGGAGGAACGTGCAGGAGCGCCCAAAGGAAGGGGTCCATGCTGCCGATGACGCTGGCCCGAAGGGGCTTGCCACCCGGGTGCCCGGGGTTCCTTTTGGAGCCGAATCTTTAATCAACCGGGAGTCTCCCGGGAGCGTGCAGGACCCAGGTTTCTGAGGCCGAGGGCCTGCCCTCCAAACCCCTCAGTGCCACCGGGAGGCAGACGCCAGGGAGATGGGAGCTGTCAGTGTGGGCATCGCCCAGGCACCCAGCTGCTGCCAGGCCCCCAGGCCTCACCTCTCAGAAATGGGAAGACTTCGGCCCAAATGACAGGCCTCGATGGCTCTGCTCCCCGGGCTGACTCGGGGCCTTGCCACGCGTGGCACCCCCGGGCCGTTTGCAAGTCCTTTCTCCTAAGCGGCCACCGTGGGCGACAGCCACGGCTCCCGGCGGAGAGGGCCAGGGAGAACGAGGACCGAGTAGCTGAACTCCCCCCCTCTCGGGCCGAGGTCGTGCCCGCAATGCTGCCCAGGGCACGCCGCACGGGGAGACGGAGAGCTGGCAAGGAGGGCCTCCATGCCCGCTCTGCCCTGGCGGGGCCCCTGAAGCTGCGAAGCCACGGCGCCCGGCGCCGGGCTGTCCAGGAGACGCCCCTGAAGGCCCGTTGAAAAGAAGCTGGAGAAGCCGTCCATTCAAAACAGCCAGGACATGCCAGCGCATCCTTCACCAGAGACACATATGTGACAGACAGGCACAGGACAAGCGTCTCAGCCTCACTGGTGGTTGGGGGGCGGGTTGGAAGCGCTGAGTGTCGTCGCCCCCCCCCCGCCCCCGGCCCGGCCGGGTCCCACCGGCTGGGAAACACTGAGCCACGTCTTAGCAGCTGACTTACCACGTGACCACAGTCCCGTCGCTAGGTGTTTTCCCAATGAATTGGAAAACGTGTCAGCACACAGGCGTGTACTCGGATGCGTGTCGTGGATTTACTCATGTGTCACTGCACCTGGAAACCACCCGACCTTCCGCAGGTGCCTCGGCTGGGGAATGAGGACAGGCTTCCGCACAACCACGGGGTGGGACGCCGGGCAGTGGGGAAGGAGCGGGGTGCCCACGCTCGGCATCACGGGGCCCCAAATGCTTCCGCTTGTGGGGGGTCCTGGACAAAGCCGAACTGCAGAGACAGGGGACAGGCGGCGGTTTGCCGGGCCGGCCACGTGACGTGTGGGGAATGTGTTTGGGGGTGACCGGGCCGGCCAACAGGACCCCATGTTTGTCGGGAGCAGCAGGAGTGTTCACTAAAAGCGGCGCGTTTTGCTCTCTTTAAGTCAGCCGTAATTTAAAAGTCTTTTTAGCCCGGCTGGTGTGGGTCGGTGGGTGAGCATCGACCTATGAACCAGAGGTCAGGGTTCGATTCCCAGGCATGGCACATGCCTGGGCTGGGGGCTTGATCCCCAGTGTGGGGCGTGCAAGAGGCAGCCGATCAAAGATTCTCGTCATTGCCGAAACCGGTTTGGTTCAGTGGATAGAGCGTCGGCCTTCGAACTGAAGGGTCCCGGGTTCGATTCCGGTCAAGGGCATGTGCCTTGGTTGCGGGCACATCCCCAGTGGGGGGTGTGCAGGAGGCGGCTGATCGATGTTTCTCATTAATGTTTCTGACTTTTTATCCCTCTCCCTTCCTCTCTGTGAAAAATCAATAAAACCTATATATATATTTTAAAAGATTCTCATTGATGTTTCAATCTCTCTTCCGTCTCCTTTCCTCTCTCTGAAGTCAGTAAAATATATCAAAAAGAAAAAGAACAGAAAGTTTTTAAGAAAACCTCTAACTGGTGCGTACAGACCCAAAACGAGTATTAAGAACCGCACGGCACGAACTACATTTGTTCTCTACTTAGCGGAACAAAGTTAGACACCTGGTCCCCAGCGGCGAGCCGCCGTTCGGTGCGGGGTCTGCAGCTCCCACACTGGCCGGGGCAGAAGGGACACCCCAAAGTGGTGGCGCTGCCCGAGGGCGGCTGGCGGCCACCTCCGCCCTCCTCCCGCGTCTGCCCGCGTCGGAGTCACGCCAGGCAGCGAGGAGAGCCCTGCGGACAGGATCCTCCTGGAAACCGGCACCCCGGTCCTGGCTGAGTGCGGGGCCCAGGAGGGGAGCCCCGTATCTGACAGCCTCTGGGCCACACACACGCACACACACAGCCGTCCACGCACAGAGCACCTTGAGGGCCTAGAGCTCAAAAACTCAGGGTGTCCCCCAAAATGTACGCACACACTCTGAGTGACCATGCTGGGGGGGGGGGCGGTCTATTAAAATCGACCTCACTTTCACAACTGAGCCACCAGCTGTCACAGTGAGTGCACATTTGGGGGGACACCCTGTATTGGACGGACGAGCTTCCTTTTCCTGCCACAGCGTCACTTCCTGCTGCTGCTGCTGCCTCCTCCGGTCCTTCCTGTGGCCCTTCCTACTGGGTCCCCAGGGTCCCGCAGGCACGGGGACGGGGCCCGGGACCATTCCCCAGGGGCCTGCATGTCACCGCTCAGAGGACGGGCGGGCAGGAGGCAGGAGATCCTTTGGAGGCACCGCCCGGCCCTGTGGGGCCCCGGCGCCTGGAGGGGTGGCCCCGGGCCCCGGCTGAATAGGCGGCTTCTTCTCGGTCCCCGGCCCCCGGCCTCTGCACGCCAGAGGAGTCTGCCGCCAGGACACCTGTCGCCACCACCGCCGAGCGTGGGCAGTGGGCTGCCCCCGGCAGGGACACACCAAAAGGCAGCTCCCCAGCCGTGGGCTCAGCGGTTGAACGTGAACCTATGACCCAGGAGGTCGGGGTTCGATCCCCGGTCGGGGCACAGGCCGGGTGCGGGCTCCATCCCCAGCGTGGGGCGTGCAGGAGGCAGCCGGTCCACGATTCTCTCTCATGGATGATTCTCCCCCCCCCTTCCTCTTTGAGAACAATAAAAACATTTTTTAAATTGCTGTTTTTTTGAAAAGACGGCCGTGTGTTGCTCCTCTGGCGCTGGTGACAAACGGCCCCGAGCGGAGCGGCGAGATCGGGCGCCTCGGGATGGAGCTGGTGCTGCCGGCTCCGCCTCCTGTGAGGTCACGTGGAGATGTTGGCGGGCTGTGTCTTCTGGAAGGTTCTCTGGGCCCGGAGGGTCCGTCGGAACAGAGTGACGGCAGTGGAAGGGGCCGGCGGGGTGACCCTCGGTGGGACAGGGCCTCTCGGGGCCGCTTCCTCTGCTGCAGAGCCGGCCGGGGGCTGGGGGCTGGGGGGCTGGGGGCTGGGGGCTGGGGGACTGGGGGCTGGGCAGAGAGAGCATGGGCCCTGGACACGGAAAGGCTCGCTCACGTCCCTCCAAAGGCGGTTTTGAAGGACAGCCGAGGGGTAAGGGATGCCCCACAGAGGCCCCCCTACAGACCCTCACACAGAGCCCCCGCCACAGAGCCCCCCCCCCAGAAGGCCCCCCAGGCTGCTCACTCAGCCCTGCAGCTCTCGGGCACGAAGCTGCACCCTCCCTGGCGGAGGGCCGGGGACGGTTCCTCTGGTCTTTACCCTGAATACCTGGGAGGGGGGGGGGGTCTGGGGTGAAAAACGGACGTGTTGGGCCCTAGAGGGCTCCCGTGGCCCTCACCCCCAGCCCGCCCACCCGGCCCCCAGCCCGCCCACCCGGTGTCTGAGCCAATGGACTGTCCTGGCCCCGAGCTTTCCCGTCTCGGGAGCGGCTCTGTGTTCAGGACGCAGCCTCGGCCTCCTGTGACCTCCCTTCCAGCCGGCACGGCCGTGGGTAGGTGTTGGCCAAGGTCGCCGGGTCAGGTGGCCGCCCTGGCCAGAGGGGGAGGCCCCACCATGCGGAGCGGAGCTGCGCTGCCTCTGCCGCCGCCGCCGCTGGCCGCTGGCCCTGGTGGGGACGCGCTGGCAGGAGGCTCAGGTTTCAGAGAGCTGCCCCCACCCAGCCGGAAACCTCAGGGGAGTGGCTGGGGTGCTCCCCCCCCCCCCATAATCAGCTCCAGCTTTCCCCTCCGTGGACCCCTCTCCACGAGGCTGGGGTCCCCAGGAGAGAGCAGCAATGGGCTTCGCGGGGGCACCCCCCAGGCCCGGGGCCCAGGGCTCGTGGCCAGGAAGCCGCTGCAGAGGCCTGGCTGTGGGGCGGCGGAGAGGGGGGGGGGTGGGCTGGGCAGGCAGAAGAGCAGGGGCCGCCTCGGCCAGCCGAGTCCCGCAGGCACCAGCGGACCCCCAGTCCAGCTTTTCCAGAAAGACTCTGAAGTCCAGCCTTTCCACAGCACGAAGAGCGAGGGAACACACACAAAACAAGGCCGACTGACAACCAGCCCCCAGCCGAAACCGGGGTGGCTCGGCGGATGGAGCGTCGGCCTGCGGACTGAAGGGTCCCGGGTTCGAGTCCGGTCAAGGACATGGACCTTGGTTGCCAGCACATCCCCAGCGGGGGTGTGTGTGTGTGTGTGTGTGTGTGTGTGCAGGAGGCGGCTGATCGATGTTTCTCTCTCATCGTATTTTAAAATTTTTTAGGGAAAAAAACCAAACCAGTCTCCATGCTCCCATCAGCCCGCTGCGCGAAGGCCCGCGTGCTGGTCACGGCCGTGCCAGTCCCCCCCCCCCCCGCCACGAAGTGCATCTCGGGCCCCTCATCTCCCACCGCTCGGCGTGTGTCTAAGGAGAAAAGCCCTTCTGACGAGAACACTGCCACCGTGTCACCCCCCGTGAGAGACCCTGACAAAGGCCTGAGAGTGTCAGACTCCTGGCCTGTGTTTGGCTAGTCCTCCTTCACAGCGGCACTGGGGGGACAGCGGACCCAGGGTGACCTTCACACGACGCACTGCCGGCTTCCCAGTTTGGACAGCTGCTCAGCTGTCGCCACAGCCCAGCCTCAGAACAACTACAGTTCAGGATAATTTAGAATACCCATCAGCCCCGAGTTCCCTCCTGTCATCCAGCTGGTCCTCACTGGGAAAAACAGTCCAGGGATTCCTTAGCGTTCCACTTCCCGGGCGTGTGATCCAACAATCGCACCCCCGGGGATCCGCTGCAGACACGAGAACACACGTCAAAGACACGTCCGTGGGCGCTGACAGCAGGCTCATTCATAAAACCAGGGCGGGGAGCAATCCGCCCGCCCGGCGGCTAGCGGGACTGATTTTAAAAAGCCGGGTGACAGTCACACCGTCAGGCTCTCTCTCTTTTTTTTAACATATACATTTTAGCCAAAACCGGGTTGGCTCAGTGGATAGAGCGTCGGCCTGCAGACTGAAGGGGCCCGGGTTCGATTCCGATCAAGGGCATGTGCCTTGGTTGCGGGCACATCCCCAGTGGGGGGTGTGTAGGAGGCAGCTAATCGATGTTTCTCTCTCATCGATGTTTCTGGCTTTCTGTCCCTCTCCCTTCCTCTCTGTGAAAATCAATAAAATACATTTTTTAAAACAAAGGGCAGAACAGGGAAACCACAGAGAAGGCAGATGGGGGCTGCCTGGGCCACCCCTTCCCTCTCAGAGGCCCTGGGGTAGCCCCTCACTGAAAACGGGTGCTTTCGGGCCTGCAGCCCAGCTCCCCCGGAAGCAGGCTGCAGGAGGCCCGGCCCGTCCAGAAACACGACGGGGCGGACCCTGCCGCAGGCGGCCGGCGGCGGTCCCGGCGGCTCACCCCGAAGGCCTGGCTTCGGTGCCTTTCGGGTTTTGGGACGGTGGTGAGGGCCTCGCTCCCCTGGCTGGCGGCAGCGATGGGCTCGGCGGCTCCGTGTCTGGTCTGAGCTCAGGAAGCTGCCGGTGAAACATTAGCCAGACCCGCCCGGGGCCAGATCCCCGCCCGCCGCGCAGTCTGCTGTGTCATCATCTGTTACCAGCACCGGGGGCCCGGGGTGCGTGGAGGGCTGGGCGTGAGCAGGGCCGCACCTCGGATATTGGTGTTGCGTTG
The DNA here is from genome assembly GCA_027563665.1 of Antrozous pallidus. NCBI lineage: Eukaryota > Metazoa > Chordata > Mammalia > Chiroptera > Vespertilionidae > Antrozous > Antrozous pallidus. The sequence continues at coordinate 1,897,801 of CM050516.1, read as the reverse complement.
GCTCCGCCCACAGCCACTCACAGAGGGTCACACGTGGTCAAAGGTCACGGCGGTCGGAAGGTTCAACCTAAACTTATAACCAAAACCTAAGTTAGGAAAGTACCTCCGGCCCCGCCCGTGTGGCTGCGTGGTTGAGGGTGACCTCTGACCCAGGAGGTGACGGTTTGATCCCTGATCCGGCCTCAGGCCCGGGGTGCGGGCTCGATCCCCAGTGTGGGGGGAGCAGGAGGCGGCCCATCCATGGTTCTCTCTCGTCTCCCTTCCCCCTCTCCCTCCTCTCTGGAGTCGGTAAAAAACGTGTTGTGAAAACAGGCTGCTGGCTCTCGTCTCCGTGCTCACGGGCACCTCTCACACCGAGCCCGCAGCCCGCAGCCGGGGCCGCCTGTGCCCGGCGGGGCCTCTCCCAGCGCCAGCGGCCCAGTCGGTTGGGGACTGAGGGGCCTCCCGGACGCAGGCCGGCACGGCTCAGCAGGAAGTCCAGGCGAACGGCCGGGGAGGGTCACCCGCGGCCTGCGACCCCCGCTCGCCCCCGCCCGGCCTCCGGAAGGCGGACAAACACCCGTTGGAAACGTCCCTGCAGGCTCAGCGCTCGCGGCACGGGGGGGCTGGGTGAACGGGAGCAGCGTGCACACGGGAGGCTGCAGGGTCCTGCCCTTCACTCCGGACTGACCGCCAACCGTCCTGCGGCATCGCCCGAGGTCTCATGCTGCCACCGGCGTGTCCACCTGCCCGCCCTCCCCGGACCGGGGTGGTGCCTGCACCCCAGAGAGAATCACGCCCTCGACGACTTCCATCTCGGCCGCTGATGAAGCTGCGGGTGGGGAGGCGGGGGTGGGGGGGGGGGGAGGTGCTGAGTGACAGCACAGGCTGGCGGGCCCGGCTCCTCTGAACGGGACCGAGGGGCCGGGAGGTCGGGAATCCGGGTCCCGCTTGTTTATTCGAGTGTGTGGGCTCTCTCCTCGGGGCCAGGCACCCGCCCGGACTCACCCCGAAGACGCTTTGGTGCTGCAGCCAGGGCTGCCATGACCCCAGCCCCGTGTGTGCGGGAGGCTGCACCCCCAGGCGGCGGGAGGCGGCTGCGGGCTCCTCCTCAAACCCCAGTTCCTCCCGAAGAACCAGATTCCCCACCAGCAGGAGCCTGGACTGCTGTCCCCTTTCTCCCTCTTGGAGACGGGGCTGTGCTGACTGACACTAGAGTGGAGGGGGAGACATCTCACCCGCCTCCTCTCCCCCGTCCCCTGGGGCCCGCCGGCCATCAACTCCCGTTTGGGACCATCCCCGGGGGAACTCCCGCTCAGGTGACTTTTCTTTCCCACTTTTCATTTTTGTTGATGTCAGACAGGAAGGGAGAGGGAGGGAGAGAGACGTCGATGCTGAGGGGATCACGGATCGGCTGCCTCTGCACGCCCCGCACGGGGGAGGGAGCCGCACCCCGGCCCGTGCTCTGCCCGGGAACCCAACCCTGACCGCCTGGCTCAGAGGCGGCGCTCAGCCCCCCGCCCCGCCGGCCGGCCGGCCCGCCGCATTTAACAGGAAGGACTGAGAGAGCGAGCTGCTGGCTGGTAACTGTAGGGGCAGCAACTAAATGACAGGGGTGCGAACCTAAAGCTTGGGGTGGGGGCGTGGAGGACGGGAGCGACAGCAACTGGAAACGCCCGTGGACGGACCGGGGCGGCTGGGCGGGGGACGGAGGGGTCCTGGGAGCCGATCCCGTTAGGAAAGCAGCTGTGGGCACGGGCGACCAGGCTGGGCTGGGAGAGCTCACAGGAACTGAAGCAGGTGGGGACCCCAGGGGAGAAACCCGGGGAGCCCCAGTCTTCCTGCCTCGCAGGCTGGGTGGGTCTAGCGCCACCTCCTGGCACCTCCTGAGCCCCTGTAGGACACCATAGAGCCCTAACCCCTTAGGGACCCCTCTCCTCTCCCTCTCTCCCTCCGGAGGGAAGCCGCCAGGCCAACTCCGGTCCTGCTTTCCTTTCCGTTTGTTTTGCGAATCCTCCCCGAGGCGACCGGAGGGGACTCTTAGTGAGGAGAGGAGGGGGAGAGACAGAGAAAACCAAAGAGAGAGACACACCCGTTGGCTTGCCTCCTGCATGCGCCCCACTGGGCTGGGGGTCCAGTCTGCAACCCAGGTACGTGCCCTCGCCGGGAACTGAACCCGGGACCCTTCAGTCCGAGGCCAACACTATCCACTGAGCCACACCGGCCAGGGCTTGTGCTGTGTTCTTGCTTTTCCTTAGAGTTCTCTCTCTCTCTCTCTCACCCACACACACACACGCACACACACACTCGCACACAGGGAACCCTGGGTAACGAGGTTTGCTTTAACCCACTTTCCAAGTTGCTGTGGTCGGGATGACACGCACGCGCTCTTTGGTGCACGGAGCGCTGGGGGCTGCAGCACAGTTCAAAGCGGGGGCAGGGCACGCATTCCCAACGCTTCACGGCGGGGACCGGCCGCACTGCATTCATCCGGAGGCGTCGGACTCCGAGTCGCACCCCTGTGCAAGGCACCCCACAGCGCCCTCTTCAGGCGGCCCCCAGGGCGGCCCCAGGTCTTCCACATAACCTGGGGGACTTGTTAGAAGAGCAGGTTTTGGGGGCCGCCCAGGCCTCCTGACTCAGACCCCAGGGGTGACCCGAGCCTCCAGGAGCGTCGGACGCGGCCGAGGCGAGCGCCGCTGCTTCAGGCTCTCCGTCCAGGAGCCTCTGACTCACAGGACGTGCGTCAGCGCGGCTCGGAGCGAGGCCTGCAGGGCCGAGGACAGACAGGAGACCGGCGCCTCGTGGCTCCGGCGCCGACAGGTTCACGGCCTCGCCGCTGGAACGGGAACGGGGAGGGCAGCCGGGGCTCAGGGGGGCCGCCCGGCCTGTTTCCTCCGGCCTCTGGCTTCCCGTCCTCGATGACTCTTGGGATTTCGAGGTAGCGCGCCCCCCCCACCGCGTGCTCCTGAACCAGGTTCCAACACCACTTTCGCTTCGTGCATTTCTTCTTTTAAAACACACACATTTTCATTGATTTCAGAGAGGAAGGGAGCAGGAGAAACGTCGATGGCGAGAGAGAATCATGGATCAGCTGCCTGCCTCCTGCGCGCCCCCCACAGAGGATGGAGCCCGCCACCCAGGCCTGTGCCCTTGGCCGGAATCGACCCCGGGACCCTTCAGGGGGCCGGCTGCGGCGACACCCGCGTTGCCTGCCTCCCCGCGTGATGGGGCGTCAGGAAGCACAGGCCAGCCGTGATTAGAGCCACCTCTGGGATGAGTGTCGTTTTACTTAATCGACAACCCAGCTCCCACGGCCCACGCTGCAGTGCTTCTCGGCTACCGGGGCAGGACGTGCGCGCGGTCTGACCCGGGGGAGGGCGGGCGTATCGGCCCCTGAAGCCGCGTCCCGGCGCTGAGTTCTGTTAACTGGGGCGGGCGAGCCGGCTCCGTCGACCACACGTCCCGTCCCGAGACTCGTTTCTCGGGCTCGTTTCTCTGGGAAGCGTGGGTGCCCTCTGGGCTGGAGCACCCTGCTGACCACAGAGAGGACGCTACCGGCCCCGGCTTTCCCGTGGCCTGTGCCCGCCTCAGACTCCCCGGACCACAGGCAGGTCTGCCCTGGAACACAGGCCCTCCCCCGCGCCCCCCAGCTGGGCCCGGGACAAGGACATATGGACAAACCGCTGGGTCTGTGTCCCGCTCTTTAAGCCAAGGCCTCGCCCGGTTTCTGACGGACGCCTGCTCTCCACGGGCAACGGACGGCCGCGAAAGCTCTCAAGCCAGCCTTTCCTTTTGTGTTAAAAACTAACTGTTCCTGCCGAGACCGGTTTGGCTCAGCGGGTAGAGCGTCGGACTGCGGACTGAAGGGTCCCCGGTTCGATTCCGGTCAAGGGCATGGACCTTGGCTGCAGGCACATCCCCAGTAGGGGGCGTGCAAGAGGCAGCTGATGGATGTCTCTCTCTCATTGATGTTTCTGACTTTCTATCTCTCTCCCTTCTGCTCTGTAAAAAAATCAATAAAATATATATATTTTTTAAAAAACAAAACAAAAAACTAAGTGTTCCTGGAAAAGAATGTGCTTCCAGGTGGAGCCGTAACGACCTAGACCCAGCCTTGTGCCCGCAGGAACCGCAGCAGCCGCCCCCTCCCTCCCCCAGTAGGCGGACAACCTGAGCAGGCCTGCCCCCACCAGGCGGGGTGTGGGGTGTGTGTGTGTGTGAGTGTGTGTGTGTGTATGTGTGTGTATGTGTGAGTGTGTGTGTGTGTGAGTGTGTGTATGAGTGTGTGTGTGTGTGTGAGTGTGTGTGTGAGTGTGTGTGTGTGTGTGTGTGTGTGAGTGTGTGTGTATGTGTGTGCGTGTGTGTGTGTTGTGTGTGTGTGTGTGTGTGAGTGTGTGTATGAGTGTGTGTGTGTGTATGTGTGAGTGTGTGTGTCAGTGTGTGTGTGAGTGTGTGTGTGTGTGTAGCTGACGGCTTGCTCTTCTGTTTACAAAGAGAAGCCAAACTTCATCGCTGAAGACGAGTGAAGGACGTAGTATCACAGGTTAAGGCACAACAGTGACGTGGGGAAAGAGACTAAGGAGTTGAGGTTCAAGGTTATGTCAGAGAAGGAAGAGAAATGGGCTTTCTGCTCTCTCTCCCAGCCTCCTGGTGAGCATCTACTTAAAACGCTGCTTAACTGAGTCTCTGGTTACTCAAATAAAACCGTTAGGGCAGCAGGCAGGGAGCCCCGGCCCCTGGCTGCCTCCCAGCTGGCCCTCTGGGCGGCCAGCAGCTCCTCTCTGAGTCTGGGGGCCCAGCGTCCTGCTAGTGTCATGGCCAGGGGTCGGGAACCTCTCTGCCCAGGCCTCCTGGGAACCCTCTTCCTGCTTAGAAAGGAGGTTTGGTTTACTCCTTTCACCAAAGGGAGTGCTTAATAGGAATCACCTCCAGATTTCAATAGAGCAGCAGCAGCCTGAGCCGGCGGGCCAGCCTTTGTTCACACAAAGCAGCTCTAACGGGTGCTGGGCAGCTGGCTGGGGACCAGCCCTCAGGCCTGCGGGGTCTGGTCTTCGCCCGCTGACCTCCCACCTGAGAGGCCTGGGCCCACCTGCTCGGGGCTTGGGCTGAGCCTGGGACATCTGCCCGGGGCTGGGGCTGGGCCGGAGACCTTGGTCCTCCTTTGTGAAGTCTCTCAGACAAGAACGAAGGTGCCAGGGCCAGGGCTTCCCAGGAGGGCTCCTCGGAGCAGGCGCCGGGCGGCTGGGCCTCCAGGACCGAACCGGGAGAACACTGGCCTGTGGACCGGACCGGGCTTCTAGGCGCAAGGGAGTTAAAAGGGGAGGAAACCTGCTGCCAGCAGCTGGGCCTTGGCCAGAGGGAACCTTCCCCTGCGCGGTCCCCCGGGGGCCCAGGTCACCAGGGAGATGTCTCTGTGTCCATCTCTTACTCATCCATACAGTATCCATGGACATCCGGGCCACACCCTCCATCTAACGACCGAGTTAACCATGGGCAGTGGGTGGGAGGCAGCGCCATGTGACACCCGCAGGGCCCCGGCGATGGCTGGGCGCCCTGTTTGACATGTCTCCCCGGGGCACATGCCTGTGGGGCGCCCTGTTTGATGTCTCCGCGGGGCACATGCCTGTGGGGCGCCCTGTTTGACATGTCTCCCCGGAGCACAGGCCAATGGGGCGCCCTGTTTGATGTCTCCGCGGGGCACAAGCCTGTGGGGCGCCCTGTTTGATCATGTCTCCCCGGGGCACATGCCTGTCTGGGTGAATATGCAACGAATGTGCGGGTGTCCGTGTGCGCCCCCCCCCCCCCCGCTGTGAAACGTGCATCCCAGCAGGGGGGTTAGGTTGGGGCCTTCAGGGCTTCCTGGACGATTGACCCCTTTCAGGGTTCCTGTGCGCGGGGCCGACGGGCCTGCAGAGGAAGCGATGTGGCCAGAGTGGCTCCCCGGTCACCGGGCCCGCAGCGCGGCGGCGAAGTGCCCGTTCCGCCGCCACGCCAGCCCCGCGCCCTTTGGGAACGGATGGGGCAGAGGCCGGGGAGCGGCCGCGTCACAGCCCCGGACCCGCGCTCTGCGGCCGGCGGCGTTTCCCGGCAGAACCTCATCCTTTAGCCCCGGAGCCGGCGGCGCGAGGAGGCCGGGAACGGCGCTCTGGGCTTTCCCAACGCCGCCTCCCCTCCGCTCGCTGGGAACAGGCGCTGAGCCTCGTTCCGCGCCGACTAGGACCCGGAACTGGTCTCAGGTCGGGAGGCTCCCCGGCCCGGCCCCCCATCCTGCCCCTCCCCGCCTCCCCTCCCGCCCGACCCGGAGCGGACTCATTCATCCCACACCACAACCCGCCCGCCCGGCCCCGCCCGGCCCCGCCCGCGTGGACTGCGGAGGCCGCTCCGGGGTCCCCCGGCCTCTCCAGCCGGCTCGCGCGACCTTGGCGGGTTGCTCCGCCCGCCGGGGACCCGGGACCCCCACCCCCGCCCGGCGGAGGCGCAGCTGTCACGAGGACGCCGCCGACCCCACGCCCCGCGCCCGCTCGGACCGGAAGACCCGGCGGACGCGTTATGCGCAGGCGCGCTGGGCGCCGTGGCGCCCGGCGGCCGCCAGGGGGCGCCGGCGCCGTGGGGGAGGGGAGGCCGGCGCGCCGGGGCCGGACCACGTGCGCACCACGTGGCGCCCGGCAGCCCGGGACCGCGGCGGGACCGCTAGGCCGGCCACGCCGCGCAGGCAGCAGCCCGCGAAGGCGAAGGGGTAGGTCTCCCCGCCGGGGCCCCGCTGACCCCTGACCTCCGACCCCCCTCCCTTAAGGTTTACCCCCGGCCGCCGGCGACCTCGCTGTGTGTTTATAAACAGAACCCCTGGCGGAGCGCAAACCCCGGATCGCGGACTCACGCCCGGTCGGAGCGGAGCCTCCCGCACCAGGCTCCCAACGCGCATGCGCCCTGCGCCGCGGGATCGGGCGCGTGCGCACTGGCGGCCAGGGCGGGGTCGCGCGGCGGGGAAGGGCCGGGAAGGGCGGCGGCCGAGAGGAGCCGGATGCGTTGGGGCTCCGCCGCCCCCGGCCCCTACCTTCTCCGGCTTGTGACCCGGGCGGGCCGGCCGCCCGGCTGCTGGGAGCCCGGGTCCTCGCCTGTGAAGGGGGTCCGAGGCCCGCCCCGCCCGCCGGAGGCCTCTCAGCACCGGCCCCGGTGCCTAGGACTGGGTGACGGGAACGTGGCGCCGACGCACAGTGGGCACCGCCAGCCTGAAAGGGCAAGAGCCCGCCGTGTGTGTGGAGTTCCCCCAGCCCAGCGCGGTGTGCCCTGCGTGGCCCTGGGGGACGGGGTGCGGGAGGCACATCCGGAGCGGGAGATGCTGTGCCCCCCGGACACGAGGCCCCGCCGTGTCCCTAGCGGCCGGGAAAGGCCGGGCCCCTCACCCTGGCCAGCCTCCCTCAGCTCCCCACGCCACTCTCCCACCCTCGGGGCCCTCGCTGTCCCTCCCGTCGTCTCCCGGTCGGTTCCCGCGTGTGTTTTGTCAGCACGTGTCCCCGCTGACGGCACGCCCGGCTCTGCAGGGGCCGCGGGGGTGCAGGCGGCCAGACCGGCGGAGACGCCCCTCCCAGGGGCTCCAGGCCCCGGCACAGGCAGAGCCAGAAGCCGTAGTGCCTGGGGCGGGGCGGGGACAGGGTCTAACCCGACCAGGTGACCCCCGGGCTCTGAGCGGTGCCATGGCAGACGGAGAAGGGCGGAGAGGGGTAACCGGGCAGAGGCCAGAGCCGGAGGAGGAGTGCGTGAGGAACAGGAGACCCGGTGGGGCGAGGGTTCAAGGTGAAGGCAGGGACGGGCGCTCCCAGGATGCGGGCAGGGTCACCCTCGGGCTGACAGCCATCGCTGGCCCGCAGTTCGGTGCGAGGGGGCCGCTTGGGCTCCGCGGGCCACGCTTGCTTGGGGTCCGGTGGGCACCCTCAGAGGTCAGCGGGGGCTGTGGGCACCTGGCGGCCAGACGTCCGGGCTGGCTCGAGCACCGGCTGGCAGGCGATGCCGCCCTCGGCTGGAAGCGCCCACCGGTGCCTCCTCGGCCTGCTGGGCGACCTCCTGCCCGCCAGGCTCCACCGGAATCGGGGAAACCGCGTGGTCCGTGGGGACACACCCTCAGCCTCACGTGGTCCTGCTTTCCCACATCTGTCAGTGGCCAGGTCTAAGGATGGGCACAGACTCTGTGATGGGGGGCGTGAGGAAGGCTTCCGGAGCTGCGTGTTAGAAGCACCGCACAGGGACCTGAGCTCTGGGCACAGAGGGGGTCGTGGTGCTCGATGGCCCGGGGTCCGGGCAGAGAGGGACGGCGCGGCCCAGAGCGTACCCCCCTCCCCCACTTCCCTCCCCTCCCCTCTCCTGCCCGGCCCAGGGAGGGGCTCACTGTGCCCAGAGTCCTTCAGGGAGACCCAGGGCACTGCTCCCCCAGCACTCGCCCGCGGCTGCGGTCTGCTGTGGTCTGAGCCCGCCCAGGGCAGAGCCCCCCGGGAGCGAGGCAGCGGACCTGCCCAGCCTCACTGGGCAGGGTGCGCTCGGTCTCCACCTGCTGCTCGCCGAGCCCTGCGACACGCCGACACTCAGGGTCGGGAACACGACCCTCACGGCGCCCGGGCCCATGGCCCAGGGGGACGTGGAGCTGCAGCTCCAGGCGCGACAGCGGTGTCTGGGGCCCGTGCCTCCCCTCTGTCCCCCATCTCGTCGTGGGCGAGAGTGAGACGTGCCAGGCCCTGGTCGCCGTTGGTGCCCCCGGCTGTGAGGGGTCCCAGGAAACGGCGGCGCCCCACCCAGCTCTCCAGGGTGCCCGCCAGAGCGCTGCCAGAGCCGGAGGTCGCTCATGGGGTGAAGTGGGGGGTGGGGGGGAGAGCCGAAAGGGAACGACGAGAAGCCTGTGTGGGAGGCAGCGTTCCCAAGGGACCGTGGCCTGGGACAAGCTGGCCTGCCCTTAGGTAGCCCCCCCCGTCCCCCTGCACAGACCTGATTTTAGGTTGAAGCCTTGGGGTGTGTGAGGGTGGGGTGTGTATGGGTAGGCTGTCCACAGGTATCCTCACCCAGCAGGCAGGCTGGGAGGCCCAGCGGGGATGTGGGTGCTGAGGACCCGACAGAAGTCCTTGGGTCCCCGCACTTCCTGGAACTGGTGCCCGAGTGGAGCCTGGGACACGGGGAACGCCAGACCCTGGGAGAGGCGGGCGGTGTGAGGACGGGGCACCCCAGGGCTCTCTCTGAGCCGCTCGGGCAGCTCCATGGCTGGGCACCCTGCCGGCCCGGGTTCGGTCCGGTTCCAGAATGGTGCCGTCGGGGGCGGGGCTCCCCGTGACCGGCTCTGCGGCTCCCCAATGACCAATGACGTGGAGCGCCTGCTCCGGGCTCCTCGGCTGTTTGTACACCTTCCCTGGAGAAAAGGATTCCAATAAATATTCATCAAAAGATGAGTAAAACGTAATAGAATATTGATGAGCGTTTGAACATAAAGCCCGCTCTCCAACTGTTTTATTGGGCTCGCCTGGGGAGCAAACATCCCCATCTGCGGGTCGCACCCAGAGCGGGAAATCGGGGCCCCGGGACCCCCAGGGCAGCGGTTTAAAAGCCCCGCAGGAGGGTGGGTGTGGGTGTGGGTGTGGGCCCTCGTCACCCGGAAATGGGTGTAAGCGCAGACCGGGCCAGGAGGCCGTGGGCCGAGGCCGTGCCTTTCAGAAGGCTGGTGGTGCCGGGCTCCACCGAGCGCTGTGGCGCTGTGTCCCCGGAGCTGGGCCACACTCAGGATGCCGGCACCCCGACCCGGGGTGGCTCGACACGCAGACCCCAGCCCCGGCCCAGCCTGCGTGGCACTGGCCCGGGTGCTCCCGGTCCTGCCGGCTCCCAGCTGGACGGCCAGCAGGTGGCGCCCGGCACCGCGGGGTGGGGGGGGATCAGTGGTGATGGAGCTGCGGGTCCCTGGCCTTTGTGGATTGGAAACCCCGCCAGAGGGCAGCGGCGCTCTCCCAGCCCCGGCCGAGCGGCTCTCCTCGGCCTGGGGGGCCGGCGCTCTGGAGGTGGCGGTGCAGGATGGGAACTGGACACGCAGCAGCCCCTCCCCGCCTTGGCTTCCCGGTCCCCCAGGCTCCGGGGAAAGGAGTGTGGCGGTGCCTGCCGCCCCGGGACTGCCTCCCGCGTCTCTGTTCTGGGTGACGGGCGCTCACGCCGGCTCCCCCGACCCCGTCGGGTTTGTAAAGACATCATCTACTTCAAACGCTCCTCCCTGACCGAGTCCCCGGTCCACAGGGAGTTTCCAGAAACAGACACAGGAGGCCCCTCTCCCCCTAACCCAGCGAGTGAGGTCTAGGCTTGTACACGTCCATTTCCTGGTGACGGCCCTGGACTGCTCCGATGTCCACCCCCAGCAGAGAGCTCTTCCGGGTCCCCTGCACCTTCACCGACACGGGTGGGGGGGGGTGAGACCTTCATTTGGCCTCCAAGTCAGAAGGGGTGGGGCGTCCCCTGAGGTGTCGCCCCCTCAGTGCCTGCCTTCGGGGGAGTTAGGAGGGGGCGTCTCTCCCTTAGGACACTGCCCTGCCCCCGGGGAGTCTGACACCCCCGCTTGGTTGGTCGGTGAGTGACGTGCCACTGCCCTCTGCTGGGCAATCATGGAAACGCATGGCACAGTCCTGGATGCTCACCATGGAAACGGAGCTGAGGCCGGTGCCCGGGCAGGGCACACCCCGGACAACCAGGCCTGGCAGCCACACTCGGGGACGCTCCACGTGCCCCCACGCACGGAGGTGACGGGAGGGCTGGGTCGAGGAGGCCCAAGAAAGCCGAGTCCCAGCCAGCAGCAAGAGGGCAGGCCGCCCTGACCGAGGCTGACCCCCGCGTCCCCGGCCCCACTCCCCGGCCTGTCTCAGGTGAGGGTCGGCAGCCCTTACCCACCCCTGGTTTCCCGCGTGTCCTGCTGCTCGGGGACGCCGTGCATCTCCTGTCCCGCCGCAGCGCGAGGCCCCCCCTCCCGGCGCTCTCGCAGGATGCGGGGAGCACTCCTGCATGCCCCCCGAGGGCGTGGTGAGGGTGCGGGAGACGGTGCGTCAGGGCAGGAGAGACAGCAGAGCTCGGGCAAACCGGCGCCACTTGTAGGCGCTGCCGAGGCGGTGGGAGGGCGAGCTGCTCCCCCTGGGACCGGCCCCCCACCTCCCGCTGACGCTGCGGCTCCCGGGACCGTGTGGCTCTGGCTGGGTCCGCACCGGGGCCCCACCGCAGCCCCCCACCCGCCGAACCAACCGCCAGCTCTTCCCAGGCCACGAACGGGGAGGATTCGAGCGACGGAGCAGCCGCCATGAGAGCGAGACAGTTTCCTCTCACAGACAACGGTGCTGCCGGGACCTGCCGCCCGCGGAGAGCCGGGCGGGGCGGGGGGGGTGGGGGTGGGGGCTGGGTGCGCGGGGGGCCTGCGGACCCTCCTGGGCAGAAGTCAGCGCAGCGGGGTGCTCACTGGCGGTCTCCACGGCGAGCCCCTTTGCCGAGTGCGCCTTGTCTGTGGAAGGACCGGGCCTCGGGGCCCCCTGCGGCGGGAGTGACACCCACACCCGCGACACAGCCCCTCCCCCCGGGGCCAGACCGGGCAGAGCCAGCGCTGCTTTCTAGTACAGGTGGCGTCGGGAATTTTCCGGAAACGGGTAACATGCGCCGGGTCTTAAAGGGTGCCCGATGAGACGGGTAGGCGTGGATGGTGGGGGACAGCATGTGCAGAGGCCCCGAGACTGCGAAGGGCAGGGAGTTTGGGGGTTGGGATCCCCGTGGTGGCTGGGCCTCGGAGTCGGGGGGCACCGGAATCTGGCCGCGTGGAGTCTCGGACGCTGTGGGGCGACTCTTGTTCCTTCCCTCGTGTTTCCACCGGAAGCAGCTGCTGGGTCAGGGGGCACCGGACTCCAACACCCCAGGCCACGGCGGAGCCGGCCCTCAAGGCCTGTACCCCAGGCCAGGCCAAACCGAGCCGCAGAAGCCACACAGCCTGGCGACCCGGCCCCTGTGGCCTCACACCCGTCCCCATCCCGCCCTGCGACTGCACGTCACCATGTCCAGCAGCGGTGAGTCGGGACGCCTCCTGGTTGGGTTTAAAGCGATCCCTGTTTCCGTCCATTCACGGCGCGGGACCAGGAGCCAGAAAACCACACCCGCCGTCCCCGGCAAAGACAGGCGCCCACCCCGCTCCCCGACCTCGGGGCGCCGCGCCCTCCTCCTCGCCAGCTCAGGCCCGAGGTAAGGACCTAGAGGAGAATCTGACAGCCCCGGGAAGACGCGGGAAGACGGACTGCCCCTCCCGCCTGCTCTCCTCTCCGGCACAAACGCCCGCGCTAATGTCTTGATAACCATCTTGCGGTTTTAAAATGTGCGCACACCCACCCGCCCATAAATTACACACACTTACGGGCTGCCCCTGATTTACGGACGGCTCTGAAATCACGTCGCGGGACAAAATTACAGAATGCGCGAGTTTACAGAATTAGCGGCAGGCTCGTCGGCATCACTTGGCCTCCTGTTCCCTCCCCCCGCACATCAGGAGTCTCCTCGCACCGTAAACACTCCTTCTCGAGGGGCTTCGGTTTCTACAGCCGCGGCCGCCAGCCATTTTTTCCGGTTCCGGGGGCCTCTCTCGTGTGTTCTTTCCGCCCCGGGCCCGCTCCCAAGTCCTCTCGCTCTAGTTCTCGCGGCAGCTGGCAACTTTAAAAACACGTACATGTTATCGATGTCAGAGAGGACGGGAGAGGGAGAGAGAGAGACATCCACATGAGAGAGAATCATCGATCCGCTGCCTCCTGCACGCCCCCCACTGGGGATGGAGCCCGCCCCCCGGGCCTGTCATCGAACCCTGACCTCCTGGTTCACCACTGAGCCCCGCCGCCGGGCTGCGCTGGCCGGTTGTGGGAAAGGAGGCTGATGGGGGCTCCGGAGGCCGTGCTTCCTGCTCCTGGAGCTGGGGCTCCCCCAGGCCCCGGCGGGGACATGCTCTCCCGCGTCCCAGCGCCTCCCTCTCTGGTCAACGAGACGCCCCCGTGCCCCGAGGCTGTTTTCACTGCCCACGCGATCTGTTAGGAAAGCCCGTGGCCGGGACGCCGGAGCCACCAAACCACGGGGGCACGGGGGTGGGTGGTGGTGGTGGTGGTGGTGGACTGATGGGTCCTGCGGCTGCAGCAGCGACTCTGGGTCTCCTGGCAGGTCCAGGGTCCTGTGGCGACGGGTCTGGGGTCCCACGGCAGCGGTGGGCGGGGCACGGGCTGGTGGGCGGGGCTGCGAGTGCAGGGGGTGGCCGCTGGGTGGCCGGTGGGTGGGTGGGTGAGGCCGTGTGATTTCACGGGCTGGGCTTCCAGTCTTTTCCTACGTTTGCAGAGCCGGCGCGAGCTCTTCAGGCTGCAGGGAACATTCCCAGTGAGCGATGCTGGAATTCACAAGGAGGCGCCTCCCACAGGGCCCGGGTGGACGTGGCCGCCGCCCCCGGACGTGGACGTGGACGGGACTCAGTGGGCAGAGCAGCCGCCGGCTTCCGGCTAGAGCGCCACCTTCCCTTCTGCTCACTCCCCCTCGGTGCGCTCGCTCTCCAGATCTAGCGCCTTATGTCTTTACAGCTTAACGAGTTTGGTTTCTAAAGGGCGTGCAAGGGTCCCAAAGGGGCCGTGTGGAGACAATGAAGGCGCCCCCTAATGAGACGGCCTTGCCGGCCTCGTGGCCGGCCCCTCCGGAGGGCAGCGAGCGGAGGGCGGGGCCGTCTGGGAGGCCGGCCTCGGTGCAGGCCTACGTGGAACGTCGGAGATCCGGGATCCGAGCCCCGGGCGGGGGTGGCTGTGGGGTCTCCACCAGAACACCCACCGGCCGGCCCGCGTGGTCAGTGGGTGAGCGGCGACTATGAACCAGGAGCTCACGTTCCATTCCGGGTCCCGGCACGGGTCCGGGTTTCGGGCTTGATCCCCAGTAGGGGGCGTGCAGGGAGAAGGGATTTCGGAGAGAGGGGAGAGGGAGAGAGAGAGAAACATCAGTGATGAGAGAATCATGGCTCGGCCTCCTCCTGCACGCCCCGCACTGGGGATCGAGCCTGGAACCCAGACGTGTGCCCGGACGGGGGATGAACCGTGACCTCCCGGGTCACAGGTCAACGCTCAAGCCCTGAGCCAGGCTGGCGGCCCGGCGGGATTCTGCCAGCACCTGCTGCCAGCCGGTGCGGTCTGCCCCCGCAATGGTCTGTGCGTAAACACGCACACCCCTCTCCGCAGGAACGCGCGAAGTTAGGAGTGGGCTCCGGCAGAGTTGGGGGGCGGAGACCGGCACGGAGCTGCGGCTGACCTGCTGGCGGTCGGTACCTGGGAGAGCCTCGGGCCCCGGGGTCGGCCGCGCCGGTGCTTACAGGGGACGAGACAGGAGATCCGGGGTCCGGCGTCCTGACCCTGAAAAACGCCCGGGACGTGCAGGGACAGGCACCCAGGCCCGACGTCGCTGGCGGCGGGCGGCAGGAGAGCTATGGCCGCGGCAGCCGGAGGGCCCGGGAGCCAGAGGCGCCTTCCTGCCTCCTCCTCGCTCAGCGCTCAGCAGCAGGCTGCACGCCCGAGCGCCAGGCCCCCCGGGGAAAAAAGGCGCCGTTTCCTGGGGCGGGGGGGGGGGCTGCTGTGGGGGCTCCTACCCCGTTTCCTGGGCTTTTGGAAAAGCGAATGGGCCCTCAGCTGCCGGCTCTGCCTTTTGGGGCCTTGACTTTGCCGTCCGGTGCGGAGCGGCCCCCGTGGGTGCGAGTCCCCGCTCCGCCCCAGGCTCTGCGCAGACGCTCCCCAGTCCTCACCGAAAGCCGCACTCGGCCTCCCGCGTGCAGGGCCGGGCGGGCGGGCCTGGCTCTCTGCAGGGCTTGACCTCTGAGGACCTCAGCTCGTGGTGCTGAGAATCCAGGCTGTGGACCAACCACACGCGGGATGGAGGGGCTGCGGGCCGTGCCTGCAACGTCACCGACGCGCGGTCAGCTCCCAGCCCCGGGCGCCGGCCCCGGGTCACAGACACACCTCGCTCCCCCTCTCCCTTCCTCCCCGTCTCACGGAGGGCCCCTTGGTCATGCTGGTTCCACTCCCGAGTCTTTGGGGCCCACAGGGCTTCCTGTCGGCTCCCGCCACGCTGCCTCCCCCGCCTCCCTTGGGTCAGGCCCCCAACGCGATTTCTGCACGACTCATTCCTCTCACCTCCTGAGTCCTCCTACGGCCACTGGCGCGAAGGTGCCCACACCTCGGCCCAGGGCTCCCACGCCGCGCCCTGAGGACCGCCGATGCCCTTACAGCGTCGGCCTGTCCTGGCGTGCCCGCCGCCGGAACACCCCGCAGGCCCGGCAGCAGCACAGGAGCCCTGGCCCAGTCCCGCAAGCTGCCAAGTCCACGGTCTCGGCCCCAGCCGGTGGGGTCCGGGGAGGACTCCTGGCGCATGATGACCACCTTGCCGCTGGGACTGCCCGTGGCTGGAGGCACAGGGAGCGCCCGGGGCTCCTCGGCAAGGGCCCCACCTCCTGACACCATCCGGTGGCGGGGGTTTGTGCAGCATAGGCATTACTTTTTTGGGGGGACACACACATTTAGCCCTCGGCACCCTCTGATTGCAGGTAGGAGGTGGCCGTGCAGATGAAGGGGGTCCCCCAGGCATGTGCTCGTTGGAGGCAGTCACGCCCCCTCCGCATGCTCAAACCCGGGAATGAGTGAGGTGTGGCTCCTGCCAATCGGGTACCGCCGTCGGACAGGGGAGGCAGGAAGGTACCTGTCGCACCGTGAAAAGGTAACCAGCTCCCCCGTGACTCGGAACCCTGTATGTAAACTGTATGGGTGCTGTCATTTCTATTTCGGATCAGTGCTGTTTAATATCTAAGGGAGCGAGGATAACAGAGTGAAGATGGAATACCTTGAATTCCTCCTGTTTCAAGCTCCTCTTTTTCTCCCAGAAGCGACACCGTCGTAAATTTGGAATGCATTTGTCTGCTCCATCTGGAACGGTCCCGTCACGTTTCCGTGAATCCGTCTCTCTGTACCACGTGGCAGCCGGTCCGATTATGCGGTCTAACTCTCAGGGAAGCCGGCATTATGCACAGCAGCACACCCAAAGCCGGTTCTTATCCCGAGACCCACGGCCGCCGCTCCAGGTACCGGCTGATTTATTTTAAGGCGTTCAGCGCCCAGTCGGTCACCGGTGACTGACACTGTACTTTCCGTCCCGGAGACAAAACAGGTGGGTGCTTATTCTGTTCAACGAGAGGTCGGTGCACGACATCTGTGCACTGGGGGGTGGGGCCCTCCGCCCGGCCTGCTCCCTCTCGGGAGTTCGGGACGCCTCGGGGGGCGTCTGCCTGCTGTGGAGGCTGCACTCGCCAACCGCGAGCCTGGCTTCCGGCTGAGCAGCGCTCCCCGTGTGCAGCTCCTGCACCGAGTGTCTGCCCCCTGGTGGTCGGTGCACGTCATAGCGACCGGTCATTCCGCCACTGGATCGCTTTGCATATCAGCCTTTTATTACATAGGATAGGATGCCGCCAGCGTTCTTCTGTGGATGATTTACACACTTCCTCACTGATGGGCGTTTAGGTCGCCCCGGCCCCCTCACCAGCCACGCGCAGCTCTGCTGTTTACGCGTCTTGGGCCAACACGTTGGCCCTGCCTGCGTTTTCGGACTGTGAGCATGTGTGTGACGGGCAGCAACCCCACAGTGCTCTCCAAAGTGCCGAGCCATCCCCCCCCCAACTGCTTCCACCCATCTTCCCACCAACCCCAGAGCTGTCGGCCTTTCTGAGGCGCTAACCAGACGCGTGCCCGGTACCTCAGGGCCAGCTGCAGGCTGACTGGCTCCGGCTGCCGGCGACCGCAGGTCATGGGCGTCTCTCCCCAGCTCTGGGTCCAGCGATGTCCCAGCGAGAGCTTGAAACTGGCCCTGACGGGCGTGCGGGCACCATGGGACCGGCCAGCGCTCCGCACCCGGTTCTGGCCCAGAGCCCCGCCCACACGCCCAGGCCTCTCCCAGACTGCCCGGCCGGGACAGTGCGGCTCCTCCTGTTGGCGGCTGTGAGTCCCCCGTGCAGTCGTGGCGACTCCTGCTGTCCTAGAAGCAGGACTTAAAATTCACGTCGATGTCTGGCTGGCGGGGCGCGCTGGTTGAGGGTGACCTCTGACCCAGGAGGTGACGGTCTGATCCCTGATCAGGCCTCATGCTGGGGGTGCGGGCTCGAACCCCAGTGTGGGGTAGCAGGAGGCGGCCCATCCATGGTTCTCTCGTCTCCCTTCCCCCTCTCCCTCCTCTCTGGAGTCGGTAAAAAACGTGTTGTGAAAACAGGCTGCTGGCTCTCGTCTCCGTGCTCACGGGCACCTCTCACACCGAGCCCGCAGCCGGGGCCGCCTGTGCCCGGCGGGGCCTCTCCCAGCGCCAGCGGCCCAGTCCCCCCAGTCGGTTGGGGACTGAGGGGCCTCCCGGACGCAGGCTGTCACGGCTCAGCAGGAAGTCCAGGCGAACGGACGGGGAGGGTCACCCGCGGCCTGCGACCCCCGCTCGCCCCCGCCCGGCCTCCGGAAGGCGGACAAACACCCGTTGGAAACGTCCCTGCAGGCTCAGCGCTCCCGGCACGGGGCTGGGTGAACGGGAGCAGCGTGCACACGGGAGGCTTGCCCGCTCGGCTGTGTTTCAGCCAAAGACAGACGCGAGCCCAGAGGTCCTCTGGCCCACTGGGCGCTTGCTTTTGGTTTTTAATCCACTTTGTTGTTTAATTTTTTTAAAATTTATTTTATTTATTTTTTACAGAGAGGGATAGAGAGTTAGAAACATCGATGCGAGAGAAATATCGATCAGCCGCCTCTTTTACTCCCCCCATTGGGGATGTGCCCGCAACCAAGGTTCATGCCCTTGACCGGAATCGAACCTGGGACCCTTCAGTCTGCAGGCCGACGCTCTACCCACCGAGCCACACCGGCTTTGGCCACTTTTGTTGTTTAATGTGCAGTCTCCCCCAAGCTTTTGCAGGGAGGCCGAGCTCCCCGGCTCCCCTTTCTTCTGTTCTGTACGGACTCCGCAGCCCTAAAGCAGGCTCTGCTGAACTGAGCTGTGAGCTGCCGACTTCGTCTCCCCACACATCTCCTCTAACATCGCAGCGACTCGTCTCCTCAGGGCCAGCCAGGCGGCACCCCCCTCCTCCCCCCGCCCAGCGCGTCCCGACGTTCAAACCTGCTCTCACTTGGTTCCAGAGAAGTAGCTGCAGTGGGTAGATTCTGCAATTTCCCCCACTTTTTAGGACCATTTACCGGGCCTTATTTGTGTGACTGTCAGCGTGTTTTAATACACGGCCTCCTCATGCTTTCCATTTCACTCCCTCCCTTCCGAGGACTGATCATCTTATTGTTTTATGATTTTTTCCTCCAGTAGTTTGCGAGAAAGAAGTTATGCGTCTCTTTGTATCTTTCCAGTAATTACCCTTAATTTTTCTGCAGTGTCTAGAATTCATCATTCTTTTTATTTCCTCCTGCGTATGATAAAGCTGATTATGGAACGGCACTCCCCTCGCTTCCTCCCGCACTCTCTCCCCGCTCTGCACACAGGCACACACCGAGGCTGAAACTGTGGTATTTTTTAGCTTCAAGTTCTCAGGAACACGGTGTTAAATGTTCTGCGGCCTGATTTATTTAGACACAATTTTCTCTCCCCCCGTTCTCCCGACGTTCCACGTGTTAAACTCGCGAGACGACGACCCTATTTTAGCTCATTTTCCCCGCGTTGTGATCACGTGCATCTCATGCTGTCTACTTAGATTCATCACTGTCGCTTGTTTGGGTAGAATAAACCTTTAACTGTTTTGTTCAAACGGAAGTCTCAAAGTGTCTTCGTTTTGATCTCACACTTAATAGTTTGTGACTTACGGAATGCTGGGTTCCAAATTATTTCTAGCACCATGGCTGCCAGCGAGGAGGGGGACGCCAATTAGATTTGTCTCTTTGTGGGCAAATGTTTTCTTACCTCTTTTCTTCCCCCCTCACTTTGCAATCTTTTAGGATTTCCCCTTCACCCTTGATTTGAAATTCCCCAATGGTGTCTGTCGGTGCTTGTCCGTTCCGTTCATTCGGACCAATTCTCAGTGAACGCATTCAGCCCCATGCCGTGTCTCTATTTCAGTCAGGACCATTCACCATCAGATTGTTTTTCTCTCCTTTATTCACTCACTTCTCTAGTATGAAATTCACACTAGATGGCCTTTGGACTGGCTTGCTTAGTCAGGAGATAATTCATGGTTAGCTGCTTCTATCCGCTATTTATCCATCTGTTGAGTTTTAAATCGTAATCCTCATAGTTTAGGTTCCTGAGCCCTTCCGTGGCCCTTTTTCTCTGTTCACGCCCCTTCCCCATATCTCCTGGGATCGCTCTAGGCCAGCAGTGGGGAACCTCCTTTCTGCCGAGGGCCCTCTGAACATTTATAACGTCATTCGAGGGCCTTACAGAATTATCAACTTGAAAATTAGCCGCCTGCTGTATATGATCACACATTTAATGATCCACTCCAAAGGCCTCGGCAGGGCCAGACCAAATGATTCTGTGGATCTTATATGGCCCATGGGCTGGCTACTCCCCGCCCCTGCCTAAGCACTGCTTTATCTGTGGCGACAAAATGCTCTGTGGAAAAACAGAAACCTTGTCAGTGTTACCCAGTATTTCAAAGAGCTTGAAAATTAGGCAATCACGGTAGACCTTCACCTTGGTGAAGACACACACACACACGCGCACACACACACAGAGTAACGGAGCCAGAAGGGATACTACATTGAGTGGCCAGATTGTTATGATCTCTGACTGCATAATAATCTGGCCACTCAGTGTATACACTATATAATAAAAGGCTAATATGCAAATTGTCCTCTCGACCAGGAGTTTGGCCAGCAGGCAGGCCGGCCAACCGCCCATGTCCCCTCTCCCTGGCCAGGCTGGCCAGACCCCACCCGTGCACAAATGCATGCACCGAGCCTCTAATGTCTATGCAGCGTGGCCAGATTATTATGTGTTCAGAGATCATCATAATCCGGCACTCAGTGTATTTTAAAAACAATAACTCCTTTCAAGGGTACAGTTTCCCATCTTGAGATTCACATGAAACTGAAGCCACGTGGGACTCATTTGATTCCCCAAGAAGGAACCAGGGCGCTAGGCAGACAGGCCTGGGGCACGTAGGGAGCCGTAGGGAGCGCGCGCAGACGGCTGGGCGCCTGCGTCTCTGGCCTGCTCCTGCTGTGAAACCGGGGTGCTCCGTCTTTGTTCCAAAGGAAATGGCCCAGAAGGCAGTTCCCACAGCAGACCCGGACTCAGCCGAGCTCGGAGAAGGTAACCGCAGAGTTATTGACGCCGCGGCAGCTGCCACAGCCCACATGGCCAGAGAGAAGCGAGAGGAAGATCAGTCACGGTCCGCGCCCTGGCAGCCCGGGCGGCGTCAGCGGTGACGGGGAGGCCCAGCGGGGAGGGCAAGCGCCACCAGGGCCAGAGCTGCGGCTCCTGCGATCGCTGCCGTGCGTGTGTGCCGTGTGCTTGCAAACGGAAAACCGTTATTGGTGGCCATGAATCGGGGTACGTTTTCACGGGAGGATTTCTTTTGTGCTTTAAAGCTTTTTAAAATATTTTAATCCATCTTGTTTATTAGAGAGAGGGGAAGGGAGAAGGAGACAGGAACATCAGTGATGAGGATGCTGGGCCTCGAGCTGGCAGCCTGTCGGAGCGGGGCACGGTGCCCGGCTACCGGAACCACACGGCCGGCCCGCGCGTTCGCTGCGCGAAGCCAGCCTGCTGAGCCGGTGGTCACGCAGGAGCGCCCGCCTCAGGTCACGGCTCGGCGCCGGTGCGTCCCGGAGCCCCTGCAGTTGTTCTCGCCGCCTCTTCTCCCGCAGAGGTCACACCTGCACTCCCTGGATTCACCCTTCGGCGTTTCCCATTGAGGACGATGATGGGTTCATCCTCTTTAAAGCGAGAGCTGCTGCCGCTTTATGGGCCCTGTGCATCCTTTTGTCCCGTCTCCATTGTGGTTTTGTTTGTTTGTTAACTAATCAACAGTGATAAGCCCTGGCTGGTGTGGCCCAGTGGATAGAGCGTCAGCCTGCAGACTGGAGGGTCCCAGGCTCGATTCTGGTCCAGGCCACATGCCTGGGTTGCGGGCTCGAGCCCCGGTAGGGGGCGTGCAGGAGACAGCCTACCCATGATTCTCTCTCATCCTTGATGTTTCTCTCTCTCTCTTCCTCTCCCTTCCTGTACAACAGCCATAAAAATTCAGTAAAAAAATGAAAGCATGTGTATTCACACCTTTGTTCTCCTAATGTTATTTCTCCCATACATCTTTTTTTAAAAAATTTAATTCATTGTGGGGTGACACTGGTTAATAAAAGTATGCAGGCTGCAAGGGAACCATTCTACACAGTACACGTCTGCCTGTGGCGGGTGTGCCTGGCACCCAATCCCCAGTCTTCTCCCATCACCGTATGCTTGACCCCCGTTATCCACCATCCCCGCCTCCCCTCCGGTACCCGCCGCCATGCATTTTTTGTTTGTTCCTTCGTTGCCTGTGGCTTCGTGTCCCACACGAGTGGAATCACGTAGGCCTCACCCTTTGGCTGACTTCCTCAGATCACAAGCGAGTCTCACCCGATGGCGTCTGGAAACCTGGTCCGAGGTGGGGGTGGGTGCTGTGCGCTCTTGGGAAGGAAAGGTCGTCCCAGGATTTCGTTCAGCCTTGACCAAGCTCGTCTCGCGGTGGAGATGAACGCTCCCCCAACACGCTGTCACGCGTGCTGTCGAGCGTGGACCTGGACCCTCACGCGCGGCTCTGTGGGGGCGGGAGGCGGCGGTGCTCGGCGGGGATTCCACAACACCGCACCGAACACGCCACCTGTGGGCTCTGTGTCCGGCCGGGGCTCCGGCGGACGGGCCCGCTTACGGCGTTTCATCTAGTGACACGCGTTTCAGGGCGGAGCACGTGTGTGGGCCGCCCCGTGTCCGCTCGTCACACAAACACCCCCTGGGTCTTATTCGTGGCTCAGTTACGGTTGTTACGTTGACAGTCCAATCGCTGTCCACCTTTTAAAGTGTGGCCACGAGCCCTGGCCGGCGTGGCTCCGAGGACAGAGAGCGCGTCGGCCCGTGGAGCACAGGGTCCTGGGTTCGACTGCGGCCCGGGGCACGCACCTCGATTGCAGGCTCCTCCCCGGCCCGGGCGCACACAGGAGGCGCCCAATCGATGTGCTTCTCTCACTTCCACATTTCTGTCTTTCCCTCTCTCTCCCAAAAACCAATGGGAAAATATCCTCGGGGAAGGATTAAAAGGAAAAATAAAAACGCAGAAAATAAAAAAAAATGTGGCCACTAGGAAATTTAAAATGACATGTGCAGCTTATATGCGGAGCTTGGATTACGTCGCTGTCGGCCTGCGAGGACAGCGAGTCGGGAAATGGATGCGGACAAGGTCAAGGACGGCTTCTGGGAGATGCTGCGGCCGATGAGCGGGAAGCTGCCCTCGCCTTCGCCCTCTGCGGCCCGGAGCAGAGCAGGTGCTTCTGGCTCTCCGGATCGTTCTGCAGACGCTCCCCGACACCCGCCCGCGTCCCTCCGGCTGTCCGGCCTCAGCGCTGGTGGGTGGGACGGTTGGTCCATGTAGCGGGGGGGGGGGGGGCGCTCAGACACAGGCCAAGGACACCCCTTTGGAGATGTGAGCTGTGGAATCAGGTCATGGGTGTGACGACAGTGGGTCTCGCGTGCAGGTGGCCAACGGCAAGGGCCGGGATGCCGCGGGACAGGAGTAAGGGCTGCGTTCGCCGGGCACCTGTGCCCTCTGGCGAGGCCCATGGGAAGACGGGCTGATGGAGGCTGAGGCTTCAGTTTCTCACAAACAAAGCCGCTGTGAGCGCCGGGCGGGGCCTTCTTCCCCGAGAGGAGCCGCCCCTGGCCCCGAGGCCGAGAGCCCACGTGTCTTAGGTGCTGAGGGATTGCCCGTGCCAGGCGCGACGCTCTCATTCCCGCTTCCCGTGCAGGGTTTAAAGCCACCTAGGCCAGTGGTCGGCAAACTCTTTAGTCCACAGAGCCGAATACCAACAGGACAACGATTGAAATTTCTTTGGAGAGCCAAATTTTTTAAACTTAAACTTCTTCTAACGCCACTTCTTCAACATAGACTCGCCCAGGCCGTGGTATTTTGTGGAAGAGCCACACTCAAGGGGCCAAAGAGCCGCATGTGGCTCGCGAGCCGCCGTTTGCCGACCGCTGACCTAGGGAGTACGCGCTTCATGCCGCCGCGGGTTCAGCTCCGGCTTCTCCAGCAGCAGGCCTGGTTCTCTCCCTTCCTATCGAATGTGCGGGGCGACATTGGTTCGCAAAGCCATGCGGGTTCCAGTGCGCAGCTCAGTGAAACGTCACCCGCGCACCGTCCCGCCCAGCGCCCCACACAGTCTTTTCGTCCACACCCCCGCCCCGGTGCCCAGCTCCAGCTGGTCCCCCTGCCCCGGCTGTCCCCACACTGCTGTCTGTGTCTCTGGGCGGTCTGTCTCTATGTTGTCTCACTTTCTCTCACCAGTGACCAACTCACCACCACATCACGCTCCACGGGGAAAAGGCGTTCACCTTAAAGCCAGGGGTGTCTGCGGCCACCTCCCCCTGTTCAACACCGCACTACAGCACCAGGGCCACCAGACCGGAAATAAGAGTCCCGAGTGGGGTTAGGAGGAAGCAAAGCCGTCACTACCCGCAGGTGAGTCCCCTGAAGGCCCCACAAAAAACAGCCCCCCTGTAAGCGAACGAGGGAGAGCAGCGGGACCCGGCACGGACATCCAGGAACCTGAGCCGTTTTACTTCCCAGGATGAGCTGCCAGGTGCCTCTCCTCACGCGGGGCAGTCACTGACCTCACGCAGGGACAGTGGCTGAGCACACACTGGGCGCCGAGCGCTGTCCCAGGTGCTGAAGCCGCCGCCGCCGCCAAAGCAAGCACCTGCCCCGGGCCTCGGAGGAGCACAGCAGCAAGCGGCACACCTGGGACTCATACTCCGGAGGCTGGAGGAGGGCGGGGGGGGGGGGGGGGGTGTGTGGGCAGGGGATTGGACCCCAGCACAACAGGAACAGCCTCTGGAATGTGAGGACCGAAGGTCAGCAGGCAGGGGTGGTCCCGGGTTCGGCCGTCCCGAAGTGAATTTACCGTGTGCAGAGAACTGCCGCTTCTCGCAGCACATCTGCGGGAGTCACACATCTGGCCCATGTCCCACACCTGCCACCCACGAAGGACTGTGCATTTGGTCTGACCCCTGACCCCGACTGGACCTGTAAACAGGTCTTGCTCTACCACCGTGCACACAACAGGGGCTGCGGTCCCCAGCACGACCCCGGGTGCCCAGTCCAGACGGAACCCCCGCCGTCCGCCCGCTCCACGGGCCCCGTGGCCTGCGTTTGAACAGACCCGGCTCTGCGCTGCGTTTAGCGCTGGCCGTCCTGTTTTAGTCTCTGGTGGCCTCTGGTCTGACCCGAGTGAAACAGCTCCGAAGACATGATGAACCAAAGGCGGGAAAACAGCCGGCCGGCGTGGCTCCGTGCTGGAGCGCTGGTGACCTATGAACCAGGAGGTCAGAGTTCAGTCCCCGTCAGGGCGCCTGCTTGGCTTGCAGGCTCCGCCCCCGTGTGGGGCGTGCAGGAGGCGGCCGTCAGTGACTCTCTCATCGCTGGTGTCTCTCCCCCTCCCGTCCTCTCCCTGAAATCAATAAAAAAAACACTCAAAGACGGAAAACGATTTTTGTCGGTGAAGCCTTATCTGCGTGGCTGAGTTTGACCTGGGTTTGCCTGCCTGGTGCTGACCGCCCTGGGCAGGGGCCTGCTGCTGACCGCCCTGGGCAGGGGGCCTGCTGCTGACCGCCCTGGGCACGGGCCTGCTGCTGACCGCCCTGGGCAGGGGGCCTGCTGCTGACCGCCCTGGGCAGGGGCCTGTTGCTGACCGCCCTGGGCAGGGGGCCTGCTGCTGACCGCCCTGGGCAGGGGGCCTGCTGCTGACCGCCCTGGGCAGGGGCCTGTTGCTGACCGCCCTGGGCAGGGGGCCTGTTGATGACCGCCCTGGGCAGGGGCCCGGGGGTGTGCGTAACGACCACAGCCAATGACCTCCCGAAGGCTTCCGGCAGCTTTTTTTTTTTTTTTTTAAATGTTTTTACTGGTTTCAGAGAGGAGGGGAGAGGGAGAGAGAGAAACCTCAACGACGAGAGAGTCACAGATCGGCTGCCTCCCGCACACCCCGCACTGGGGATCGAACCCGCAACCCGGGCCTGTGCCCCGACCGGGAATCGAACCCTGACCCCCTGGTTCACGGGCCGACCTCAGCCACAGAGCCGCGCCAGCCGGGCGTCTCGGGGAGCTCACCACGGAGGCCAGCCAGGAAAAATCACTTTGGAATTCAGGCAGCAGCGGGGTTCACGTCCTGCGAGAGCCCGTCCTGGCCGCCCGCTGTCTAGGGGGGCTTCCCACGGACCAGGTGGCCCTGGCTGTTCCGGACGCTGAGACTGAGCCGAGCGAGGCCGCAGCGGAGGGTCCTCACGCTTCCTCCCCCGCGCACGGGCGTTTCGGGGCCGTGCCCTGCGACCCAGACGCACGTGAGCGCGAACAGCCCGACCCTGGGCACGTGGGTCTCCGCGCGTGGCGTCTCCGTGGCCTCACGTTCATCCTCCCTCACGCTCGGGGCAGCTCGGTGCGTGGGCAGCTCAGAGCGTGGAGGCGCAGCTCTGTTTGTGTTTGAATGTCCTCATTGTCGGAACCCGCCTTTCTGACGAGCCTGATGCCGCTGCGGCCTGAGGGAGCCCCCCGGCCCCCCTCCGTGCTGTTCGCCCGGGCCCTGCCTCCCGGCTGAACCGCCGCTCAGGTCTCTCTGCTCGCAGCCGCGTTTAGGCCCCTGGAGGCCTGCATTCCTCCGCGTTTAGACCGAAATCAACATAGAAACGGCCAAATTGGTGTCGAGATTGGGAAGAAAAAGCTGAAAGCTTCCCTGTGGTGAGCCCGGCACAGAGGCTGCGGTACCTTCCCGCAACTGCTCCCCAACGGTGCAGCGCGGCCTGGGACTGCTCCCCTCCTGCGGTGCAGCATGGCCCTATGTGCGGCCCCCGTGTGTGACCCCATGTGTGCAGCGTGGCCCCCGGGTGTGACCCCGTGTGTGCAGCGTGGCCCCCGGGTGTGACCCCGTGTGTGCAGCGTGGCCCCCGGGTGTGACCCCCGTGTGTGCAGCGTGGCCCCCGTGTGCGCACCCCGGGGGCCTCCCCAGGCCCAGGGCCCCCCGGGGCGGCGTTAGGACAGAGTCGCCTGCGTTTCCCAGGCCGCCCGGGAGGCTCTTCGTGGGAGGTGCTGCCTCTGCACACGGAGGGACGCGCTCTCCTCAGCCGGCCCCTCTGCAGCGCCTGGTGGATGTGACCTCTGGCGCAGCCGCGGTGACCTCTGACCCGGCCACAGTGACCTCTGACCCGGCCACAGTGACGGTCCAGGGAGGCTTCTCAAACCCCGGTAAACTGGGCTGGGCTGTCCCCTCGGCTGCAGGCTTTCCCTGCCCCCGTGGCTGGTCAGTCCTTTGGTGTCCGCACCGCTCTGGCCACTGGGACCAGCCGGGGACACCCCTCCTCCCCAAGGCGCCTGCAAGAGCACAGGAGCGTGGACGACAGGACAGCAAAGGGTTTATTCACTCGGAGCGGACGTCCAGCGACCGTCCAGCAGGGCTGGCTTTTCCGTGAGGCAGGAGGAGAGGCGCCTGCAGGCGGCGGGAAGGGAGGAGGTGATGCGGTGCGGGAGCCGGCCAGGTGGAGGGGTGAGGGGGGACGCGCCTGCCGGCTTCTTCATTTCCCCACCATGCACCCCGCTGTGGCCGCCCGCCTGCGGGTGTGGCGTTCCCCTCAGCCAGCGGGGGGCTGGTGGACACGGCACGGGAGCAATCTGAGGTCATGACGGCGTGCACTCTCGCCCTTGACCTTTACGGGTGACAGGAGAGGAGTGGCTCCCAGTGGCTCTGCCCTTTAACACGAACAGGCAGACCCGAGTCTGAACCCCAAGGCGGAAGGGGGAGAGCCCCGCCCACATCACCAAACCAACGGGGGTCTTCTTCGCCGCTGACGTTGTGTGGCTCTTTGACTGACACGGGAGGCAGGGGCACTGGTGAGGACGTCGGGAATGCAGGCATCCTGTCACCCCCCTCCCGAACTCGCTTCCGCTGGCCCTGGCCACCTCAGAAAGCACAGGGCCTGGCGTGGCTGCTGCCAACACCCTTCACTTGCGCCCCCCCCCCCCCCCCCCCCGCCCACGATCTGCAGGATAGTGATGTCATTAAGCGGCTCTTAAATCTCTCACGTCAGCCAGGCGATGGGATCGTAACCCACACGTTGGCAGGATTTCAACGCCGAGGGCGAGCTGTGAGGCGGGTTCATTTATAATAAAAGGAAACGACGCGGAGTTTTAGTTTTCAATTACGGAAGTTCTAGTGCGAATTAGTCCTTAGCTCTTTTCACTAATATCCTCTCAGTGCGTGCCATCTAAACAGCCACTCAGTCAACCCCAACGGGGCTCTCGGCCCTGCTGGGCTGTGCACAGGGCTGCGGGGGGGGGGGGGGGGGGGGGGGGGAGAAGAGAAGAGGAGAGAATGGGCGCCCGGGCGTGAAGGTGACCGGCTGCCGGGCACCGGGCCGGGCAGAGGGCGGTGCCATCTGTCCCGTCGGAGGTGGAGCTCGCCCTGAACAGCCTTGGGGCTCCGGCGGCACGAACAGCGGGTACAGCCCCATCTGCCCCCCCGTCTGCTTCCCGTGAGTGACACCCACCTGCACGGAGCCCGCCGGGAGCCGGCCCTGGGCGTCAGCTGACCGCGTGTCCCATCGAGGGGACCCCCACCCCCTCCATGTCACCCCTCCCCTCTGCTGCTGACTTCCAGGACAGGAGGTGGGAGGCGCTACCTTTTCCTTAAAACCTTGAATGCGTCCTTAAGAAGCGCCCCGTGTGGACAGGTCTAACCGGGCCGGCTGGAAACCACGGACACGCGTGTCTGCCTGGTGTGACCCCCCCCCCCCCACCTGCAGTCAGAACACATCCCTCCCCCCGGAGGCGACTGCACACCGGGCCTGTCAGCACAACCAGACGCCTCTTGTTTCATCCGTGTCAGCATGTTCAGCTTTAAAAACGTGTCCGTAGGTTTCAGAGCGGAGGGCTCGGGGGAGAGGCACACCCGTGACGAGAGAGAATCACGGACCGGCTGCCTCCTGCAGGCTCCCCCCCCCCCCCCATGGAGCCCACAGTCCAGGCCTGTGCCCTTAACAGGATCGAAAGCTGGACCCCTCGTCTGCAGACCTGGCTCCGTCCATGGAGCCGCACCGGCCAGGGCTCTGCCCCCGTGTCTGCCCACGGTGCCTTCGAGGGGTGTGCGGGCGCTCCGCCCGACCTGCCCATTCAGACGTGACCTTCACACGGAAGCGTCAGGCGAGGGAGGCGGGCGGGCGTGTGTCTTCCGTGTGCGTGGCTGTCGGGCGCCCACACCTTCGTCCTTCCCCGGGATGTCCGGTGGGGCCGGGCCGTTAGAGGGACCGCCGTGCGGGACCAGCTGGTGGTGCCCCGCCTCTGCCTCCTGCCCGCGCCCACACTCGGCGCCCAGCTCCTCCGACAGTCAGCAACCCGCCCGCAGGGACGTGGTCTCTACCGACCCAGCCACCGTCCCCCTGTGTGTGTTTGCCTCCGTTTTCCTTTTAGAAATGGAAACCAGAGTCACGTGACTGTCCCAGGGCCTGTCCAGCTGGCTGGGTGGCCTGAGGACTGGGGTGAAGCTCCCCACTCCAAGGAGGAGCCAGATACACACGAGCCACAAGTGAACCCCAACTGCAGGCTGGGACCAGGGTTATCATGGAAACTGGATGCAAAGCTACGGACAACGGCGGGAAGAGCAGTAGTAGGGGCTCCAGGCCACCTGTCCTGCGCTGATGGGTGGTGTGTGTGTGTGTGTGGGGGGATCGATAGGAGCCCACACCCAAGGGAGCTTCTGGAGTGGAGGAAGCAGCTGCGCAGGCCCGGGGCACGCAGCACCGTGTGGACAGCCCCCGGTGCCCTGCTCAGCCATGTGCTCGGGGACGATGGGGGCGGGGCGGTCGCCCTGGGACAGGCTGTGCCGAGACTTTGTCATCTTTTCCTTAATATGTTTTATTCTGTTTTTTACAGAGAGGAAGGGGGAGGGATAGAGAGTCAGAAACATCAGTGAGAGAGAGACATCGATCAGCTGCCTCCTGCACACCCTCCACTGGGGATGTGCCCACAACCAAGGTCCATGCCCTTGACCGGAATCGAACCCGGGACCCTTCAGTCCACAGGCCGACGCTCTACCCACTGAGCCGCCCCGGTCTCGCTGTCCTCTTTCTTAGCCTGCAGCATGGAGAGGGCCGGGCGGTGACAGAAACGGCCCCAACCAGCTGGTCCCGCGCCCCCCCCCCCCCCCCCCCCGCGCCTCCGGGAGGGGCCGAGGCGAGCGGTGTCCTGGCTGACGAGTTGTGAGGGGAAAGCAAGTGAACCCCGGGAGGGCCTCGGTCTCTAAGACCCCCGACCCCCATACCATCCTGGTCGCTCTAGGAGGCCGGCTGCTCTCCGCCACCTGAAACCTAGGAACTCGCAGAACGGGGAGCGATGGCAGCGCTTGTCCTCCGGGACCTGTGCCTGGGAGGACAGCACTGACCGAGGGGGCTCTTCGCTCGACTGACCTGATTCTGCTCCAGAAACCCCAGTTTCTCCTAAGAATATGCAACATAAACAGCTCGGTCTTCTAGCTTCCAGGGGTCAAGTCCCAGGCAAGGAGGGAAAGATGAGAATTAAGTGGGCCCTTGACTGTTTGGTGAGCAGAGCTCACCCCACAAATGCCTGGGAAGCCCTGCCCGGTGCAGGCTTGGCCCCCGATGCCCACTCGGCCCCCAGTGCCAGGCTGCGGCAGGACCCAGAGACAGTGACAGGCCTGGCCGGCCCCTGGCTGACCTGCGTGTGGGCCTCCCCGGTGCCGGGCCCGCAGGGATGGAGGGAGAGGGGCTCAGAGCCGCCCCGCCTCTGGCGGGTCCGGGGCCAGGCTCTCAGAGCAGGTGTGGACGGCACAGACCTGCCAGGGCACCTGCTCCGCCCGGGCCCGTCCCCGTGGCTGCCCGTCCGCCTAAGCTGTGCCGTAAACGCGTCCGGTGCCCCACGCCCGGCGGGAGGCCCGTCCCGGGCTGGGATGATGGCGTCCCGGCCTCTCGGCTGCTGGGTGTCACGGAGACGCCCGGCGAGGCCGCTCCTGGCGCTGGGAGCGCTGCCCGGCGTGCGCCCCTCACGGAGCAGTCGACGGAGCGGTGCCGGCGGCACGCGAGAAACCACGGCAGGGTCCCCGGCACGTGGCTGCCGCGCTCCAGGGCTCGCGTGGGTCTGTGAGCACTGGGGGCCGGCGAACAGGACGCCGACGGAAATGAACACAGGAGCTCGGGGCTCTGGCTGGCGAAGACGGGGCAGCCCAGCCCCCGTGCTCCCCGCAGACGCGGTCAGTGGGACAGGAGCAGCCAGCGACAAGGTAGCGGTGGTCCTGGCGGCAGGGACGCAGGCGGCTGTGGGCGGTGCTGGCCACCGCCTCTCTGTCCCCCCCCCCACCTCCCCGACCCCCCCCCCCCTTTGACCCCCAAGCCAGGGCCAGGGCGGGCCAGGCGGGCCCCCTTCAAGGTCATCCAGAGGTGATGGCTGGGCCCATCATTTCCACCGTGGCTCACCCTCCTCTCCCCAAACCCGCACGGGCCACGGCCGCCTCGCAGCCGCCAGCGGGCGCCGGACCACGGCAGACACGCCCCTCTCGGGCCTGGCTGTCCACGTGTGACAGGACCCGCCTGGCCTGGGGCGCGGGCCCCAGGAGCCGCCCGACGACCACTGTGCGCCCTGGTTTCGTGGGCGGGACGGCGCAGAGGCCCCCGCTCAGTCCCCGCTTCCGGCCCTGCTTGTGCCGGGCCTCACTGGGGCGCCGGGCGTCACCCCGACCCTGAGCTGAGCGCGGCCACCGCCCCGCCGGCCCCCACCCTGCCAACCCTGCTGCCCAGGTGCAGCCCGCGGCGCCCAGAGGCTGAGGCTGGGGGGCGCGGGCGGCTGCTCCGTGTCAGTCACCCCAGGGCCCCGACGTTCTGGCTGCCCTCAGGTGCAGGCCGGGCGCATGGCTCGGAGGGTCAGAACCGGGGCAGGTGAGCTCTCAGATCTGGGGCCCCCCGCCTCGCTCCTCCTGGGGGGGGGTTTGGGGGACCTAACAGCCTCAGTGAAGCAGGGCGGCCGCTTTTCGGGGGCCAGTGGTCACAGCGCAAAAGGGCTCCTTAACCTCCCACCGGCGGCGGCCCCAGCATGGACGCCCCGGGCCAGGGAGCCGGCACTTTCTGCTGTGAACACGGAGACAAGGGGGCGGCTGGGGTGGGGACCGTGGGGACCAACAGCTCTGAGCTCCAGGGCCAGAGCCGGCCGAGTGGGGAGGACACCCCTCTCCTGCATCGGAGGCAGCTCAGGGCCGGCGCCCGGGAGCCCGGGGGAGGGGGGGTGGTTCAGGACCCAGTGCGGCCCCCACTCCCTGCCAGCCTCCCCCCGCACCTGCTCACCGCGTCCCAAGGCCCTCCCCTCAGCCCTCAGGGGTTCAGCGGTGACGCCAGGGGTGGGGGGTGGGGGGTGCAGGCAGACGCTTCCGCTGGCGAGGGAGACCAGGCTTCTTACCTCGCAGGCAGCCGTGCCGTGGTGTCCGGAGCAGGGGAGTCACCCGCCCCCGCTCTGCCCCCCACGCTGCCCGGAGCCTCCTGGCTGCACACGCCGCGGGCGCCCGGGCCGAGGCTGACCGGTCGGCCGGGGCGCAGCGGAAACGCCGCCCGTGATTCAGGACGCAGCGCAGCTGAGACCTGGGGCGGCGGGCCGGGCCTGAGGCTGCCTCCCGTGGCCCTGCCCTCCCGTGGCCCTGCCCTCCCGTGGGTCTGCCCTCCCGTGGGCCTGCCCTCCCGTGGGTCTGCCTTCCGTGGGTCTGCCCTCCCGTGGGTCTGCCCTCCGTGGGTCTGCCCTCTCAGTCCCCTTCACTCCGAGGCCCCCAGGGAAGGGGGTGTCTTAGGGGGGAAGGAACCCCCCCAGGCCCTACCCACCTCAGGGCTCAGGGGAGGGTGCCTGGGAGGCCTGCGGGGAGCATGGAGGGGAGGGAGTGAGGAGGGTGCTGTCCACTCGGCTCCGCACTGCCTGTCCCCGATAGCTCAGCCCCCCACCTCAGGAGTGGACCCGGGGCAGCTGCAGGGGGGACCCTGAGGGCCGACAGCGTTGAGAGCAGGCGTCCCCGCCCCCGTGGAGGGTGGGCCTGGGCAGGAAGGCACAGGGCAGGCCTGGGCCCAGCCTCCCTCCCCCATGGTGCCCTGCCCGTGCGGTGTCCACGGATGGTGCGCCTGTAGGTGTCACACTCCTCCTGGTGAGGGGGACGGGCCTCTGTGACCTCAGCCCTGGCTCCCCGCCCTGGTTCTGCCTGGGGGATGGGACACCTGGGTGGGGGATGGGACACCTGGGTGGTGGGGGGATGGGAGACCGGGGTGGGGGATGGGACACCTGGGTGGGGGATGGGACACCTGGGTGGGGGGATGGGACACCTGGGCAGGGGGGATGGGACACCTGGGTGGGGGATGGGACACCTGGGTGGGGGGATGGGACACCTGGGCAGGGGGGATGGGACACCTGGGCAGGGGGGATGGGAGACCGGGGTGGGGGATGGGACACCTGGGTGGGGGGATGGGACACCTGGGCGGGGGGATGGGACACCTGGGCAGGGGGGATGGGAGACCGGGGTGGGGGATGGGACAGCTGGGCCGGGGACTGGGCATCTTCCTGCTGCCTGGGCTGCGACCATGACGGGAGGGGCGATGCCCAGCTGTGGCGACTTATGGTCCAGAGGAGCAGCAAGGGTGCTGCCAGGAGGCTTGCAGGAGGGGCCAGGCCTCGAGCACCGAGGGGCCAGGTGTGCAGGGAGCAACCTGGTGGGGCCTGGCATGCAGGTAGAGGCCTGGGGTGCACAGTCCGGGTGGTGTTGGGGGGCTGGGGTGCACGGTCGGGGCTGGGTGCACGGTCGGGCGGTGTTGGGGGGCTGGGGTGCACGGTCGGGGGCTGGGGTGCACAGTTGGGGCGGTGTCGGGGGGCTGGGTGCACAGTCGGGCTGGATGCACAGTCGGGGCGGTTTCGGGGGCCTGGGGTGCATGGTCGGGGGCTGGGTGCACGGTCGGGGGCTGGGGTGCACAGTCGGGGCAGTGTCGGGGGGCTGGGTGCACAGTCGGGCTGGATGCACAGTCGGGGCGGTTTCGGGGGCCTGGGGTGCACGGTCGGGGGCTGGGTGCACGGTCGGGGCGGTGTGGGGAGCTGGGTCCATGAGGCGATCCGGGACCCCTTTGCTCAGAGCCCCCGGCTTTATTGGAGCCGCTGCCGGCTTCCCGAGGACAAAGCTGAGCGGCGAAGGAAGGCACCGGAGACTCGGAGACGCAGTCAGTTCATGTGACATATTTTAAAAAAAGATAAAAAGATTTAAAAATACTCTGGCTGACAGGACCGCACACACAGGGCTCTGGGCCCGGAGCCGGAGGGGCACTGGGCCGGGGGCCTCTGTCCGCCAGGAGGAAACAGGGCCGGCTCCGCCCGGGGACCGGGGACCGGGGACCGGGGACCGTGCGGCGGGAGGCAGCGCTCCTGCCCGCCCTGCCGGGGAGCGGCGGCGGGCACAGGCCGAGGCGGGTGGGGGGCCGAGGCTGGAGGCCGGCAGGGTCTCCCCCTCCTGTTGGGGCGCCGGAGGCTCGGGTCCGGACACGCCTCCTCGTGGGGAGAGAAGGAACAGCCGCCTCCCGCAGGCCGGCTCCGCCCGGTCACACGAAGGAGGAGAAGCCGGTGAGCGGCGTGCGGGCGCCGGGCGGCGCGGGGGGCGAACACGGCGCTCTGGGTGGTGACCGCCGCCAGCGGGCCCTCGCCCCCCGCCCGCCTCGCTCCGGTGCGGGGCCCGGCCGCCCGCCCGGCGCTTCCAGGACGGGCAGTAGCCCGCGTCGCTCAGGTAGTGGTTGACGAAGGAGTGCTGGGGGGGCCCGTCCTCCGGCTCCGAGTCGCTGCCCTGGGGGGGGGGGGCGGGTGTGAGCACCGGGGAGGGGCGCGGGGTGGGCGCGGGGTGGGCGTGGAGGGAGTGGTTGTGGGGGTGGTTGTGCGGGGTGGGCGTGGAGGGGGTGGTCGTGAGGAGTGGACAGTGGAAGGGGTGGTCATGGGGGTGGACATGGAGGGAGTGGTCGTGGGGGTGGTCGTGGGTACACAGGGTGGCAGGGCTGAGCTGGAAGCTGGGAGTGGCCACAGGAGGACCAGCATCCGTCCCCCAACAGGGACAGGGCCTGCCAGCCGACTGTTCCCCCCTCCCCTCCGTCCCCTGTCCTCCGCCACCCACCCCACCCCCTCGTCCGAGGGCACCCCCCCCACCCCCCTTGTCCGAGGGCACACAGCTCCGCAGCCCCCGCCCCCCCCCCTCCGGCTGAGCCCAGCGGGTCTCCGGGCAGGCACCTGGCCGAGGCCCCTGACCTGTCGGGGACACAGGTCTGCTGGCTCCGCCCCCTGCACCCCCTTGGTCTCCAGTCCCGCTGGCAGGGAGCCAGTCACCTGCTCTTTTTGGGGACAAGGGGGTGTCAGGTGGGGGGGTGTCAGGTGGGGGGGCGTGAGCAGCCCCAACGCTGCAGCCATTGGGGCGGGTCCAGTTCCTCAGTCTGAGGGGCGGGGAGGGCTCACGCGGCGGTGCTGTGTGGTGCTGTGCTGTGCTGTGCGGGGCTGTGCGGGGCGGGGCTGTGCGGGGCTGTGCGGGGCTGTGCGGGCTGTGCGGGGCTGTGCGGGGCGGGGCTGGGCGGGGCGGGGCTGTGCGGGGCGGGGCTGTGCGGGGCTGTGCGGGGCTGTGCGGGGCGGGGCTGTGCGGGGCGGGGCTGTGCGGGGCGGGGCTGTGCGGGGCGGGGCTGTGCGGGGCGGGGGGCCGGGCCCTCACGGAGAGCCCCTCCCGGCTGTGAACGAGACGAGGGGGCGGAGGAGGCCGGAGCAGCACTGACCTCGGACCCGGACGCGCCCTCCGCCTCCTCCGCCAGGTGCGCGCTCTCGCTCAGCGCCGAGTCGTACTGGCCGCCCAGGTCCTCGTCCGAGTAGCGCAGGCCCCCGGGGCTGGGCCGGGGCGGGGACCTGCGGGACCAGCGAGGGGAGCCCTGGGCCAGGACCCCGCGGCCTCCCCCACCCCGCTCACCCCCACCCTCCCCATCCCGCCTCCTCACCCCATCACCCCCACACCTCCATCATCCCCTCCCCCATCACCCCCAACCCCGTCTCCCCCACCCTCCCCATACCCCCTCCTCAGCCCGTCACCCCCACACCTCCATCATCCCCTCCCCCATAACCCCACCCCTGTCACCCCCACCCTCCCCATCCCCCTTCCTCCCCCCTCCCCCTCCCCCACCCCGCTCACCCCCACCCTCCCCACCCCCCTCCTCCCCTCCCCCATCACCCCTGTCACCCCCACCCTCTCCCTCCCCCTCCCCCCTCCCCCATCACCCCCCAACCCCACCCCCTCTCCCATCCCCCATCCTCACCCCATCCCCCTCTCCCATCACCCCCTCCCCCCGTCACCCCCTCCCCCTCTCCCCATCACCCCCAAACCCCATCACTCCCCCCACTCTCCCCCCATCATTCCTCCTCCC
Organism: Antrozous pallidus; assembly: GCA_027563665.1. Lineage (NCBI taxonomy): Eukaryota > Metazoa > Chordata > Mammalia > Chiroptera > Vespertilionidae > Antrozous > Antrozous pallidus. Next base: position 1,862,122 of record CM050516.1, on the reverse strand, counting down.
CTCCCCCTCCCCGCCCCCCCCCCCATCAGACTGAGTGGGGCAGTCACGCCGCTGACACTAGACTGTGTCGCTTCGGGCGGCACCCGTGAAGCGGGGTTCCCTCACCCAGGGCTCCACTGACGGCCCCACCCCTGGGACCTGCCTGCCTCGCTCAGCTCTCGTGGCCCGGCCCCTCCGCCCGGCGCTGCCCCTGCCGCTGGGACGGGGACCGGGGACCGGGGACTGTGGGCGCGGGGGTCCTACCTGGTCCCGTTCCTCTTGCAGAAGGTGTTCTTGACGCCGAGGTGGCGGCTGTGGAGCTCCAAGGCGGCGAAGCCCCCGTTGTCCAGGGTCACAGACTCCCCCACGCCGGGGACACTCTTCCCTGCGGCGGCCCGGCCGTGAGGGGTCCGCCAGAGCCCCGGCCCCCAGCCCCTCCGCCCCTGAGTGAGGGCTCCGCCAGAGCCCCGGCCCCTGGCCCCCCGCCCCTCGGCCCCCGAGTGAGCGGGTCCGCCAGAGCCCCGGCCCCCCGCCCCTCCGCCCCGAGTGAGGGCTCCGAGCAGGGCCCCATCTGCCGGCTCATTGGCCCCTCCTTCAGCTCCGGGCTCCGGGTCAGACCAGAGTTTTCCAGGCGGGAAAGAGCAATCCCTCCCCCAGAGGAGCCCCAGTGCTGCGTGTGTCAGACACGCGTGTGCGTGCTTCTCCCCGTCCGTCCCCGCTCCCCTGACCAGACCTACGTTCCGGCCAGAACAGACCGCAAACCGCCGGTGACCCTGTGCTGGGCTCCCGCCACCCGGCCCGGGACAGACTGGGCACGCACAGGGTCCCCTCCCGGGGGACCTCGCACCCTCAACATGCCCAGTGCTCCGTCTGTGTGGGAGCACAAGGCCAGCAGAACAGCGTGGATTGTGGGAGCCTCCGTGGCTGGGGAGGGGAGATGGGGCTGGAGAGGGGGAATGGGGCTGGAGAGGGGGGATGGGGCTGGAGAGGGGGATGGGGCTGGAGAGGGAGATGGGGCTGGAGAGGGGGATGGGGCTGGAGAGGGGGGATGGGGCTGGAGAGGGGGGATGGGGCTGGAGAGGGGGATGGGGCTGGAGAGGGGGATGGGGCTGATGTGGGGGATGGGGCTGGAGAGGGGAATGGGGCTGATGTGGGGGAGGGGGCTGATGTTGGGGGGAGGGGGCTGATGTGGGGGAGGGGGCTGATGTGGGGGGATGGGGCTGGAGAGAGGCTCCTCCTGCCTCCCTGCGGGGCCCGCGTCCGCCCGCACCCGCTGTGCCCCCGTGGGAGCCGCACGGCGGGTGCCCCTGTGGCCGTCCCGCCCAGCCCGGTCCTCTCTCTAACGGCCGCTCCCCCGCTGCCAGCCCCTGGCGCCCCCGTGCGGGCCGGAGCCTGTGCGGGAACGCGGGCGGGTGGCCCGTCCTAGGGCCCCGCGTCCCCTCAGCTAAGGCTCTGCTCAGACGCACGCCTGCTGCTGCGTGCGGGCCGCGGGCCGAGGGCACCGGGGACTCGGACCCAGGACCCCGGTGGTGCGCCCGCACACGCTCCTGCAGGCAGAGCCCGGCTCCAGACGGGCCCCCGGTCTGCACCCCCTGCGGCCGGCGGGCAGGGCGGGCGGGGGACACGGCACAGCCTCGGCCAGCTCTCCGGGGGGCTGGGCCGGGCCGGGGGGTGGGCAGGGGCGCCCACCTGTGCCGCAGCTCCGGCTCCGGCTCCGGCCGCGCAGCGCCAGGGCGAGGGCCGCCAGCAGCAGGACGAGCAGGCCGGACAGCGCCAGCACCAGCAGGAACCACCTCTCCTCGTAGAACCGGGGGTCCGCTTGCGCTGTGGGCACACGGGGGTCAGGGGTCAGGGGTCAGGGGTCAGGCCGTGCCGGGTCCGGGGCACCGTTTCAGACCCGTCCTGCCCTCGGGGTGCAGTCTGCCCCCTCCTCACCTGCGCCCCCGGCGTCGGCCTCGGGGAAGACGCCAAGTGCGGGCCCCTCCGATTCCCGCCTCCCTGACTCCCCGCAGCCCCGCCCGCCCGCCCGCCCGGCGCAGCTCCAGTCCGAGCCTCACGTGGCCGCCAGAGCGAGCCACCGGGGAGTCAGGGGCCCCCGAAAGCCTGTGGGGACCCGCTCCCAGCCGGCGGGGGCGCCCACACCGGTCTGGAAGGGCTGGGTACCCCCGCCCCCCGCCGGGCCGCGTCTCATCCAGCCCGGCCTCCGCACGCCCGTGGAGCGCAGCCGCGCCCTGGCCCCTCGGAAAGGGCCGGAGGCTCCTGGACACGTGGCCGGGAGGAAGGCGCCGTCTCCCGGGATCCGCTGCCGGACCCTGAGCGCGGACGCGGCTTCCGGAAGGTGCCGGTGGCCCGGGCTCCTCCGCGGGCCCCGCAGGGAGCGGGTCGCCCGGGCCGGCCGCGGGCAGCCGTCGGCGCTGAGGCCCAAGGCCGTGCCCGGAGGTCACCTCGACGGCGGCACCTTGCGGTGTGCGGCTGCGCGTGGCCGAGGGGAACGTGGGGTGGTGGGGCTGGACGGTGTCGGTCGGCTCCCGGGCAGGAGGGCTCTCTAACTCATGTGGGTGCTCAGCTCCCCCCCCCCCCAGGGGGCCCTGGGCTCTGAGCTCCCCCAGCAGCCCCGCCCTGGGGCACAGGCTCCCCCGCCGCCGGCCGCCGCCTCCCCGCCAGCGCGCCGTCGCGGGGACCCACCTGACACGGCGGCGGACGGGCTGCTGGGCTCCCCGTATCCCACGGGGTTCACGGCCACCACGCGGAACTCGTAGGCCACGCCGGGCCGCAGCCGGCCCAGCCCCACGCGGTAGGACGTGGCGGTCCGCGGGAGGCCCTTGGCGAACGTGTCCCACAGGCCTTCGTCTGCAAGAGCCGCGGAGCGGGGAGACGGCTCAGCCCCGGCCGGGGTCCCCGGGCCCCGCCCCCGTCAGCTCCTGCCCGCCCGGGGGCGCGTGCTCAGGCCTGAGGCGGGGTGAGGTGCTCAGGCTTGGGGTGCTTGGCGGGGACTGCTGAGGCTGCAAGTGGGAGGGGCACTTCCTGAGCGTCCCCCCCCCCCCTCCCCCGGGCTCTGACCGTCCCCTCGGCTCTAATCATCTCGGCTCTGGTTCAGGACCGTGGGCTCAGCACCTCCCGTGTGCCTGCAGGCGCCCACCCGCGCCCGCCCCCTCACCCCCACGGTGCCCAGCCCCGCATCTGCTGGTCCCTGCAGTGCCCGCCGGCCCAGCTGCACCCTAACGGGCAGTGGTGACCGGGGCACAGACTTCACACGCAGCTCCGCACCGACAGCTGCTGGCTTGTGCTGTGGGGGCAGCCCCGGGCAGGGGCGGGGGGGAGGGCAGCCCCGGGCAGGGGCGGGGGGCAGGGCCTGGACTTAGCCTGAGCTGCAGCTTGTCCCGCTTGGCAGAGCAGCAGGGACTGGGGTCTGCCTGTGCTGGGAACAGCCCTGCAGGCCCTCACCCCAGGATGCTGTCTGTACACCCACACCCAACTCGCAAATTGCGACTCCCCCTTCCACCCCCCCCCCCCCCCCGGTAGCAGCAGCGTGAGCATCCCCAGTGGCTACAGAACCCCCTGTCCCAGGACTGGGTCGTGTCTTCCCCGAGCCCGGGTGTCACCAAGCACAGCGCACGTCACACACACTGAGGGCACGGCTGCGGGTGCCCGTGTGGGCCTGGGGGCGGCGGGGGTGGGCGCAGGAGCGGGCACAGGCCGCCACGGATCCTGCTCAGCCTCAGCAACAAGGGGAACTCTGCCCCCCATAACGCGTGACCTTGAGGCCACCGTGCTCAGTGAAACTGGCCGGTCACAGGGGACCAATGCTGTGCCACTGCCAGAGTCACAGAGACGGAGGGGGGAGGGGGGGAGGAGGGGAGGGGAGGAGAGAGGCCCGGGCTGGGGGAGGGAGCCATTAACGGGCACCGGCCACACTGGCGGACGTGGCTGTGGGTGTGGGAGAGGCTGGGCATGTGTCCTCACCAGCAGAGAGGGGTGGACAAGGAACCCGGAAGGCTGGTCAACCTTGAAGCTCTGGAAGGTCAGAGCCCACCACCCACTGTCCGGTTGAGACAAAGGGAGCTGAAGCAACGTCCACCTTTTAACCTATGTAAATCCTTGCTGACTGGCTATTACTGGAATTGCCTGCTTAGAGCTATGGGTGGATCCCATCCTATCTAATAAAAGAGTAATATGAAGACAGACCATCACTCCAACACACCAGATGGCTGCCCCATGTGGTCAAAGATCCTGCCCCTATGTGGACACAAGATGGCCACCACAGATGGCCAGCAGGGGAGGGCCACTGGGAGGGACCAGGCCTGCAAGGGAAGGCAGTTGGGGGTGATCAAGCCTGCAGGGGAGGGCAGTTAGTGGTGACCAGCCCTGCAGGGGAGGGAAGTTGGGGGCAACTGGGCCTTGCAGAGAAGGACAGTTGGGGAGGGACCAGGCCTGCAGGGGAGGGTAGTTAGGGGTGTCCAGGCCTGCAAGGGAGGGCAATTAGGGGTGACCAGCCCTGCAGGGGAGGGCAAATAGGGGCAATCAGGCTGGCAGGGGAGTAGCTAGGCATTAATCAAACTGGCAGGGGAGTCGTTAGGGGGTGATCAGGCCGGCAGGCAGAAGTTAGGGGCAATCAGTAAGGCAGGCAGGTGTGCAATTGGGAGCCAGCAGTCCTGGATTATGAGAGGGATGTCTGACTGCCTGTTTAGACCCAATTTTACCGGGCCTAACCAATAGGCTCAAGGGGTCCCAGATCAGAGAGGGTGCAGACTGGGCTGAGGGACACATACCTCCCATGCACGAATTTCATGCACCAGGCCTCTAGTAGTCTTAATAAAAGGAATTGCTAGGCTGGAGCAAACAGAGTCCTTCCCCTGGAGTTGGGCTCTCACCTGGCCCCCAATATCCCCTAATTAATATTTTCTAGTCTCTTTCATTTGTGTGCAGCCTCCTCCAGCGCTCGTACCCTGAACCACAAGGGATGTGAAAGGGATTCACTACAAACTAGAGTCCAAACGTGGGGGGACACTCGCAGATACAGCTGGACCCGATACAGCCGGACCCAACACAGCCAGACCTGACATAGCCGGACCTGACATAGCTGGACCCGACACAGCCGGACCTGACACAGCCGGACCCGACACAGCCAACTCTCACACAGCTGGACCTGACACAGCCGGACCCGACACAGCCGGACCCAATACAACCAGACCCGACACAGCCAACTCTCACACAGCCGGACCCGACACAGCCGGACCCAATACAACCAGACCCGACACAGCCAACTCTCACACAGCCGGACCCGACACAGACGGACCCGACACAGCCAGACCTGACACAGCCGGACCTGACACAGCCAGACCCGACACAGCCAACTCTCACACAGCCGGACCCAATACAATCGGACCCAATAGAACCGGACCCAACATAGCTGGACATGACAGCTGGACCCGACAAAGCCGGACCCAATACAACCGGACCCAAGACAGCTGGACACGACAGCTGGACCCAACACAGCCGGACCTGACACAGCTGGACCCGACACAGCCGGCTCTCACAACCGGATCTGCACCCCCCTCCCCAGAAGCCGCTCTCAGAACCACAGGCCCAGGACCCGGCGGGCTCATGCTGAGGAAACCGCTGTGCCCAGGTGCCGTGCACACCGTCCTGGGATGACCCGTCCCCGCAGGTGGGAGGTGGGGAGACACGGATGCTGCCCATGAGGCTCCGGGCACAGGACCCCCTGGCCATCCTGTCCACACCACACCCTCTCCACCCGGCTCCTGAGGGCACCGCTGAGCGCAGGGCCGGGCTGGGACAGACCCTAGACACTGGGCAGGGTCGGCTGGCTGCGCCCGGGGCCCCCTGCCCCCCTCACCTGAGGGCCTGGCCTCGATGACGTAGCCGGTGGTGGGCGCCCCGCCCGCACGGCCCTCCGTCCACCACAGGGTCAGCTCGGAGGAGGACTTGGTGACCAAGACGTCTCTCGGGGGCCCCGGGGAGCCTGTGGGGAGAGCAGGACGGGGGACACGTGGGCCCTGGGGGTTCCCAGCGCCGGGGGTGGGGTGGGTGGGAGTGGGGGGCGGGGAGGGGTGCTGTGCTGGGTCCCGGCCCCCAGGCAGGCCTGGCTCTGGTCAGGGCCCCGGCCTCACGGCTGAAGAGCCGGCCCTCGCCCAGAGCCGTGCACGCTCAGTGTGCCAGCCTCGCCGGCCGCGGCCTCGGGCATTTCGGCGAAGCCCCATCATTTCCGAGGGAAACTGCGCGGCTGGCTCAGCCTCCGACCCCGGGGCCTCAAGACGTGTGGGAACTAAATTTCCTTAAGCATCTTATCGAACGTCAGCGTCACCTATTCTCCCTCCATTTCCCCAAAAACAAACGGAGGCTTTGGCGGCACCGGAGTGCTGCCTGCCTGCGAGGGCAGCGCCTGCTTGGAGCCCCCCCGCACCCCCCCCCCCCCCCCCCGTGCCCGCAGGTCCCTGTTGGCGCCGCGCTGCGGGGGACAGGCCTGTGCTGGGACGGGGCGCCCACTCACCGGCGGCCGGCCCGGCCGTCACGTTGGCCCGCAGCTCGGGGCCGTAGGCGATGGTGCGCGCCTGGACGCGGAAGAAGTAGGTGACGCCCTTGGTGAGGTCCCGCACCTTCAGCCAGCGCTGCCCGTTGCCCTGCACGTCCACCGTCACCACCTTGCTCACCCCTGGAGCGCGAGGGCCGACGAGGGGGTTAGGGGGTGCAGGCAGGAGGTGGCCGGAGGGGTGTCCTTAGAGCTCGCGTCGGGTGCGGACAGAGGGTGCCCCAAACCCACGGAGGAGGCCACGCCGGGCGGCACGCAGCCCGGGCTCCTGGGACGCCGTGACGCTGCCTTCCCGCGGGGCCGAGTGTGCCACCCCGTGTCCCCGTGTCCCCGTGTCCCCGTGTCCCCGGCACGGGCCCGAGCTCCCAGGTCCGCGGGGGAGGGGAGCGCGGGCCTCTGGCCTCAGGGGACTCGTGACACCCTCCCCCTCCCCCCGTGGACCTGGAAGCAAGATGGAGAAACGTGGTCCCCGCCACGACCGACGCCCGGCTCAGAGGCCAGGGCCTCGGGACAAAGGTTTCCCTCCTGAACCCGGAGGCCTGCGGATGTCGCTGGCTCCCCTGCCAGGCTCGGGGGGGGGCGGGGGGCGGAGGCCACACAACTGCAGCGTCTTCCAGAGAAAAGGAGGGTCTTTGGTTTGAAAAGGGGGCACTGAACGCCCGCTCGAGCTCGTGGCTGTGGGTTTCCCTGAGCCCCGGGCACGCGTCCACCGTGTCTCTACTGCGTTCTGAGATGTGGGCGTCATGGACTTGCCGGAAGAGCTGTCCCCGCCGTCCTGGACCACTGTCCACACCCCCTCCCCCAAGCCCTCGGCGGGACCGCGGCCTCTGACCCCGGGGCCTGAGCGCAGACGGGACCGGTGCCGGGGACCGTCCCTCTGCTACCAGCCCCGCAGGCCTGCGCACCACCTGTGTTCACCCCCCCCCGCAGGTGGCGCTGTGCCCGCGGGCGCCCCCCCCCCCCCCCCCCCCCCCCGGTACCTTCCACGGGCGCCAGGGGCTCGTAGACGACGCGGTAGCCCTGCAGGACGCCGTTGGCCGCGGCCGGCTCGCCCCAGGACACGTTGAGCGACGTGGAGCCGACCTCGGAGAAGGCCAGGAAGCTGGGGCTGCTGGGCGCTGCGCACGGGGGAGAAGGCACGCGGTGGGTCAGACGCGGGCGAGGAGCCGTTTTCGACTGGGCGCGGGCGGGGCGAGGGCGGGCACTGGCTGTCCCCCTGAGCTCCCTAGGGGGGCGGGGGAACCGGGACCAGCGGAGGGGACCGACGGAGGGAGGGAGGCGGGGCTTCAGGGCGTGATGGCGTCGCCTGAACACGACTCCTCACAACGCCCGAGGGACGGGAGGCGCTGCCAGGGCTCCAGGCCATCTCCGTTCTGCTCTGGGCGGGGGCGGGGGCGGGGGTCAGGGGTCGAGACCGTGCTGGCTGGGCCATCGCCGCTCTCCACCGTCTCATCCGGAGTCCCGAGGGCGCCGGCGGGGAGGGAGGTGGAGCCGGAGGACGCAGGGGGGCCAGCGGCCAGGTGGTGCCCACCTCTCACCCCGCCGGCCCGGGCTCCGCGGGAACGTGGGGGTGGGTTCTGGTGCCCACATGGCCCCTCCCTGCTGGCCTGGGGCACTGACTCTCGTGCGCTCCCCTCGGGGCTCGGGAACCTGCTTGCCCGGGTGAGGCCCCCGCCCCGCCTCTGCCCCGCACACGGCCTGTCTCAGCGGCTGTCCCTGCGGCGGCCACTTCCCCAGAGAGCATGACACTCGGGAGTTGCCCAACCCACGGGACGGCAGGGAGCCCCGAGGCCCCCTCATCTCCCTCCCCCCCACCCCGGACTCCAGGACCCTCCAGAGAGCCTCTTGGGGCTGCGGGCCCTGGGCCGGGCTGCTGACCCCTCGGGGAGTGCCCGACACACTGGCCCTGAGGGGGACACGGCGCTCACATCCAGCTAAAGGCCACGGGGCCCACTGCCCAGCCGCCGCCGGGCCCTGGGGCAGCCGCTGTCCCGGGCCCCGTGTCCGTGCCCCGGGCGGGCAGAGCAGAGCCGTGCGCCCCCCGGGGGCTGCGCTCGGGAGGGGCGCCCCTCGTACCCGCCTGGAGGGTGCGGCCCGGCCGGGGCTCGCTGGGGGGCCCGTCCCCGGCGGCGTTGAAGGCGGAGACGCTGACCAGGTGGCGGGAGTGGCTGGTCAGGTTCTTGAGCTTCACCGCCGTCTCCGGCAGGAACAGCACCTTCACCTTCTCCGTGTCGTTCCGGCCGCCCGCCTCCCAGTAGTAGATCTGTGGGGAGAGCCGGGGTCGCGGCGGCCGGGGCGGGACCCCCTTCCCGGCCGAGGGAGGGGAGCCGGGAGCGGGCACCCCTGCGGCAGCAGTGCAGGCGGGAGGGCGGAGGGCACCCTCTGCTGCAGAATCGGGGGCAAGAAGACAGGACGTGGACAAGAACGGAGGGGGGGTGCAGCCCTGTGGGGACAGCCCACACTTCTCCTGGGCGCCCCCCCCCCGCCGTGCCCGTGGGCGAACGCGATGCCCGGGATGGAGGTCTCTCTCGGCGGCCGGCCTGACACCTCTGCCGCAGGGCCTGCAGGCGGCAGCGCCCCCAACCCCCACCGCCCCCGGCTGTGCTCTGACCTGCGGGGAGACTCTCGCTGGGACAGGCTCCCCGAGATCAGACCCAAGCCCCTGTCCTCAGCGGAGGGAACTGGAAACCTTGTTTGGGACACACACACGGTGCCCTGACACCCAGCTCCCGGGACTCCCCAATCGCTCAGGAGTCACCGGACCGCCTGCCACCGGAGCGCACCGACTTCACGAGGTCCATTTCCAAATGGACGTGTAACGGGTTCGACAGCTGTCGGGCAGTGAGCCCACAGACCCCGGTGATGGATCGGCCCGGACCGGGACCATCCTGGAGAGGGACGGGGACGAGCAGGGGCCCCCTGGCTCCAGGCGGCTTCGGGCTGCCGGCCTCAGCTCTCCACGCAGAGCCGACAGAGCGAGGAGCTTCCTGCCCAGGGAACCCGGCTCTCTAGCCCTTCAGCCAGTGCTTCTTGGTCCCGCCTGCGGCCCTCCTGTAGCCCGTCGCCGGGATCTTTAACCAGCGTGGAGCCATACACTGCAGTGGAGTGGTGCTCAAAGTCGGGTGCCTAGGAACCACACCCAGGGTGTGTAGAGGGCCCCCAGGGAAGACACCTGAGCGTCCTTTAAATCAGTGTCAGCTGAATCCGAGGCTCCAGGCAGAGCCTCGTCTTGGAAACACACCCACCAAGAAGGCTGGATGCGTTATCAGTACTGACTCTTAACTTGCCCCAGGTGTCGGGGGGAGGGCCTTGAGATGTGGATTCAGCCGAGCCCCGGGAACGAGGGAATGAGTGGGGCCTGGGCCCACTCACGCTCCTTCGATCTTAAGTTTTTTAATGTGAAACCCCTTTTTGTTTTTGGTATAAACAAACACGCTGCTGATGGGTTTGGATCCTGTCTCTCCATCGGAGAGCAGAGATTCCACCCGGCCCCAGCTTTTATTTCTGTTTGTGTGTCCCCTGTTCTTTCTTTTATTTCTCAACCCCCAGCTCCTCTACTCAGAAACTGGACCCACTCTCTCCATGCTGGACGTGGGAAAGAGAGAAAACCCTACAAGGGGGAACTTGTTAGGATGCAAATTCTTGGGCCTCACCCTGGACCCTTTAATCCCGGAGGCTCACGCACCATCCACTGGGGGCCCGGGCAGAGCTGGGACGGGAACCTGGTCTCTCCGAGTTCTGCCTGATTGTCAGCAAAGCCCGTGGAGACTCCCCGTGTGTGTGTGTGTGTGTGTATGTGAGTGTGTATGTATGTGTGTGAGTGTGTGTGTATGTATGTGTTAGAGTGTGTAAGAGAGTGTATGTGTGTGAGAGTGTGTATGTGTGCGTATGTGTGTGTGTAAGAGAGTGTGTGTATGTGTGTAAGTGTGTATGTGTATGTATGTATGCATGTATGTAAGAGTGTGAGTGTGTATATGTGTGTGTATGTGTGTAAGTGTGTGTGTATATGGGTGTGTATGAGTGTGTGTGTGTGTATGGGTGTGTATGTGTGTGCATGTGGGCATGTGTGTATGTGTATGTCTGTGCATGATATGTATGTGCGTGTATGTGTGTATGTGCATATATGTGTATATGTGTGTATATGTGTGTATCTATATGTGTGTGTATGTGTGGGTGTATGTGTGTGTATGTGTGTAAGTGTGTGGGTGTATGTGTGTGTATGTGTGTAACAGTGTGTGTGTGTGTGTGTAAGAGTGTGTGTATGTGTATGTGTCTATGTGTGTGTGTGTGAGTGTATGTGTGTGTGCGTGCGTATGTGTGTGTGTGTAAGAGTGTGTGTGTGTGTGTATGTGTGCGTGTGGGGGGTGGTCGGAGGGGGTAAGGGCAAGCCCGGGACCAGGCCCGGTCCGAAACGGCCAGGGGCTAGGCCGGGGTGGCCAGCTCTGCGGCCGAAGGGGCTGTGTCCGCCGCAGGAGCCGGGGAGGAGCGAGCCGGGGGCAGCGCGGTGGCCGGGTTCCGTCTGCGGACTCGGCCGCAGGCCCAGGGGCACCCCGGGTGGCCCCGCGGAGGGAGCCTTGCCTTGTAGCCCTGGACGTTCCCGTTCTGGCTCTCGGGCGGCGGCGGCTCCCACGTGACCTCCAGCTGGCTGGCCGAGAGCGGGGTCACCTGGACATTCTGCGGGGCCATGGCGGGCGCTGGGGAGAGAGGAAGGGGCCTGAGCGATGCGGCCGGGCCTCCACTTCTGCCTGGGAGCGGCTTTCAGACGCATTAACGTGGGAGCGGCTCGGGCCCCGCTGAGACGGAGAGGAGGGTGACAGAGCCTGTCCCGGGACAGCCGGTCCGGCGGGTGTGGGGGCCGGGGGGGGGGAGTCCTGGGGGAGCGTGTCCCAGGACAGCCGGTCCGGCGGGTGTGGGGGCCGGAGGGGGGGGGGGGTGTCCTGGGGGAGCGTGTCCCGGGACAGCCGGTCCGGGGGGTGTGGGGGTCGGGGGGGAGTCCTGGGGGAGCGTGTCCCGGGACAGCCGGTCCGGCGGGTGTGGGGGGTCGGGGGGGTGTCCTGGGGGAGCGTGTCCCGGGACAGCCGGTCCGGCGGGTGTGCGGGGCTGGGGGAGAGGGGGGCCAGGGGAGTGTGTCCAGCCCTGGCTTGAGGGGCGTCTCCGGACCAGGCTGCCCCCGGAGGGACGGCCCGGCTGCACCTCCACACGCTCCTCCGTGAGGCCCTGTGACCCACACGTCTGAGGACCCGGCCTCGCTCCCGCCCCTCCCCCTGGGGGGACCTGGCTGCCGAGCGGGGTGGGCAGGGCTGCACTGGGCGTCAGGGGACATCACGGCCAGCACCCCACCCTGTGCAGCTGTCCGGAAGCGGGGTGACCTCTCCCCACACCTGGTACTTGGCAGGACACCTGCCTCTGGGACCCCCTTGCTCTCCCCATCCCGGCACACCCTCCCCTCCCCGTCCCGGCACCCACGGTGACACCCGCTGGAACCCACGTGTCCCGGGGCGCTAGAACCCCTCAGCGCCTGCTGCCCGGCCTGGGCCCCGGAGCTTGGCCTGCGGCCGGTTTGGGGGTCGGGGTGAGGCCGTACACGGAGCCGGAGGCAGCGGCTCTCGGGGGACAGCCCAGCGCCCTGGCTGCACCTTTGGGAGAGAACGACCTTCCCCGCCGCCCCCTCGGCCCCCCCGGAAGAAACAGTCACTAACACCGGCCTGACACCCACGCTGGTTTCTCTAACTGGGCCCCGCCTGCCGGGACGTCCAGAGCCCGCCAGGCTGCGGCGGCAGCTGCTCGCGCTCATTATCAGAAACGCTTATTCACCGCTCCGTTAAACAGCGCCGACAGAACAGTTCAATCACCGCTAACTGGGGGACTGCAGCCGCCACATTAATAACCCCCAACACAAACAAACCCAGCGTCTGTGGCGTGCTCGCCCGCGGCTGCTCCACCGCACAATTATTGTCGCGCAATTAAAACGTGAGCGACATGGAGTGGGGCCACTACCTGCTGTGGGCACCGCCTCCCACTCGAGGCCCTCCACCTGAGGCCCCCGACTCGAGGCCCTCCACCTGAGGCCCCCCACCCAAGGCCCCCCACCTGAGGCCCCTCCACCTGAGGCCCCCCCACTCGAGGCCCCCCACCTGAGGCCCCCCCACTCGAGGCCCCCCCCACTCGAGGCCCTCCACCTGAGGCCCCCCCACTCGAGGCCCCCCCACTCGAGGCCCTCCACCTGAGGCCCCCCACCCAAGGCCCCCCACCTGAGGCCCCTCCACCTGAGGCCCCCCCACTCGAGGCCCCCCCACTCGAGGCCCCCCACCTGAGGCCCCCCCACTCGAGGCCCTCCACCTGAGGCCCCCCACCCAAGGCCCCCCACCTGAGGCCCCCCCACTCGAGGCCCTCCACCTGAGGCCCCCCACCCAAGGCCCTCCACCTGAGGCCCCCCCACTCGAGGCCCCCCCACTCGAGGCCCCCCACCTGAGGCTTCCCTCCAGAGGCGTCCAAAGGCGCAGGGGGAGGCCTGCCGTGCAGTGTCCACAGAGCTGCAGGCGGTCTGGGAGGCAGGGCCCGTGTGCCCCTCACCGCAGTCGGTGGACAGTGCTGGACAGAGGCCCCCGGCCCCTCCCGGGTGGCGGTGGGGCCCCGGGCCCCATGTCCCTAAGCTGAGGACCCCCATGTGCCTGCCTGTGGAGAGCCCCCTGGGAAGGCACACGGGCGTTTCTTTAATGATTGTCAGCTGAGCTCAAGGCGGACGGGCAGAGCCACGCCCGGGGAACAGGCTTCCCCAAAAAGGCCGCCGTGTTATCAGCTTGGCCCTCACCTTCCCCCAGGTGTCAGGGAGCGGGGCTTTGAGATGTAAATCCAGCCAAGCACCAGGAAGGCTCAGGCCTACTCAAGAATGCCAATCATCTCCTTTGACCCTAACTTTTGTGTAACTTCCTGATATTTTGGGGATATAAACAAACAGGGCTTCGTGGTCTCTGAGTCCCTGTCTCTCCATCAGAGAAGACAGCGTCCTACCCAGCCCCAGCGTACTACTTCTATCTCAGCGTCTTCTACTCTTTCTTTTATTTCCCAACCCCCGGCCGCCTCCACTCAGAACCGGTTTCATCTCCCTTTCCGTGATGGACGAGGAAGAGGGGGATCCCCGCCGTATCGGCCCCACGCGACACACCCTCCAGCTTGTGTGCCAGGAAGCAGGGCAGGTGACGGGCCTCTCTGAGTTGACAGGAGGGAGGAGGGGACGAGTGTGAGCTCAGAGTGAGGCCTGGGGTCTGGGGCTTCCTGTCTGGCTCCCGAGGGGGCGGGTCCCCAGGTCCACAGAGACGGACTGCCGGACAGGAGCTGCTGGGCGGGACCCGCGTCCGGGAGGCCCAGTCACCTGGCCGGGCTGGCGTTTGGTGTCAGGACACGGGGGAGCGGCCCGAGAAGGGGTGTGGGGTTCTATAGCCCTTGGAGGGTACGGATCCCTCCATCTTACAGATGAGAAAACAGAGGCCTAAGGACCGCCTCGGCCAAGCCCCATGGAGCACGCCCCCCTCTGCTCTCCCCGAAGCCGGAGGGGCTGCCCGTCCCTGCAGGGAGGTGGCCTTGCTCCTGAGCCCCGACAGAGGAACACCTGTCCTGGGCCGGCGGCCCCCGCCAGGCCCCTCGGGGCATCTGTCACGCACATGCCCGAGGGCTGACCTAGGCCTGACCTCACCACAGGGGCTCGGGCTGCCCTGAGAGCTGGCCTGCAGACCCGGTGCCGTCCCCCCCCCCCCCCCGGTTGTCTCTGTCTCCCGGGGCAGCTCAGGGGTGACGGTCCATGGAGAAAGCCAAGGGACGAGCCAGACCCGTGGTGGGCAAACTGCGGCTCGCGAGCCACAAGCGGCTCTTTGGCCCCTTGAGTTTTTAGCGAAAGCCAGCTTAGGCGGACCCTCATTAAGTGGATAACAATGTACCTACCCATATAGTTTAAGTTTAAAAAACGTGGCTCTCCAAAGAAATGGGAGTCGTACTGTTGATACCTGGCTCTGCTGACTAACGAGTTTGCCGACCACGGGCCAGACCAACCTTGTGCTTCTCCCCGGGAGCAAGACGCTTCCCGTGAGGCCACGCCCCCTGCCCCTCCCACCGCAGCCTGCCTCCCCGGTGTCTACCCCCCCCCACAGCTGGCCCTCGCCTCTGCCTCTGTATCCAGTGGCTCCTGGGGCCCAGCAAAGCCACCAGCGCACACCTGGGCCCCCCTCCACCGCTGATGTGTCACCCAAAGGCCCACGGGGTCGCCGCTCCCACAGGAGCCGGGCTGCGGCTCGGGGCGGGCCCAGCTCTGGCCGACTCGGTCGGGGCAGACGGGCCACGGGCATCTGGGCTCCCCTGTTGGCAGGGCCCCCTCGGCCCCCCAGACGGAGCGATTTGGGTTTGGACCGGAGTCCACTCGCTGGAGACCGGCCGAGGCTCAGAGGAGAAGCGGGGCACGTGCCAGCTACAGGGGTGGAGCCCGGCCCAGGGCCGTCCGAGCCGGAGAAGGGCCGTCACCAGGCGTCAGGCTGGACCGGAACCGGCCCCAGCCGAGCCCATGACGCCGCCCCCCTCCCCCCGCCCCTGCCCCAGCGATGTGATCTCCAGCCACGGGGACACTGCTCGGCCCAGGGCACGGGGCCCGCCGCTCGCCGTGGCCGGGTGGGGGGACGCGGCTCACCGGCCTCGCCCACGAAGACCTCCACAGGCGCCGTGGCCGGGCTCTCCCCGATGACGTTGTAGGCCGTCAGGACACCTCGTAGCGCCGGTACTTCTTCAGTTCTGCGGGGGGGGGGGGGGTGTTAGGTCCCTGGAGCTGGGGCCAGGGGGCCTCTGGTCCAGCTGTCCTTAAAGCCCAGGGACAGGGAGACAGTCCAGGGATAGGGAGACAGAGGGGGACAGGGAGACGGAGGGGGACAGGGGGCCTCTGGCCCGGCTCTCCTCAAAGCAGGCGCAGGGGAGCTGGACCCTGGCATCCACATGTGTGAGGAGTGGCCCGTGTGAGAACCGACTCTGGCCACGAAGTTTCAATCGCACTGCACGTGCGCGTCCCCACAAGGTGTTTTTGGAAGAGCCACGCTCAAGGGGCCAAAGAGCCGCATGTGGCTCGTGAGCCACAGTTTGCCAACCACTGTTGTAGCTGGTTGGTAGTCCCCCTCCCCAGCCTGTTTCTAGAAGGCTCCTTGCTGCCTGCGGGGGTGCGGCATGTGGAGGGGTGCCGAAATGAGAGCCCCTGCTCCCGCCACCTCTCGCTCTGCCCCCCCCCAGTCACAGCCCCCCCCAGTCACAGCCCCCGCACTCACAGCCCCCCCCCCCCGGTCACAGCCCCCCCCGGTCACAGCCCCCCCCGGTCACAGCCCCCGCAGGTCACAGCCCCCCCCCCGGTCACAGCCCCCGCAGGTCACAGCCCCCCCCCCGGTCACAGCCCCCGCAGGTCACAGCCCCCCCCCCGGTCACAGCCCCCGCAGGTCACAGCCCCCCCCGGTCACAGCCCCCCCCGGTCACAGCCCCCCCCGTCACAGCCCCCGCAGGTCACAGCCCCCCCCGGTCACAGCCCCCGCAGGTCACAGCCCCCCCCCCGTCACAGCCCCCGCAGGTCACAGCCCCCCCCCCGGTCACAGCCCCCGCAGGTCACAGCCCCCCCCTCCAGGTCACAGCCCCCCCCGGTCAGAGCCCCCCTCCCAGGTCGCAGCCCCCCCCCAGTCACAGCCCCCCCCCGGTCACAGCCCCCGCAGGTCACAGGCACTCACGTGTCAGCTCGTACGTGGTCCGCGTGGTGCTGCTGTTCACGGTCTGGAAGCTGCTGGGGGCTGAGGAGTGAGCAGAGCGGTGAGCGGGCGGGCGGGGGGTATGGGGGGCTCAGGAACCCGCCCAGGTGCCCGCCCTGGGGTGACTGCTGTTCTCAGGAAGCACCAGGCCCCGTGCCCTCCAGTGAGACACGACCTGGACAGGCCGGGCCTGGCCTCCCCGACGGCGCCGATGCCGTGGCAGGTGCAGCCCACGCGCTCAGAGCCCGTCTGAGGGGCCAGCGAAGGGCCCGGGGCGGGAGGGGCCCGGGGAAAGGGCAGGGGGGCGGGAGGGGCCCGGGGAAAGGGCCCGGGGCGGGAGGGGCCTGGGGAAAGGGCAGGGGGCGGGAGGGGCCCGGGGAAAGGGCAGGGGGGCGGGAGGGGCCCGGGGAAAGGGCAGGGGGGCGGGAGGGGCCCGGGGAAAGGGCAGGGGGGCGGGAGGGGCCCGGGGAAAGGGCAGGGGGACGGGAGGGGCCCGGGGAAAGGGCAGGGGGGCGGGAGGGGCCCGGGGAAAGGGCAGGGGGGCGGGAGGGGCCCGGGGAAAGGGCAGGGGGACGGGAGGGGCCCGGGGAAAGGGCAGGGGGGCGGGAGGGGCCCGGGGAAAGGGCAGGGGGGCGGGAGGGGCCCGGGGAAAGGGCAGGGGGACGGGAGGGGCCCGGGGAAAGGGCAGGGGGGCGGGAGGGGCACGGGGAAAGGGCCCGGGGGGGCGGGAGGGGCCCGGGGAAAGGGCCCGGGGCGGGAGGGGCCCGGGGAAAGGGCAGGGGGCGGGAGGGGCCCGGGGAAAGGGCCCGGGGCGGTGTGTGGACCCCGCGTCCGGGTCCTGTGGTTTCACTGTGTGCATCTCGCCGGGGGGCCCGGGGAGGTGCCGGCCGCTGTCTGGCCGTCAGGAGTGCGGTGGGGGTTGGGGGGGGCGAGCGAGGGAAGGGGACGCGCCCCGGTGCAGGCGAGACTGGAAGTGGGGGGCGGTGGGTGAGCACAGGCCCGGGGAGCCCTGCGACATGAGGGACATGACCGTGTGAGGACCTTCGGCCACTCGCCGGCCCAGCAGTGCGTGGGGGACGCGGTGGGGGACGCGGTGGGGGACAGGCCCGCCACCTCCTGAGGGAGGGGGGAGCAGCCCTGGGAAGTTCCCGCTGGGACTCTGGGGGGCCCTGCAGGGTGACCGCGGTGGGGTCTCTCCACGGGGGGGGGTGGGGGCGGGCACTGCTGTCTGGGGCCTGGCTGCCCCGCCTTCGGGGCTGTCCTGCCACTCAGGTCTCCCCACTTGTGCTCTCTGGCACCTGCCCTGCTTCTGACCTGCTGCCTGTCCCTCAGCCCCTCCCCTCCCGACCCCTCAGTCCCTTCCTCTCCTCCCCTCTCCCTTCCCCTCCCCTCCCCTCCTGTCCCCACCCCTCCCCTGCCCTCCCCTGCCTCCCACACCTGACAGCATCTTTCCCTTCACATCCATCCTGCTGAGCTCCTCCACCGACAGCTGCCGCCAAGCCTCCTCCTCCACCAGCCCCCCGACCCTCTACGCCCCGGTGGGGACCCCAAAGCCCGGAGTTTACTGCTCCTACCACTGGTCTGCGGCAGACACCCACCCCTCCCCAGCGCCCATGCCCCGCACCACACCCCCACAGCCTGCCCACCGCGCCCCACGGCCCCCATACCGCGCCCCACCGCCCGCCCACCACGCCCCACGGCCCCCATACCGCGCCCCACGGCCTGCCCACCGCGCCCCACCGCCCGCCCACCACGCCCCACGGCCCCCATACCGCGCCCCACCGCCCGCCCACCACGCCCCACGGCCCCCATACCGCGCCCCACAGCCTGCCCACTGCGCCCCACGGCCCCCATACTGCACCCCACTGCCCGCCCACCATGCCCCACGGGTGCCCACGGTCACCGGGCAGCTCCCATCTTGGCGGCTGGCGGGCACCTGCGCCGGGACGGGGCTCACCTGGCAGCTCGCTCCGGAAGGCCGAGGGGGTTCTGAGGGCCGCGGCCTCGGGCCCCGCGGCCGCCTCGGGCTCCAGCTCCCGGTAGTAGATGCGGTAGCCCTGCAGGAGGCCGTTCAGGCTCTCCTCGCTGGGGGGCTGCGAAGACAGGGCCGCGTCAGCCTGGGGGTGGGGGTGGCCTCGCCGCTCGGTCGGCACAGGGAAAAGGGCAGGTGTCCCGGGGACGAGGCACAGGGGCTCCGGGTGCGGGCAGGCTGTGAGCCCCGGCTGCCCGGGACCGGCGGGACGCAGCGTCTCTCCACGCCCGCTGCCCGGGGCCAGCCGACCGGCCCGGGCCCAGGCCTCCGACGATGGGCGAGGAGCTGCCCCTCCCGGTGAACCCAGAACCTTAGGGGGGCCATGGCCCGTTCCGGCATGGTCCGCGGGCGGGCCCCACCCTGTCCTCCGTCCCTGGCCCCCAGGCTGCGGCTGCCTCACCCCGAAACGCCCTTTAATACGGCTCCTTGTGTTTGGTGACCCCCAACCATAGCGTTACTGTCACTTTGCTGCTGTTAATGAATCGTCGTGTAAATTTCTGTGTTTTCCGAGGGTCTTAGGAGAGACTTTGCTAGCGGTTCTCAACCAGTGGGTCGCCTAAGGCCATGGGAAAATATATATTAGATATATATATAAATAATATATATATTAGATATTTTACTGGTTTTTTACAGAGAGAAAGGGAGTCAGAAACATCGATGAGAGAGAGACATCCATCAGCTGCCTCCTGCACACCCCCCACTGGGGATGTGCCCGCAACCAAGGGACATGCCCTTGACAGGAATCGAACCCGGGACCCTTCAGTCCGCAGGCTGACGCTCTGTCCCCTGAGCCACACCGGTCAGGGCAAAACACAGAAATTTCCATGACGGTTCGTAACAGTAGCAAAATGACGGTGACGAAGTAGCAACAAAAGTAATGTCATGGTGGGGGTCACACGACACGAGGAGCCGGGGGAAAGGGCCGAGGCGTTGGGAAGGGTGAGAGCCAGGGGCTCAGGGGAGGCCGGACCCCCAGGCCACAGCCCGGCGCCATCACAGCTTGCCGGCCGGCTGTCCTGTGGCCCGGCCTGAGCGGGGAGCGGCCCGGGCCGGGCTGAGGGACCCCGAGGGCGCAGACAGGAGCGCGCTTTTGGGGGAGGGGGAGGCGGCGCTGGGGAGAAGGACATTCGCTGGAAACATCAAATACGCGGCCGTTGGGAGTTTGGAGAACATAACCATGTCCTCACTCGGGACCCAATGTGGCTCTGCGAGCACAGAAGACACCCCACCCTGACCCCTGACCCCTGTCCCCACCTCCTGGGCCTGAGGATGGGGGGGGGGGTGTGTGGAGGCTGCCAGCGTTGGGCTCACAGACACCGGAGCCCAGGGGCCGGCACGCGGGAGGAGGGGGCACGGAGAGGCACAGCTGGCCTGGCCCGGAGCACCCACTGCGGACTAAACGGGGACCCCGCTCCCCCAGCCGCAGGTCCAGGCTGGAGCAGGGAGTGTCGCACAGCCCAGGCCCCCCTCACCCCGCCTAACCCCACGGAGACCCCGGGCCTGCACCTGCGTGGACTCGGAACTGCCTCCAAGCGCCCCGTCTGCCCGGAGTTTGGAGTAACCCGCCCCGGCGGCTCCACGGCGCACACGGAGAGTTCTAGAAGGGATGGGCCGAGCCCGGGCTGTGGGTGCCGGCTGGCTGCTCCCCTCCCTGCCCGGTTCGCATCCGAAACAGACTGTCCGGGGCTCTGAACAGAGCGGACCTCCAGCCCCGCCCCGAGGCCAGGCGGGTGGGTGGTGCCCTCGGGGGGTGGTGCCCTCAGGGGGTGGCAGTGAGCGGCTCACCCAGGTCCCAGGGGACCAGCCTGGTGCATCCTGCCCTGGCCTGGCCCTCTGGGCGGCAGCTGCTCGGTGGGAACTGGGAGGCATCCCGAGCGTCTGCCCTCTGCCCGGGGCGGCTGGACATTGCCCGGGCGGCCCTCGGGCACGGGAGGGTGGTGCCCATTTCCCAGGCCTGTGAGAAGGCAGCGGCCCGGGGCAGGGTGCCTGGCGCACCCCTCAGCAGGCGGCAGGGAGGCGGGAGCTGGAGGGAGGGGGGCCAGGTGCGTCCTGGAGGCAGCGGGCTGGGCACAGGGCCGGGCCTGGGCCTCCTGGGCAGTCCAGGCCGCGCTGGGACTCAGCCCACATCTCCCACGGCTGCGGCTCCCGGAGCGCAGAGCAGAGACCCCTGGGTGCCCATGCGATCGGGTCCTGCTGGTTCAGGGGACACGGGGCTGCCCCGCCTGCTGGCCCCTCCCTGCCTCTCACCTGGGGGCGGTCCTTTCACCCTGCAGACAGGGCAGCGGGCACCCCTACTCTCACCCCTCGGCCCTGGTCACCGCCCCTTCCGCTGTCCACCACGCACACCACGCCCGGCAGAGCTCAACTCCGCCTCGCTCCGTCCGGCTGCTCTCCGCCCACGGCCCCACGGCCCCACGGCCCCACGGCCCCACGGCCCCACGGCCCCATGGCCCCACGGCCCCACGGCGAGCCAGTGGCCAGAAAGGGAACCAACACAGGGCACATCCTCCCGCTGCCCGGTCCCCGTGGGCAGCCGCCCGCTCAGAGGCGCCCGTCCGACACCGAGTCCGTCCTCGGCGTCCATCCTCCATCCGCACGAGGCGGCCTCTGCTCAGGGTGCCTTCCCGCTGGAAAAGCCTCCACGTCCATGCGGGCAGGTCACACCGGGAGGGGAGGGACTACGTTTGAGTGACAGGCTGCCTGGCCACTGGGAGTTTCGGGACAGCCGGCTGCAGGCCGTGACGGGCGTCCACGCCGGGCGAGGGCACCCCGTGTGCACACGCCTCCTGGGGGAGGGTGGGGACTCTTGGGTCCCGGATTTCAGACCCCAGGAAGGCGGGCTCGCCTGTCCCCCTGCAGGACCCCAACCTGACCGTCACGGAGCCGCCGCTTAAATGGTGGGACGCCGGAAACCACAGGCGGCGGCTGCGTTTTGACGCCGGCGACCATGGGCCACAGGTTTGCCGGCGACGTTTCAGGGGGACGCGGAGCTCGGGTCAGACACGCTCTGCCCCGCCCGCCCGGCTCTGTAAGCGGCTCCCGATCCCGCGGTGCCAGCTGCCTGGGGGTTGACAGGCAGCACTTCCCGCCGCTCGGCCCGCGGGAGCGTCCTGTGCCGTCTGTCCCTGGGCTCAGAGGGGACCGCGCCGGGCACGGCCGCGCAGTTCCCCGGCGCAGCGCCGCGCTCCAGAGCTGTCCGAGCTCCACCCGGGAGAAGCCCCAGCGTGGGGAGCGGCACACTGGGCCCCTGCCCCCTCCGTGTGAGGCCATGCCCGCACAGCCCTGGGCACGACCTCGCGGGAAGGAGCTCACCTCCCTCCTCCCGCCCGCAGCCCCCGCCTGGCCACAGGGCGGCCCTGGCTGCCGAGGCCCGGCTGTGGGCACCAGGGACCTGGCCCGACCGGCCCTGCCCTGCCCTGACGGAGACCCCACGGCGCCCGCGCTGGCCCGGCCCCCGGGCTGGCAGCCTCGCCGGGAAGGCCTGTCCCTCTGTGATCCTGTCCTCTGGCACCTCATCGCCAGCAGAGACCCGACCGGGGAGAAGGCGAGGAGGGGCAGCGAGGCTTCTCAATGCCGTGGGAGCCGGACCCCCCCACAGCCACAGGACCCGTCCGATCCCAGGACTGAAGACTTGAGGGAGAGATGGGACTCCGCAGAGACCCCGTTAGACGCGACTTCCAGCGGGGGAAACGGGTCATGGGCCACTCCCTGCAGGACACGGGCCAGGCAGGCACGACCAGCCACGCAGCCCCGCCTGCCCCCTTCACGTGGCCGGGGACACGGAGCCTCGATGCTCTGGCGCCCTCGTGAGGGGGTGTGAGGCCACTGCCTGTGCTGATAGCCAGGCTCCCTGTGCGACCACGCTGGGCGCTCCCTCCCACAGCCGGCCCGGCCTGCGCCCACACCGCAGCCACGACGCTGGGTGCGTGGGGGGTGAGCGTGTGGGGGGTGAGCGTGTGGGGGGTGAGCGTGTGATGGGTGAGCGTGTGATGGGTGGGTGTGTGGAGGGTGAGCGTGTGGGGGGTGAGCGTGTGGAGGGTGAGTGTGTGGAGGGTGGGTGTGTGGAGAGTAGATGTGTGCAGGGTGAGCGTGTGCAGGGTCGGTGTGTGGAGGGTGAGCGTGTGCAGGGTGGGTGTGTGCAGGGTGAGCGTGTGGAGAGCAGGTGTGTGCAGGGTGGGTGTGTGCAGGGTGAGCCTGTGCAGGGTGGGTGTGTGCAGGGTGAGCGTGTGGAGAGCAGGTGTGTGCAGGGTGGGTGTGTGGAGGGTGCACCGTGTTTTACGAGGCCCGGAGACCGGTGCTTACCTGCCACTGGACCAGGACGGAGGAGGTGGTGTGGGGCGTCACTGAGACAGAACTTGGAGGCTCCCCCGGAACTGAAATCCAAGATGAAGGAGACAGGATTAGAGGCTCTGTGGGTACCTGGCGCCCCCACCCCGAGCTCCGGCCCCTGCTCTCCTGCGGGTGCCTTGCGCCCCCTCACAGCCTGTGCCAGGAGGGGAGGAGCCAGCGCTCTCTGACTGCCTCAGAGACAGACCGGCACTGAGACTCCGCGGGAGCCCCCCCTCCCTGGGCCCCCCCGCCAGCGGTGCCAGGCGCCCACCGAGAGCCGGCTCAGGGGCCGCCCGCCCCACCCGCCCCGCCCCGGCTGAGGGGGCAGCGGCTTCTGTCTGGACAGGTGACCAAGTCGCGATGCTGAGCTCCCGGGCCTGGCCACAGAGTGACTGTCACGAAGGGGAGACTCTGGCGGCTGGAGGGGCCGGGCCACCTCGGTGCCTCCGCTCGCCAGTCGGGGGGCAGGCCGGGCTGACCTCCGCCCTGGCCGTGCCCTGCCCCTGGAACTAATGCCCCCCATGTCTGTCGGTCCCCACGCACCCACGTCCCAGGATTCTGAAGGGACTCCCAGGGCTCCCGCTGATGTCCCAGAGCCCCCCTTCCCCTCGGCGCCCCACCTGCCTGGCCTGCGAGGGCCCTGCATCCGGGTCCCCTACGTGCCAACAACACACCACCGGGACCTGTGCTCCTGCCGTTTGCTTTTCAGACCAGACCTGTGGTCGGCAAACTGCAGCTCCCGAGCCACATGTGGCTCTTTGGCCCCTTGGGTTTTTAGCAAAGGCCAGCTTAGGAGGACCCTAATCCTATCTAATAAAAGAGTAATATGCAAATTGACCATACCTTCACCACACGCACCAGCCACGCCCACCAGCCAATCAGGGGTGGGGGGCAGGACCGAGGCCTGTGAGCCAGCGTGGGGGGGGGTGGCCTGGGGCTGGGCATTCACAGGCGGCCCGGGCTGAGGTGGCTGGCAAGCACCAAGGCGGGGGTGGGGCCTCGGTGCACGGGAGGCTGGCGCGGTGCGGCTGCCGTGTGCAGGGTGCCCCCGGGGCTGGACAGTTTAACGGGTGGTTACCAGCGGCCAGGGCTAAGGCCTGGGCCGGGTGAGTGGGGCCGAGGCAGCCAGGGCAGAGCCAGCCATCAGCCCCATTGCAGGGGGATGGCTGGGTGCCCAAGGCCTAAAGCTTCGGCCATGGGTGAGGGGTCAGTAGGACACCCCCTGAGGGCTCCCAGAATGTGTGAGGGGGCAGGTTGGGCTGCGGGATCACTCATCCCCAGTGCACGAGTTTCGTGCACCAGGCCCCTAGTTAAGTTAACAACGCACCTACCTATACAGTTTAAGTTAAAAACATTTGGCTCTCAAAAGAAATTTCGATCGTCTTTGTATTGTTGATATTTGGCTCTGTGGGCTATTGAGTTTGCCGATCACTGGACCGGAGGAACTCAGGAGGGCAGAGGGAACCTCACTTCTCGCCCCACAACCATCCGCACACTCAGAGGACTGCTTCCTCCTGCCCCCCACCCCCCACCCCCAGGCTCCCGGGCCTGGAGTTGCTGCTGCCTGTCCCTCAGCGACAACGGGCAGGAGACACAGCTCCCATCCGTGCCCACTGCCCGCCAGGGCGGTCCTCTGGGCGGGCGACAACATCGGCACCACGGCGCGAGCTGAATATCGAAGGAGGAAGCAGGCCTTTGGGCCTGAGGAAGCCCTGGGGTTCGGGGTTCGGAGAGGCCTTTCTGACTGAGCTTTGAGGCCAGGGGCTGGGTGTCTGCACAGCAGCCGAGGATCTGCTTCTTCCTCCTCAGGGTCCGAGCCGCCAGCAAATATGGCCGCAGTTGTGTGAGATACCATGTAACAAGGGCGCCGTGGTATCTCCAGGGGTCAGCCCCCCCCCGCCCTCCCACCCGGCCGCCCGCGGCCCCCCGAGGGCAGTGCCAGGCGCCGGGCCGGGACAGGGACACTCGGAGGGCTGCCTCACGCAGAACACGGCCTGCACGTGGCCCAGAGCCACAGCCCCGCTCCGGCCGGTGCTCAGGCCCCGGAGGCCCGGAGCTCGGCTCCCAGGTTGTGAAGAGCCGGGTGAAGGGGTGAGGTCAGCGGACAGCGGCTGTTTGCCAGTGGCTCTCTGGGGGGCTCGGGGGAGGGTGCTGGGAGGCTGGGGGCCAGCAGAGCGCGGTGCTGGGCCAGAGGTGGCCAGTGGCCGGGCTGTGGGGATGTGGCTCCCGCGCTAGGCAGGCAGCGTCCTCTGTCACCATCACCAGGATGCAACCTCCCCCCACCCGGGGCTTTTAGGGTCTCAGTGCCCCCACGTGGCTGTGCTCTTGGCAGTGGCCACGCTGGGAAGGCCACTTGCGTGAGAAAGTGAGCAACCTCTCAAACGCAGCTACCCACTGGTGACATTTATCGTCAATGAGCCTGTCAGTTACTCAGTTCCCGGGGCCCTAATGGGGGGAGGGTTTGGAAGCGAATCAGAGACTTACTCTCCCCCCGAATCAGAGACTTACTCTCCCCCCGAATCAGAGACTTACTCTCCCCCCGAATCAGAGACTTACTCTCCCCCCGAATCAGAGACTTCCCCCCGAATCAGAGACTTACTCTCCCCCCGAATCAGAGACTTACTCTCCCCCCGAATCAGAGACTGCCTCCTGAATCAGAGACTTACTCTCCCCCCGAATCAGAGACTTCCCCCCGAATCAGAGACTTACTCTCCCCCCGAATCAGAGACTGCCTCCCGGGCAGACGGCCTGCAGGGGCTGCCAGTGCAGCAGGAGCCTCTGTGCGCTGCCGCTCAGTGACTCCGCTCCCTCGTCCCTCCAGGCCCCCCACACCCCCTGGCTCAGGCCGAAAGTGGGCGCTCTCTCCAGGAGCCAGCAGCCGGCGGCCCGGTCTGTCCGCCGCCGGGCCACTCACTCACCATCCTGCAGAGTGGTCACTGCCTCCGTCTCGGCGCTGAAGCCGCTGTCCCCGATGTCATTGGTGGCCTTCAGGCGCAGCTTGTAGGAGGTGAAGGGCCTCAGCCTGAGCGGAACCCAGAGACCCGTGACCCGGTGACCTTCCCACCCAGCGGCCTGGAGCTCTGACCCCTGACCCCTGTGACCTTCCCACCCAGCGGCCTGGAGCTCTGACCCCTGACCCCTGTGACCTTCCCACCCAGCGGCCTGGAGCTCTGCCCTGTGATCAGGTGACCTTCCCACCCAGCGGCCTGGAGCTCTGCCCTGTGATCAGGTGACCTTCCCACCCAGCGGCCTAGAGCTCTGACCCCTGACCCCAGTGACCTTCCCATCCAGCGGCCTGGAGCTCTGACCCCTGACCCCGGTGACCTTCCCACCCAGCGGCCTGGAGCTCTGACCCCTGACCCCGGTGACCTTCCCACCCAGCAGCCTGGAGCTCTGACCCCTGACCCCTGTGACCTTCCCACCCAGCAGCCTGGAGCTTGCCCTGTGACCTGGTGACCTTCCCACCCAGTGGCCCAGAGCTCCTGGGGGTCTCCTTCTGCCCAAGGGCTAAGGCAGGGGCGCTTTGGGGTCCGGTTGGCTCTGGAGGAGCCTCCACCTGTCACCCACTCACTGGCCTGCGGGGGGGCCTCCCAGGGGAGGGGATGCTTCTGACCCACTGGCCCCTGCTTCCTCGTTTGTATAACAAGGACGGCAACCACCCACCACCACTCGCCCTCCTCCCACTCTGGCTGACAGGTGTGGTGCTGACCTTTCCCAGCTCAACCCAGCCCCGAGGGGACGGGGTCCCAGAACCCACGGCGGGAGCCACGGCATAGCAGCCCTGCCCACAGCCCGGAGCCTGAGCCACACGGGAAAGTGGTTGGAATCGGGCCAGAGGAGGGGTTCAGTGAGGTGGCCCAAAGTTGCCAGGGGCTGTGTGGGGTGTCCCGGGGGCTGTTTGGAGTGTCCCGGGGGCTGTGTGGAGTGTCCCGGGGGCTGTGTGGGGTGTCCCGGGGGCTGTGTGGGGTGTCCCGGGGGCTCTGTGGGGTCTCCCGGGGGCTGTGTGGGGTCTCCCGGGGGCTGTGTGGGGTGTCCCGGGGGCTGTGTGGGGTCTCCCGGGGGCTGTGTGGAGTGTCCCGGGGGCTGTGTGGGGTGTCCCGGGGGCTGTGTGGGGTGTCCCGGGGGCTGTGTGGGGTGTCCCGGGGGCTGTGTGGGGTCTCCCGGGGGCTGTGTGGAGTGTCCCGGGGGCTCTGTGGGGTCTCCCGGGGGCTGTGTGGGGTCTCCCGGTGGCTGTGTGGGGTCTCCCGGGGGCTGTGTGGGGTCTCCCGGGGGCTGTGTGGGGTCTCCCGGGGGCTCTTTGGGGTGTCCCGGGGGCTGTGTGGGGTGTCCCGGGGGCTGTGTGGGGTCTCCCGGGGGCTGTGTGGGGTCTCCCGGGGGCTGTGTGGGGTCTCCCGGGGGCTATGTGGGGTGTCCCGGGGGCTGTGTGGGGTCTCCCGGGGGCTGTGTGGGGTCTCCCGGGGGCTGTGTGTGGTCTCCCGGGGGCTGTGTGGGGTGTCCCGGGGGCCGTGTGGAGTGTCCCGGGGGCTGTGTGGGGTCTCCCGGGGGCTGTGTGTGGTCTCCCGGGGGCTGTGTGTGGTCTCCCGGGGGCTGTGTGGGGTCTCCCGGGGGCTGTGTGGGGTCTCCCGGGGGCTGTGTGGGGTCTCCCGGGGGCTGTGTGTGGTCTCCCGGGGGCTGTGTGGGGTGTCCCGGGGGCTGTGTGGAGTGTCCCGGGGGCTGTGTGGGGTCTCCCGGGGGCTGTGTGTGGTCTCCCGGGGGCTGTGTGGGGTGTCCTGGGGGCTGTGTGGAGTGTCCCGGGGGCTGTGTGGAGTGTCCTGGGGGCTGTGTGTGGTCTCCCGGGGGCTGTGTGGGGTGTCCCGGGGGCTGTGTGGGGTCTCCCGGGGGCTGTGTGGGGTCTCCCGGGGGCTGTGTGTGAGTCCTCGACCGCTGTGACTCCGGCCCTCCCCTCCCTGCTCTCAGCCACCACGCCCCTCCTCTCTTAGGAGCCTGCACTCGGGGTCACTGTCCCTAACAGTGGCCTGGCCCGTCCCAGGGCCTCCAGGAGGGACAGCCCGCGGGGGGTGCTGGGAGAGGCGTGGGCCTGGGGCAGTGGGTCCCGGGGTGAGGGGGAGAGGCCTGCTCTGTGCTGCGTCTCCCGGGCCCCAGACCCTCCCTGTGGGGAGCTGCCTCGGGGGACAGGGCAGGGCTGCAGGTTCGGGGAGGGGCCCCCGGGCCCTCGTACCTCTCCACGGTGCAGGCGGTGGCCTCGTGGCTGATGGAGGAGGAGTAGGTCTGCCAGGGCCCCGCGGGCAGCTCGCGCACCTGCGCCGTGAAGTAGCGGATCGGGGAGGCCCCGTCGCTGCCCGGGACCCACTGGAGCTGGAGGCTGCGGGCGGTCACCTCGGCCTGGGGCACCCGCAGCTGCCTGGGGGGCGCCGGCCGCTCTGCAAGCAAATGAGGACAGACGGGGAGTGAGAGGGCCCCGAACCGCCCCGGGCACCGCTCGGAGCAGACCGCCTGCCAGCGCGTCTGTGCGGGGAGTGGCCCTCTGCCGCCACTCCGGGCGAGGCCCAGCGCGGGCCTGCTCCACCCTCTCCACCCTCCCGCGGGACAGACCAACGGGCTGTGTGAACCCCGACCCCTGCCCCCGAGTGACAGCTGGGCTCCCCGAGCACCACAGGGGACTCTGGGCTCCGCCGGGCATCCCCTGAGTCCTGGTGTCCCTTGAAACTGGGAGTCCCCTGAACCCTGGTGTCCCCTGAACCCGGTGTCCCCTGAACCTGGGTGTCCCCTGAACCCGGGTATCCCCTGAGCCTGGGTGTCCCCTAAACTGAGGGGTCCCCTGAGCCCGGTGTCCCCTGAGCCTGGGCGAACCCTCAGCCGGGGGTCCCAGGAGCTGGGTCCTCAGGCAGCAGCTCAGCTCCTAGTTGGGGGTGCGGTCGGCCTGTATCTGCTGCGGGAGGGGCTGGGGCAGGGCGAGGCGGGCCATGCACTGGCCACCTGCCTTCTCCTCGCCCCTCGGGTCCACCGGGACCGGGGGCAGGAGTCGCTGTCTCACTGCTGGTCCTGAGGCTGCTGATTCGGACCGGGACTCGAGGTGGGGACAGCGCCGCCATGACGGGCGGGCCGGGAGCTTGTGTCTGACCTCGCCCACATCCTCTCCGGCCGCGGCCGGTGCCGCCCTCCCGCCACGTCCAGCCTCGGCTTCCTCTCTCCTGAGATCGGCCCCCTGCACCCCCGGCGGGGGACAGTAAGCAGGGGGATGCCCAGCACACGCAGCGCTCGGAGCAGAGGGCGCACAGACCGTCCTTCTGCGGAGCGTGGGGGCACCTGCTCCCGGGAGGGGCCTGACCCAGGGGCCTGCGCTGCCTCGGGGCGGCCCCGGTGCAGGAGGACGGCACCCCTGGGCCAGCACTCGGCTCTGGGCTGTGTCCACCTTTAGACGGGCTGGTCGGCCGGTCAGCGGGCACGTGTGCGGTGCAGGTGCCCAGTCCAGGCCCGGCTGAGCAGGTGCCCGATGAGCTCAGTGCCCGCTGCCCGCTCCACACACCAGCCAGGCAGGCCTGACGAGGCCACGCGTGGCCAAGGTTCCAGCGACCCCCCCACTTCGGCCGCCGAGACCGCGTGCCGGGCCCCGGCCTCACCTCTCTTCTCGGTGGTGATGACGGTGGCCTCCAGCGGCTCCCCCCAGCCCTGCCTGGTCTTGGCCGACAGCCGGAAGATGTACGCCGACTCGGGGGCCAGCTCGGTGGCCGTGAACTGCCGGGCCGTGGCGCCGACCTCCACCGTGGTGAAGGTGTGGGGGCTGCTGCGGGCCAGGCGGTAGGCGATCTGGTACCCTGCGGGCGGGGCCGGGCGTGGTCGGTGACTCCTCAGCACGGGGCGGCCCAGCCCGCCTCCCACGGCCACGTGGTGGGAGCCCGAGCCACGTCCTCACGGCGCCCTCCGTCCCGGCCGGCACCAGGCAGAGCCAGCACTGCCCAGAGGGCAGCCCGTCCCCCCTGCCCTCCGTCACCCGTCACAGGACATGGGACAGTCCCTGCCCGTGGCCACCACACGCTGAGCGGGTTCTCACAGGACAAGGGGTGAGGACAGTCCCTCCCCGTGGCCACCACGCGCTGAGCGGGTTCTCACAGGACAAGGGGTGAGGACAGTCCCTCCCCGTGGCCACCACGCGCTGAGCGGGTCCTCACAGGACAAGGGGTGAGGACAGTCCCTCCCCGTGGCCACCACATGCTGAGCGGGTTCTCACGGGACAAGGCGTGAGGACAGTCCCTCCCCGTGGCCACCACGCGCTGAGCGGGTCCTCACGGGACAAGGGGTGAGGACAGTCCCTCCCCGTGGCCACCACGCGCTGAGCGGGTTCTCACAGGACAAGGGGTGAGGACAGTCCCTCCCCGTGGCCACCACGCGCTGAGCGGGTCCTCACAGGACAAGGGGTGAGGACAGTCCCTCCCCGTGGCCACCACGCGCTGAGCGGGTTCTCACAGGACAAGGGGTGAGGACAGTCCCTCCCCGTGGCCACCACGCGCTGAGCGGGTCCTCACAGGACAAGGGGTGAGGACAGTCCCTCCCCGTGGCCACCACGTGCTGAGCGGGTTCTCACGGGACAAGGCGTGAGGACACGTGTGGCCTGGGAGTGCCAAGTGGCTCCGATGGGGCAGGGTCTGCACTCACCGCCGCTCCCCCCGCACCTGCCCTGCCGGGGGCAGCGCCTCCTGTCGGCTCTCTAAACAGCGGCCTCGCCCTCTCCCCAACGAGGCCTGCGGCGGCGGCCAGCCAGCCGACACCGGCTGCCCCGGCACCTGCCAGCCTCCCCCTCACCTCCTCTGCCGCCGATCCAGCTCCCGGCCCGCCACTCCCGCCCGCTGCCCCCTCTCCCCCTGCCAAGCCCTCCCTGCACTGAGCCGGGCCCCGCCATCCACAGCCCCCGCAGGCGAGGGAGCGGGGCCGAGGGCCTGGCCTTGGCTGGGCTCACTCCCGATCAAGCCCTCGCCCGGCCCGCCCGCATCTGAGGCCGTGCCAACCGGCAGCCCCGGCCCCCCGGGCCAGCTGCCGCTCCCGCCGCTCCAGAGCCCAGCGGAGGGCGCTGGGCATCCGCACACGACGCTGGCCACGCCGTCACGTGGACGGAGCTCCGGGGACAGCGGCCGGCAGAGCTGCCTGTCCTCCTGCTGCTGCGCTCGGGCCACAGTCATTCCGCCGGCCGGCCGCCCGGCCCTCTCTGCTCCCGTCGGCCCCTGGTGACCCGCTCACTGGCACCGGCCCAGCTCCTGCTCCGTCGTCTGTCTGTCCCTACGGAGGCCCCGACCGCGGGGGGGCGGCCGGGCCAGGCTGGGGCTCAGAGGCGGTCACTAGTGCCCCCACACACAGGGACGGACGGACGGCACGGTGACGTCACTGCTCACAGTGTCCCCCGCGCCCTGAGCGACCCCTGGGGCGGCGGCTCTGCCTCTGACGGCGCCCTCTCCTCCCGGCCGCGCGCCCCGCTGGCCTCGGCCTTGCTGGGTGTCCCATGCGTCCCCACACGCTGACCCAGCGGCTCTCCTCCGGCCCCGCCCTCCCGCCTCCCCGTCCCGCCCGGTCGCGGCGGGCAACCAGAGTCCCGGTGCCGCGGGACCCGCCCCGGCTCCCACGATGCCCGGACGCCCGACGTCCCGAACACCGGGACGGCGTAGCCACCGCAGCCACGGGGCGGCTCTTCCCGCCAGACCCCTGGCAGTCCCGGTCCTCGGACTCGCAGGGTCCCGGCAGGCGGCATGCCCAGCCCAGCCGCCCGGGGGCAGGAGAGCTCAGAGAGGGCGAGCGGTCTGCCGCGGCCACGCAGCACGCCCCCTGCAGGCCCCCACAGCTGTCACTTCCACAACCAGGAGCTCCGGGAGGAGGGGCCGCCTCAGGCTGCCGGCAGAGGGGCCCTCGCCGGCCCTGGTTCTGCCAGGCCCAGCCCGGTGCCGCTCGGAGGACCGTTTCCCAGCAGGCCAGGCGGGAGGACTCCGCATCCCGCTCCGCAGGTGCTTCGCCGAGCACCCCAATCTCTGGGGCGTGGCTTGTCAGACGGCGACAGAGGCGGCGGGAGTGCCTGGGGGGGGGGTGCCGTGGGGCCTGGGTGTCGGGGGGCCTGGCGGTCAGCACCGGGGCTGTGATGTTGTGCACAATAAGCCGCCGTCCGCCATCCGCCCTCCTCCGCCGGCTGCTGGTTCCCAGGGGCCCCGCGCCTGCAGCCCGGTGGCCAGTATCGCTCCCGCAGCACCGCCTTCAGGCAGCCCGCACGGCTCCCATCGCGGCCTCCGCTCCTCACGCACCGGCCGGCAGCCCGGGGCGCCCCAGAGGGCTCCAGAACCATCCACGGTGAGAGGCAAACGGGGAGAGAGGCCGAGAGGGGCTGTGGCGGGGGGCGGGGTCTCGGCTGCCCGGTCAGGGCGCTGACTTAGGCCGACACCTCGTCCTGCGGGGAGTCCTGTGCTGCAGGCCTCGGGCGGGGCGTCTCCGGGCAACCCCCAGGCATCGCTCTCAGAGGCACCGCTGGCTGGGCTGGATGCTCTGGTTTGGGGGCTGGTGCTGCCTGACCCTGTCCCTAGCCGCCGTTTGGGGTGTGAATGGTGACAGCCCCCCAACATCTGTTCGTTGCTCAGGGAGCCCACAGCAGCTGAGTCGCCCCGCAAGGCTGCACCAGCCCGGCCGGGCGCCGTGCCTGCTGTTGGTCTACCGCTCGGCCATCGAGGGCCGGCAGCAGGCGGTGGGACGGCCGAGCCCGTTGGCAGATGCTCATCCTCGCTGCTAACTCCCGGCGGGCCCTGCGCACCCTCCCGATGAGCCGGAGGCAAGGCCAGGCGCTCAGCAGGCGGGTGGGGAGGAGTGGGGGGGATTCTGGGGCGTGAGGTGGGGGAGCCTCACGGGCTCAGCAGCATTTAAGGGCGTCGGCAGGGAGGCCGGAGCGAGCTGCACCCCAGAGGAAGGCTCTGCGTGCTGGAGCGCCCGGGGGAGTGTGTGCGAACACGCGTGTTTCCCGGCAGGCGCTGCGGCGTTGGCGTTAACCTCCGCTGGACACGCGGGGACACGTGTGCTCTGGGCCACGCCGAGCGGCCGTGTTTCTGGGCTCTGAGGGCCAGAGCGGGAGCGGCCCCGGGTCTCGGGGTCGGGGCCTGGCAGAGACGGTTCCCTCTCCTCCGTGACCCCGACCCGGGCCTCCGGCAGCGCCCCAGCTGGTGTGAGGGTGACCCGGCCCCCCGTGACGCTCTGCCTGACGGGGACAAGGCGCCATCTCACCCGCGCCGTTTGCCGAGGCCGCGAGGCTCGGACCACGGACCAAACCCCGCTCCTCAGGCCGAGAGCCCTCTCTGCGGCCCACGCCGGCTCAGGCTTTGCTCTGTCTCGCCAGCAGGAACTCTGCCCCGGAACCAGAGCTGGGGACATGGGGACGGTCCATGGGGCCCCCCTCCCCCTTGTGACTAGTGGCGGACGCTGCGCTGTCAGCCCGCCCCGTCCAGCAGCATCTCTGTCCGGAGAATTGAGGGGATAGCACTGAGCACCGGGTGTGGCAGGCGCTGCCTGAGTGCGTCCTCCTCAGCCCGTCAGCCTGGGAGGGGCGTGAACTTCAACCTGCGGAGTGGTCTTAGTTCCCAGCTCAGACCGCGGGTCACCCTCTCCGTCCAGGGAGCGCAGGAGCTGGAGCCCGGCGCCTCCCACGTGATGGAAGTAGATGAGGGCACCTGCCTGCTGCTGTTCTGAGCTGTGCTTGGTGCCCCAACCTGCCCACCGCCCCTCACTCCCCGCCGCCCCTCGCTCCCCGCCGCCCCTCGCTCCCCGCCGCCCCACGCTCCCCGCCGCCCCTCGCTCCCCGCCGCCCCACACTCCTCGCCGCCCCTCGCTCCCCGCCGCCCCACGCTCCCCCTCGCTCCCCGCCGCCCCACACTCCTCGCCGCCCCTCGCTCCCCGCCGCCCCACGCTCCCCGCCGCCCCTCGCTCCCCGCCGCCCCTCGCTCCCCGCCGCCCCTCGCTCCTCCCCGCCGCCCCTCGCTCCTCCCCGCCGCCCCTCGCTCCTCCCCGCCGCCCCTCGCTCCTCCCCGCCGCCCCTCGCTCCTCCCCGCCGCCCCTCGCTCCTCCCCGCCGCCCCTCGCTCCTCCCCGCCGCCCCTCGCTCCTCCCCGCCGCCCCTCGCTCCCCGCCGCCCCTCGCTCCCCGCCGCCCCACGCTCCCCGCCGCCCCACGCTCCCCGCCGCCCCACGCTCCCCGCCGCCCCTCGCTCCCCGCCGCCCCACACTCCCTGCCGCCCCTCTCTCCTCACCACCACGCCCTTACCCAGGATGATGCCGTTGGGCTCCTCCGGGGGCTGCCACACGATCCGCACCGACGTGAGCCTCACTTCTGGGAACACCAGCCTCACGGGGGGGCCTGGGGCTGGGGGCGAAGGAAGTCTCATGAGCGAGGCGCCCAACTATGTTATCTGGGCCCCTGACAAGGTCCTGCGTGGGCCTGGGAACTGGACACACAGTCACTGTGCGGTGAGGCTGTTTGTGGGGGACACGCCACGTTCGGGCAAATGCCTGGGGCCTGACGGGCTCTGTGTGGCTCCCCAGTGGCTCTGGGAAACCCCGCCTCCATCAGCCGCCTGCTGTTCAGGGCTCAGCCAGCGGGGAGCCCCGGGGCCAGGCCAGCCGCCGAGGGGCCCTGGTGTGGACATTCGGTGAGAGTCAGGGTCTGGGAAAGGAGGAGTGGGTGTTGGCAGCGAAGGGAACTAGAGTTTGCGTGCTGAGCGACAATGCTC
This sequence comes from Antrozous pallidus, assembly GCA_027563665.1. Lineage (NCBI taxonomy): Eukaryota > Metazoa > Chordata > Mammalia > Chiroptera > Vespertilionidae > Antrozous > Antrozous pallidus. The sequence continues at coordinate 1,827,732 of CM050516.1, read as the reverse complement.
GTCACCTAAAAATTATATAATGTCATTGACAACGCTGCCTCCACACATCTACACTAATAAAAGAGTAAGATGCAAATTGACTGTACCTTTGCAACACCCATCAGCCAATCAGGAGTGAGCATGCAAATTAACCCAACAAAGATGGTGAGTTAATTTGCATACACAGGCGCCCAGAGGCTGGGGGGAAGTGCTGTTGGGCAGCATAGGAAGGCTTCGGAAAGGTGGCTCTGGCTGCAGTGAAGGTGGTTGTGGCAGCCAGGGGAAGGAAGACCCATTCTTGCACAAATCTTTGTGCACTGGGCCTCTAGTTTGGTAATAAAAGATTTTACCAATCGGAGCCCAATTCTTTTCTGGGCTTGACATCTGCAAGGCCGTGTCAGAGAAGCATGAAGGCCAAAAGCCACTTCCAACTCCTGACGAAGGCCATGAGCATGGACAAAATGCCATGTGTACAGTCACGCTCTTCCCAGAGGGGGGCCATGCACGGTGCACACAGTAGGTCCTGCTGTGGCCATGCATGGTGCACACGGTAGGCCTGCTATGGCTATGCACAGTGCACACAGTAGGTCCTGCTGTGGCCATGCACGGTGCACACGGTAGGTCCTGCTGTGCGCCAGCGGTTCCCACTGCGGCCTGCTGAGCGGTGCACCAGCGGTGAGGACAGCAGGAAGCGGTAGGGCCTTCAGAGTCAGGTTTACAGAATCGGCCACTCTCAGGACTTCCTGCTGTTCTGGCGTGTTCCGGGAGGGGCGGCGGGCGCGTGTGACCAATAGTAACTACAGTGTGTGTGCCAGGCACCGGGCCGCCCGCCGCGTCTGCCTTAGCCACTAAGCTGAGGACAGCATTTGATGTTTTAAACGTGCGATGATGACCCTTGGGTGTGGGTAAAACAGGTGTGAGGAGGCGGCTGCGGCTCTCACGCTGGGAGATCCCCCGCCCCCCCAGACCACACTCTCGTGTGGCCTCGGCCCCTGCGCCCCTCGGCCCCTGCGCATGTTGCGCTCTGGGAGGATGGACAGACAGACAGCCAGGCCGGCGGCAGCCCGTCCTTGCCAGGTGTGGCCACAGCGCCCCCTCCCGGGGAAGTGTGGGGACAGGACATCTGGGGACTAATCTCATTGCTTTGGTGAAGATGTTTAAGAAACTCTACCACTGCCGGGCTGGTGTGGCTCCGTGGTTGAGTGTCGACCTGTGACCTGAGAGGTCATGGTTCCATTCCCAATCAGGGCACATGCCCTGGTTGCAGGCTCGATCCCCAGTAGGCGGTGAGCAGGAGGCAGCCGGTCCATGATTCTCTCTCATCGATGTTTCTTTCTTTTTTTAAAAAAAAATATTTTATTGATTTTTTACAGAGCGGAAGGGAGAGGGATAGAAAGTCAGAAACATCGATGAGAGAGAAACATCCATCAGCTGCCTCTTGCACGCCCCCTACTGGGGATGTGCCCACAGCCAAGGTACATGCCCTTGACTGGAATCAAACCTGGGGCCTTTCAGTCCTCAGTCTGACGCTCTATCCACTGAGCCAAACTGGTTTCTGCTCATCATTGATGTTTCTCTCTCTTTCCCTCCTTCCTCGCTCTGAAATAAAATAAAAAAAAAACCTATCCAATAAAAGAGTGATATGCAAATTGACTGTACCTTCGCTACACCCACAAGCCATGCCCACCAGCCAACCAGAGCAAGTATGCAAATTAACCAAACCAAGATGGCAGTTAATTTGCATATCCCTGCACAGAAGACTGCGTAGAGGAAGCCAAGCTCTGCCAAAGGGAGCAAAGCTGCGGAGAAGTAAGCAAGTGGGGGGGGCGAGAAGGGAGGGAGCGAGGCAGAGGAGACGGGAGGGGCCAAGGCAGCAGAGACAGGAGGGAGTGAGGTAGTGGAGAAGGGAGGGAGCGAGGCAGAGGAGACGGGAGGGGCCAAGGCAGCAGAGACAGGAGGGAGTGAGGTAGTGGAGAAGGGAGGGAGTGAGGCAGCAAAGAAGGGAGCGAGGCAGCAGAGACCGGAGGGAGACCGGAGGGAACCAGGCAGCAGAGAAGGGAGGGAACTCTGCTTAGGCCGCAGGAAACCCTGTTCTTGCGGGAATCTTCCTGCAACGGGTCTCTAGTGTATCTATATATTAAAAAAGAAAAAAAAAAAAAGAAAATCCACTTTGTTTTCCTCCGCAGCTGCTGTGGCTGGGGGCTGGGGAGACCACGCCTCCCTCCGCTGAGGAATCAGGATGTGATGGGAGGGGGGGGAGGCAGCCCCGGAGGAGCTGGGCCCTGCGAAGCGGGCGACGCCCACGAACATGGCGCCCGCTCCGGGTGCAGGTCCGGAAAAGCGCGCTGGGGGCCGGCCCCGAGCGGCCATTCCGCGCCCACGGGTCAACGGCCTCAGGCCACACAAAGGAGCGTTGGGGGCACCGGGACCCCGGGACCCCGGGCAGTGGTGCGTGACTGGACGGTGCAGACCCTTCCTGCCGCCTGTGCAGTTACCACGGCAACCCGCGCAGGCTCCCACTGGGCCCAGACCCACGCCAGCTGCAGCTGCCGCTTCGCCGCCGTGACCAGGCGGCCCGTGTTGTTGTCCGCCCCGGGGGGCGGGGGGCAGGGGTCGGACACCGGGCTGGAAATGACACCGGCCCACGCGGTCTGCCGTCCCCGCGCTCCCTGGGAGGGGGCGCTGTGGCCCCACCTGGCAGAGGTCGGGCTGTCTTCGGCCTGTCTGTCTGTCCGTCCGCCCATCCTCCCGGGGTGCAGTGCGTCCCGGCAGCCGCGGGCGGGCGGGAGGGGACTCGGGCAGAGGCTGCGGGTCCGGGAGGGGGCGCCCCGACACGTACCGTCGTCCTTGGTGCGCTCCAGCGCCGGCGGGGAGCTGGCCACGCCGCTGCCGATGCGCGTGAAGGCCAGCACCCGCAGCTCGTACAGCACGAACTTGCGCAGCCCGGCCAGCAGCGCTGACTGCGTGCGGTTGCCACGCACCACGTGGCTGCTGGGCGCGGGCTCCAGGTCCCTGGCCCGGAACAGCACCTGCGGCGGCAGCACGGGGCGGCGTGAGGACCAGCGGGCGTTCGGCCCCCGCCGCTGGCCGGAGGCTTCTGGGTCGAACTGCTCCCTGCCGGCACCGGGGCGGGGGGGGGGGGGGGGGGGGGGGGGGGGGGGGGGATGAAGCCGAGGGGAGGGGCCCTGGCGCTGGGACCGGCCCAGGGCGGTGGCTGGATGCCTCGCCGTGGTTTGCAAGACCTGAGGCCACCAAAGGCGGCCACGCGGACCGCAGCCAGCGGCCGAGGACTCCAGGGTGGGCACAGAGGCCACCCCTTCCCACGCCCCGCTCACTGGGAGCTGGGCTGCGGTCTCAGGAGGAGCCTCTGCCCAGAAACCCGGCTCCCACAGTGACCGAGGCTTCACAGGCAGACCCCGGAGGGAGCACGGGCCACAGAAACATCTCCTCCAGGACCCGGTGTGTGTGTGTGGGGGGGTGCTGACCCCCCTCTGTGATCGCTGGGCCTAGCGGAGCCACCCTGTCTCACGGGCCGGGGCGGGCAGCGGCCATGCCAGGGAGGGGCAGCCGAAGAGCAGGCAGGGAGGGTCAAGGGAGGGGTGACAGGAGGGCAGGGAGAGGTGAGGGAGGGGACAGGAGGGCAGGGAGAGGAGAGGGAGGGGACAGGAGGGTAGGGAGAGGTGAGGGAGGGGACAGGAGGGCAGGGAGAGGTGAGGGAGGGGGACAGGAGGGCAGGGAGAGGTGAGGGAGGGGACAGGAGGGCAGGGAGAGGTGAGGGAGGGGGACAGGAGGGCAGGATGGGTGAGGGAGGAGCAATAGCAGGGCAGGGAGAGGGGAGGGAGGGAGGTGCAGGGACAAGCAGGGAGAGGGGAGGGAGGGAGGAGCAGGGACAAGCAGGGAGAGGGGAGGGAGGGAGGTGCAGGGACAGGCAGGGGTGCGTTTTGAGCGCCGGGTGAACGCGTGCCACATGGGTCCAGCCGGAGTGTCAGGACGGACCGGGCGGCCAGGACGCTGGCCTGGGTCTAACCCACTGGGCTGGCCCAGCGAGAGGCGCCCGGCGGGAAGAGGGGCTCGGCCTGGTCTGGCTCTGGTAAGGGGGCCGCCAGCACCGAGCCCGGGCCCCTCAGAAACCAGAGCCGCGCTGGCCGGGAGGGGCGGGGTGGCAGCCGCGGGTCCGGGGCAGCGGCGCCCCCACACGTACCGTGTAGCCCAGGATCAGGCCGTTCTGGTGCTGCTCGGGCACCGCGGCCCAGGCCAGCAGGATCTGGGTGGAGCTGACCGCCACGGCGGACACGTTCCCGGGCGCGGCCGAGGGCACTGCGGGGAGAGACACAGACTGGCGAGCAGGCCCGAGGCTCCCGCAGCAAAGGGCCCCTTTCTACCCCAACACCGGGGGGGGGGGGGGGGGGGGGGGGGGGGCCCTTGGAAGCACAATGCACTCTGGGTATTGTCAGCGATCGGAGGAAACCGCAGGGCGGGACGGAAACGCAGATCTCTCCGGGAGCAGCCGGTGAGCAGCGGACGCCAGAAGCCCCCGTGCGCCCTGCTGTTGAGGAGCTAGGCCCTGTCCGAGCCCCCGCAAGCGGGCGGGGGGCCTGCTTTCCTCCTGCCTGGCGGCTGCGGGATCCCCTCCAGGGGAGATCCTCGCTCCCAGCCCCGCGCACGCACCTCCGTAAACACGGCGTCCTGGGAGGGGACAGGCGGGGCTCCAGAGAGGACCGTCCGATCGGCACGTCACATCTGACCCCCCACACAGCCCAGGCGGCCGTGCTACCCCCCCACCCCCACCTCCACAGACGGAAGCCGAAGCCGGAGAAACCGGCCTGCAGTCCACGCAAACGAAGTGCTTTTCACATCGCGATGCAGCCGCACCCTCTGTCCCGACTCCTGTCCGTCCACGGGCGGCTCCCCAGACCAGGCTCCGCTAGTCCGGCCGGGTGTCTTGAGGTCCAGGGCGGGTCTGACCAGGCCACTGCCGCGCCAGAGGTCCCGCAGGCAGAGGCTGCGGGGGACACCGAGCCTGGGGCGTCTGCAGCGAGGGAGGTCCTGGAGGGCGTCCTGGGGGCAGCGGCTTCTCCCTGCCCCCGCCCCCCTTCTCTACCGACCAGAGACGGCCCTCAGAGCGCAGGCTCGGCTGCCGCGGTGACGGTCACCGTGCGGCCCCCGGAAAGGCAGGCACGGCGCCTGCCTGTGCCCGGAGCTCGGGGCCCTGAGCTGGAGAGAGACGGCGTGGCCGCCTGCACGGTGGGTGCTGGAAGCCGATCACACGTACCGTGTAGCCCAGGATCAGGCCGTTCTGGTGCTGCTCGGGTACCGCGGCCCAAGAAAGGTGTGGGCAAGGACCCCCCCCCTGCCCAAGGCTGGTCAACCTTGAAGCTCTGAAAGGTCAGAGCCAACCACTCCCTGTCTAATGGAGACAGTGGTGGCCGAAGCAGCTTCCCCACCAAACCATCCTGTAAGTCCTCACTGATAAGGTAACGCGCTTATTCCCTGCCTAAAGGCAAAGGGTGTGCCCCAAACCCGGATAAAAAGACTGGCAAGGCCAAAGCACCAGAGGTGGCTGCCACCTGGCCCCCGATATCCCCAAATTCATGCTTTTCCAGCCTCTTCGTTTGGGTGCAGCCTTCTCCAGAGCCCGAACCCTGAACCGGAACCCTGAACCACGCGGGACGCGGGAAGGGGTTCCCACAGTGGGCACACATGTCCCGTTCATCACCGGAGTCGCTCATGGTCCCCCGGCCGTGCGACCACACACTGAGTGTGGGCCCCCAGGGCCCCAGAGCACTGACAGCCTCAAGTTCTCTGGGCCCCAGAGGAGGCTGCTCCGTGCCCGCCGCCCGCCCAGTGCCGCCCGCACGTCCACCGCGGCCGCGCGAGCGTCGGGCTCCCCGGGCTCCCCTGTCGGCGGCGGGCGTGGCTGCGGTGAGGAGAGGCCAGCGGCGCTCTGTCCCGGTTCCCGGCGGGATCAGGACGAGGGCAGAGCCGGCCCCCGTGTGCCCGATGCCGGCGCCCGCCCAGACACTGGCCGCCGGGAAAAGGCGGGCGTTGCCGTAGCGACGGACGATGCCACCACTCAGACCCCTAGCTGGGCCCCGCAGGCCCTCTGCGACCGGGTGATGCGGCACTGCCTCCGGGGCCTGGAGCACAGCGGGGTCAGCTCCATGTGGGGGGCAGAGAGAGTGGGGGGCAGAGAGAGTGGGGGGCAGTGAGAGGGGGTCAGCTCCAGCTGGGGGGGCAGTGAGAGTAGGGGGCAGTGAGAGGGGGTCAGCTCCATGTGGGGGGGACAGTGAGAGTAGGGGGCAGTGAGAGGGGGTCAGCTCCATGTGGGGGTCAGTGAGAGGAGGTCAGCTCCAGCTGGGGGCAGTGAGAGTGGGGGGCAGTGAGAGGGGGTCAGCTCCATGTGGGGGGGGACAGTGAGAGTAGGGGGCAGTGACAGGGGGTCAGCTCTAGCTGGGGCAGTGAGAGTGGGGCTCAGCTCTAACAGGGGGGCAGTGAGAGTGGGGGACAGAGAGAGTGGGGGACAGAGAGAGTGGGGGGCAGTGAGAGGGGTCAGCTCCAGCTGGGGGGGCAGTGGAATGGAGGTCAGCTCCATGTGCGGGGCAGTGAGAGTGGGGCTCAGCTCTAACTGGGAGGGCAGTGAGAGTGGGGGGCAGTGAGAGTGGGGGGCAGTGAGAGGGGGTCAGCTCCAGCTGGGGACCGCGTGGCAGGCCCGGCCGGCCCTCACCTGACTCCCGCGTGCGGCCGCGCACCACCTCGCTCCAGGGCCCGGCGCCGATGGCGTTGAAGGCCTGCACCTGCACCTCGTACTCCGTCCACTCCTCCAGCTCCTCCAGCGTCAGCTCCCGCTCCAGCCGGTCTCCGACCACGTGCACCCGCGGGGGGGCCCGCAGGTCCGGGCGCCAGTACTTGACCCTGTAGCCCACCGACTCGGGGTTCCCGTTGTACTGGGAATCGGGCAGGGGCTGGGGGACAGTCCGAGTGAGCGGCGGCTCAGCCCCGTCCCTGCGCGGCCGGAGCCGGGCCCGTCTTAGGGGCCGAGTCCCGGGACAACCTCTTCCGGGGGAATGGGCCAGACACCCCTGTCCCCAGAACTCCCCTCTGAGTTAGGGGCGCCCTGTGGGCGCACCGGCCGGATGTGACCTCTCCGACCACATCCTGGCTTCGCTCTGGGGGGCATGTCCCGATGGAATGTCAGGCTGGTGCCCTCACAGCTCCGTGGGACCCAGCCCAGGGCACACAGCCCACGGGGGCTCCTCGCCAGCCACTGCTCGGACCCAGGCGCGGTGAGGAGCGCCCCCGACTGACGAGAGAGAGCCGGGCGGGCGGCACCTTGCGGCTGAACGGGGCAACAGGTCCGGCCCCGCGCTGGGCAGGGCGGAGATCGAGCCCTGGTGCATGGGGGCCCCCGGGGACCCCAGACCGCCGCCCGCGGCCCCCGCCCCCCAACTCACCACCCAGCGCAGCCGCAGGCTGGTCTCGCTGGCCGTCCGGACGGTGACGCTGGACGGGGCCACGTCCGGGGGGGCCTGCAGCGTCTGGATGACCCGGGAGCACGGGCTGAAGGGGCCGGCCCCCACCACGTTCTCCTGCCTCACCCGGAACCTGCGCACAACAGCCAGAGCGTTCCTCTCGGCGAGGGCAGCGTGGGAGCAGAGGAAACAGGCGGCCCCCGGTTGTCTGGGGGGCAGTGAGAGTAGGGGGCAGTGAGAGGGGGTCAGCTCCATGTGGGGGTCAGTGAGAGGAGGTCAGCTCCAGCTGGGGGCAGTGAGAGTAGGGGGCAGTGAGAGGGGGTCAGCTCTAGCTGGGGCAGTGAGAGTGGGGCTCAGCTCTAACAGGGGGACAGAGAGAGTGGGGGACAGAGAGAGTGGGACAGAGAGAGTGGGGGGCAGTGAGATGGGGTCAGCTCCAGCTGGGGGGGCAGTGGAATGGAGGTCAGCTCCATGTGCGGGGCAGTGAGAGTGGGGCTCAGCTCTAACTGGGAGAGCAGTGAGAGTGGGGGGCAGTGAGAGGGGGGGCTCGGGCGTGTGTCTGCCTGTGTCCTAGGCCCGTGCTCAAGGGCGCCCCCTCTCTACCTGGTTTCAATAAAAATGCAAATTATGCCGAAACCGATTTGGCTCAGTGCATAGAGCGTGGGCCTGCGGACTGAAAGGTCCCGGGTTTGATTCTGGCCGAGGGCACGCACCCGGGTGCAGGCTCGATGCCTCGCCCCGGGAAGGCGTGTGCAAGAGACAGCCAATCGGCGTGTCTCGCTCACATCCATGTTCTTCTCTGCTCTCCCCTCCCTTCCACTCTCTCTAAACACCAATGGGAAAAGATCCTCGCGTGAGGATTCACAACAAAACATTGATTGTTGACCCCAGTGAATACGCAATTATTTTATAATAAAAATATTTTAAAAATGCAAGTTACATATCTGGTCTCTTCCCCTGAAAGACGTCAAAGCGCAGCAAATCTGCAAATCAGCGGCTTCCGGTTCCCCAGAAGCGTGACTGGGGGGCTCCGCAGCCAGTGCTGTGTGCCCCCGGCTGGCAGGGCTGTGTGCCCCCGGCTGCCAGTGCTGTGTGCCCCCGGCTGGCAGGGCTGTGTGCCCCCGGCTGCCAGTGCTGTGTGCCCCCGGTTGGCAGGGCTGTGTGCCCTCGGCTGGCAGGGCTGTGTGCCCCCGGCTGCCAGTGCTGTGTGCCCCCGGCTGGCAGGGCTGTGTGCCCCCGGCTGGCAGGGCTGTGTGCCCCCGGCTGGCAGGGCTGTGTGCCACCCCCTGCCAGGGGCTGGCTCAGGGGCTCGGACTTCAAGCAGCGGCTGAACAGACAGAGTGTCAGGCCGTCACACAAACACCAGCTCTGAATGTCCAATGTCTCTTCGATGACCCAGGGCCCGCGGCCCATTCCGGCCAGTTTGGGGTGCGAGTGCCGGATTCCCCCGGTCCGTCCCAAACCTGCGGCTCACCCGGCCCCCCGTCCCGGTCCGCACAGCGAGGGTGCAGCCAGGTGTGCCCTCAGCCCGTGGCCGTGCTCCCCCCCGTCTCTCCCGCGTTCAGAGCCCGTCTTTCTGAACGGAGCTGACACACAAGGAGGACGTGTGCTGCGCACACACGCCCGTGTTACCTACAGAGGGTCCTAACTCTACACGCAGCTAAGGCAGGGACACGGGACTCTGACTGCAGCTTCTTTTGAAACGTGTTTCTTGATTTCAGACAGAGAGGAAGGGAGAGGCAGAGAGAGACAGAAACATCGATCGACGAAAGAGAAACATCGATCAGCTGCCTCCTGCACACCCCCCACTGGGAATGTGGCCGAAGCCAAGGGTACATGCCCTTGACCGGAATCAAACCCGGGACCTTTCAGTCCACAGGTCAACGCTCTATCCACTGAGCCAAACCGGCTTCGGCCAGCCTCTCTTTTTAAAACGTTTTTCTTGATTTTAGAGAGAGAAGAAGGGAGGGGCAGAGAGAGACAGAAACATCGATGAAAGAGAAACATCCGTCGCCGCCTCCTGCCCCATCCCAAACGGGGATCAAGCCTGCAACCCGGGCGTTGTGTCCCCACCGGGAACTGAACCAGTGACCTCTTGGGGCCTGGGACAGCGCTCAGCCCACTGAGCCGCCCTGTCTGGGCTGTGACTGCAGCTTCTGACGTTAGACACGACCGCGTGGCCGGTGCCGGTTTCCCGAGGGAAGCCGTGAGTCCCAACGGCGGGCCTTCCGCTCAGGGTTTTCTCTGAAAACGGGAGAGTGGCACCCTGGGTCGTCCGCTCTCCCCGTTTCCTGGGGAAACGGTTAAAGGGACGGACACGAAGCGGTCACTCCTGTGGGGTTTGCTGCGGAGCCTGACTTGGCGCTGGACCGCAAAGTGCTCCTCGCAAGGTCGCCCGCCCCCTCCCCCCCCCCGCTCCCTCCCCCGCCCCCTCCCCGCCCGGAGGTGCGTCCGGCAGGACAGCGGCGCCGTCCGCCCGCTCCCGCGGCGATAACGGGGAATGGCAGCGCCCTCCGTCATCTCCCGGGCAGTTATAGCCGCGCTAACGGCTCGTCGCGGCGCTGCCCTCGCCAAGGCCGAGGATTTACGCCCGCCCGCGGCTCAGGGCTGAGAGGCACAAGGTGAAATGGGACGTTAAGTGCCGATCACCGGGCCCAGCAGCCCCTGGCCGGGGGAGGGGGGCGGAGGGGGCACGGGGGTGGGGGGAGGAGGGCGTCCCGCCCGGCCACACGCCTTGTGAAGAAAGGCAGCACACGCCGCTGGCGGGGCTCAGCATCGACCTGGGGACCAGGAGGTCAGGGTCTGATCCCCAGTGAGGGGCAGGCCCGGGGCCGGCTCCATCCCCAGTGCAGGGCGTGCAGGAGGCAGCCGGTCCTCTCTCATCATGGATGTCCCTCCCTCTCTCTCTCTCTCTCTCTCTCTCTCTCTCTCCCTCCCTCCCTCCCTCCCTCCCTGCCTCCCTCCTTTCCTCTCTGAAATCAATAAAACAACATATTTAAAACATTTTTAAAGGAAAAGTAGCTCTTGTCTGACTGCACAGTGACTGCACATGGGCGTCTCGACAGGGCACTGCAGTTAGTGTCGACAGAAGGGCGCCCCCAGCTGGTGTGGGTGGGAGGGCGCCCCCAGCTGGTGTGGGTGGGAGGGCACCCCCAGCTGGTGTGGACAGAAGGGTGCCCCCAGCTGGTGTGGGTGGGAGGGGGGCCCCCAGCTGGTGTGGACAGAAGGGCGCCCCCAGCTGGTGTGGATGGGAGGGCGCCCCCAGCTGGTGTGGGTGGGAGGGCACCCCCAGCTGGTGTGGACAGAAGGGTGCCCCCAGCTGGTGTGGGAGGGAGGGGGTCCCCAGCTGGTGTGGACAGAAGGGCACTGCCAGCTGGTGTGGGTGGGAGGGCGCCCCCAGCTGGTGTGGGTGGGAGGGCGCCCCCAGCTGGTGTGGACAGAAGGGTGCCCCCAGCTGGTGTGGGTGGGAGGGGGCCCCCAGCTGGTGTGGACAGAAGGGCGCCCCCAGCTGGTGTGGACAGAAGGGTGCCCCCAGCTGGTGTGGGTGGGAGGGGGCCCCCAGCTGGTGTGGGTGGGAGGGGGCCCCCAGCTGGTGTGGACAGAAGGGCGCCCCCAGCTGGTGTGGACAGAAGGGTGCCCCCAGCTGGTGTGGGTGGGAGGGGGCCCCCAGCTGGTGTGGGTGGGAGGGGGCCCCCAGCTGGTGTGGACAGAAGGGCGCCCCCAGCTGGTGTGGGTGGGAGGGGGCCCCCAGCTGGTGTGGACAGAAGGGCGCCCCCAGCTGGTGTGGGTGGGAGGGGGCCCCCAGCTGGTGTGGACAGAAGGGTGCCCCCAGCTGGTGTGGGTGGGAGGGCGCCCCCAGCTGGTGTGGACAGAAGGGCGCCCCCAGCTGGTGTGGGTGGGAGGGCGCCCCCAGCTGGTGTGGGTGGAGAGGCACTGCCAGCCTGGCATCGGGGACAGACCTCCCTGGAAAAGACTGGACTGTGCCCCTTGCTCCTGCAGCTTCCATTTCCCGTTCCCGCCCCTTGGAGACGCCCCACATGCACCGACGGGCAGACAGCGCCCCCTGCCTGAGAGCCGCCGCTGTCTCACCTGTAATGTGTGTAGGGCGTGAGGTTGGGGATCTCCAGGGTCTGGGCATCGGGCTCATTCTCCTCCGTGTACAGGGTGACCCACTCCTCCTCGTCACCGATGGCCCCCACCTGCGGAGAGGCACCTTCTGGGACCGGGGGGGGGGGGGCCCGCGGGGCGGAGCCGTGGTGGGGGGCCCGCACGCCCCGCACACACACCTCCCTGCAGCGGGGGACTGGCCTGCAGCCAGGGACTTGGGCTCCTGCTGTTCCCGCTGCGGTCAGGCCCCGGAGCCTCTGGGGGTGCCGGGCGAGAGGACGCACCCCCCTGTCCTCCCGACGGACAGCAGGAGAAGCCGAGCATCCTCACGTGGGGGCGGAGCCATCCCCCGCCCACGTGATCAGGGCTCGCCCCGTCCTGCCCGCACCAGCCTTTCTGCCCCAACACGAGAGAGGTTCCAGCGCGGCCGGGACACCGAGAAGCCTCCTGCTGCTGGGAGCCGGGCCTGCAGCTGCCCTTCCGGCCGAGAGAGCCGCCGCCGGCAGAGCCGACTCTTGCACACACAGCCCCCCAACCAGCCCGGTGCCCCGCGGCCCCCTCCCTCTGCCTCATTGGCCTCTGGGAGCCGCTTCTCGGCTCCGGCCACACCACCCGTGACTTCCTGTGCTGCCGCGTGGCTGTTGGTCCTGTCCCCAGAGTCTGACCCCAGAACCGCCCGGCCGTGCAGGAGCCGGGGGCCGACCAGCAGGTGAGTCCAGGACCCACCCTCCAGGAGACCCTCGGAGTCCCACCCTGTAGGTGCCGCCTCCCGTCCCAGGCCTTGGGGGGCACCTGGGCAGGTGAGGGTCTGGCCCAGGGGACAGGTGCGGAGGGAGGCTGAGCAGGGGGTGCAGAGGGAGGGCCCCACGGGCTGTGTCGAGGCGGCCGTCCCAGACCCACACGACCACACGGGAACCCGCCCGTCATGTCAGCCAGGGCGGCTGGAGGGGGCGGTGGCCAGCGAGGCCCAGGAACACCGAACGACCTCGGGACAGGCAGACGGGCGCGAGGACGCGGAGGGGACGGCAAACGCGCGGGCGGCCGGCGGCTTCCTAAAGGCTCTGACGCAGACACGACCCGACACGCTCTCAGCGGACACGGAGCAGCCGGCAAAAGGCCGCAGACTGCCCGGCCCGCACCCCGAGGGGAGGCGGCCTCTAGCGGCGGCAACGGGGGTTGGGGCGCAGGCAGCGGCCAGTGAGGGCGGAGGGACAGCACCTCAGTCCCCCCACAGCCAGCGCTGCTGGGCCGGGAAAGCAGGGGGTGCGGGTAACATGTGGCCCCGGGAACACGGACAGGTGGCCCCGCCTAGTGTGTGTGACTCGGGAACACGGACCCGCCTAGTGTGTGTGACTCGGGAACACGGACCCGCCTAGTGTGTGTGACTCGGGAACACGGACCCGCCTAGTGTGTGTGACTCGGGAACACGGACCCGCCTAGTGTGTGTGACTCGGGAACAGGACCCGCCTAGTGTGTGTGACTCGGGAACACGGACCCGCCTAGTGTGTGTGACTCGGGAACACGGACCCGCCTAGTGTGTGTGACTCGGGAACACGGACCCGCCTAGTGTGTGTGACTCGGGAACACGGACCCGCCTAGTGTGTGTGACTCGGGAACAGGGACCCGCCTAGTGTGTGTGACTCGGGAACACGGACCCGCCTAGTGTGTGTGACTCGGGAACAGGACCCGCCTAGTGTGTGTGACTCGGGAACAGGACCCGCCTAGTGTGTGTGACTCGGGAACACGGACAGGTGGCCCCGCCTAGTGTGTGTGACTCGGGAACAGGACCCGCCTAGTGTGTGTGACTCGGGAACACGGACCCGCCTAGTGTGTGTGACTCGGGAACAGGACCCGCCTAGTGTGTGTGACTCGGGAACACGGACCCGCCTAGTGTGTGTGACTCGGGAACACGGACCCGCCTAGTGTGTGTGACTCGGGAACACGGACCCGCCTAGTGTGTGTGACTCGGGAACACGGACCCGCCTAGTGTGTGTGACTCGGGAACACGGAGGAGCAGACCCGTTCCTCAGCCGGGCGGCCCCTGGGGGGTGCACTTGGGAGACGCACAGCGTTACTCTCAGCCCTGGCTTCTCGGAGGAGCGTGTCACCTCGAACAACCTTGTGGGTGTGGCCGGGCAGGGCCCCCACTGCCTTACCTGTGGGCCCCCGTGTACCTTACCTGCAGGCCCCGTGTGCCTCACCAGCGACCCCCACGCCTTACCTGCGGCCCCGGGCAGCCCCTGCACTGCTCCAGCCCCAGCCCCGCCCTTGGCAGAGGGCGCCGGCCAGCGGAGCACCCCGCCCCCAACAGCTGCTCTCGGGCCCAGGGCTGCCCTTAAGCACAATGAGCACTAAGTGGCTCTCGCCCCCCTTTCCCCATTCCGGACGCGGTTCTCTGTGCCCGCCGGCCCGGCGCGGCAGGGCCATTGGAGCCGGAGGAGCACGGACATTAACACGCCCCGTTATGGGCGTCCAGAGGGGCGTTTTGCTCACTGTTGGGTCAAAGGTTACTAATTAAGCAAAACATTACCGAGCAGGAAACGCCTATAAAAGCTGCTCTCCACAATGCGCCCCCCGTCAGCGCACTGCAGGCCCCTCGATGGCTCCCGGCGGGCCAGACCTGCCTTGTTCTCCCAGCAACCGCGCCTGCGCACCGCCGAGGGGCCGAGCTGAAGGGGCCCCCGTGTGGAGAAGAGCTGACGTAGCGGGGTCCGGGGAGAGGAAGCAACACTGCAGCCCAAGCACCTGGTGGGGGCTGCGAGGCGCCAGGTGGCCCCGCCAGGTCACGGCCCCGGGAGCGCCCCCCGCCTTGGCGTCCCGCCAGCACCCCAGCCAACCACTGTGACGTCATCGTCCCGCTCCTCGGGTGAATGACGGGTGAGGGCGCCACTATGGACTCTCTGCGTCCCGTCCGTGGCTGGCCCCGAGCAGGGCACCACTGCTGCCCCGTGGGAGGCGGGCGAGGGAACCCCGGGCTCCCTGCAGCAGTGGAGGGCCGGTGTGGCTGCAGCCATTCAAAGGGAATTAGGTGGGAATGTTCCAGAAGGCTCCATCTGTGCCAGTTAGAGACTCCGGGGTCCATTGCTCTAGCTTAGAAAGGTGGCAGCTGCCGAAACTGGCGTGGCTCAGTGGATAGAGCGTCGGCCTGCGGACTGAAAGGTCCCGGGTTCGATTCCAGTCAAGGGCATGTACCTTGGCTGCGGGAACATCCCTGGTGAGGGGTGTGGGGGAGGCAGCTGATGGATATTTCTCTCTCATCGACATTTCTGACTTTCTATCCCTCTCCCTTCCTCTCTGTGAAAAATCAATAAAATATATTTTAAAAAAGGAAAAAGAAAGATGGTGGCAGCTGCCTGGACCGGGAGCCGTGGAGAGACATTCCTGGGGGTGGCGCTGCAGTGACCCCGTGAGACTCCGGGAGGATAGCGCCTGTGAGCACGTGTGCACAGGCATGTGTGTGCGTGAGTGCCTGCGTGCACTCCTCTGTGCACACCTGTCTGCACAAGTGTGTGTGTGCACATGCATGAGTGTGTGCGCCTGTGTGCATGTGCATACGTGTGGGCATGTATGCATGTGAGTGTGCATGTGTGTTTGCATGCATGCGAACGAGTGTGAGGGCATGCATGTGCACGCACGTGTTTACACGAGTGTGCACACACATGAGTGTGTGCATGCATGCATGCATGTGAATGTGCATGGGTGTGTGCACATGCATGTTTGTGAGTCTGTGCACGATTATGCCCACACCTGCATACATGTGTGCCCACATGTGTCTATGAGTGTGTGCATGTGTGTGTACATGTGTGTGTGTGTACCCATGTGTTGGTGGGAAGACCTTTCCGGAGATCGAAGCACAGGGTAAAGCCTGTATAACTAGACACTGTGGAACCCGCGCACGAACAGCCAGACTGAACAGAACGGGAAGTGCGTGAACAGAGCCACGTGCACACGGAAAGCAAGCTCCTCAAGTCGGGGGGCGGCAGGACACGGACTTCTCAGCAGGCGGCAATGGGTGGGACAATCCCGTAGCCTCTGCAGAGAGACGCGGGAGGCGCACCCTCCCTCCCCGGTGAGGACATCCCGCCCGAGGGAGCGCTGAATGCGGGGCGAAGCCATTGAGTGGCATGGGGCACAGGGTGGACTCCTTACAGCCGAGTGCAGGGACCCTCTCCGGCTCCACACCTCCCTCCCTCCCCTCCTTCCTTCCTCCCTCCCCCCTCCCCCCCTCTCCCCTCCCTTCCCTCCCTCCCTTCCTTTCCCTCCATCCCCCTCTCTCTTTCCTTTCTTCCCTCCCTCCCTCCCTTCCTCTCTCCCTCCTTTTCCCTCCCTCCCTTTTCCTCCCTCCCTCTCTCTTTCTTTCCTTCCTTCCCCCTTCCTTTCTTCCCTCCCCCTCTCTCTTTCTATTTCCTCCCTCCCTCCCTCCCTCTTCCCTCCCTCCCTCCCTCCCTCCCTTCCTGCCTCCCTCCCTCCTTCCTTCCTTCTCTCTTGTACACGTGGGTCTGTTTCTCTTTCACGGCGGCAAAAACACACAGAACTGGCCTTGGCGAGGGCAGTGCCATGATGAGCCGTTAGCGCGGCTGTAACTCTCCGGGAGATGACGGAGGGTTACCGCCGCGGGAGTGGGCGGATGGCCTCGGCGGGGGAGGGAGCGGGACGCAGAGACAACCTCGGGCAGAATAACACCCATCCCTGGGGCATGCTGCCTTCAAAGGGACTCTGTGTGTGACGAGTCTTCAGACGGGGTGACCCTGCCTTAGCTGGGGGTGCCATCTGATGACAGACCCCTGGAAGGAAGAGGGGAAGGGCGGTCAGGGAGATGAGGGAGGAGGAGGGGCGGGGAAGCTGGCTCCGGGGTGCGGGGAGAGCCAGGGGCTGAGTTGGGAGGGGACAGCGGCTGGGTCCCGCCAGCACGAGGTGGCTCTGACCACAGCCTGTGAGCAGGGAGAGGACTCCTCTGAGCCTCCGGGCAGGGGTGCGGCCCTGCCCCCCCATCTCAGCTGTGAAAGCCGGTCGGACGTCCCCTGGGCAGAGCCATCAGACCCCCAGGTGCTGTACCAGCTACACAATCGAGCATCTGTCCTGGCAGCGACGGGGACGGCGTGCCGGTCCGATGTCCCCGGGGAAATGGTGGCCCCACACGGCTCTGCCGCAGCCACACCCGGGGGAGGCCTCGAGGCTGAGAAAGGACCGGGGGCTCTCGGGTTGGGGGTGGGGGTGGGGGTGGGGTACGCGCCTCGAGCTCAGGCTGTGTGTCGCTGGAAGCAAGGCCAGCAGCCAGGGCAGAGGGGCTGCAGGCTCCTGCACCTGCTATGTGACAACAAGGAACGAGGACAGATGCCGGAAGCCGGTCATTGTCTTAACGATGGAGAGCTGTGGACAGGGAGTTGGGGGGCTGGTCGACTGTGACTGCTCTGAGGGGTCGGAGCTGGTTACTGGATGTTGGTGGTTGAAGCAGGCCCACCTGTCAGTCCTAAGATTCACTGATTGGCTTTTACTGATGTTTCCGGGCTGGGGGAGACGGGTGTATCTTATGATTTTAATCTTAATAAAAGGGATGGTGAAGCCAGAGCGGGTAGTAGTTCTCCCACTAGAGTTGGACTCCCGCCTGGCCTCCATTTCCAAATTAATGTTTTTCTGAGTCTCTTTATTCATTTGTGTGCGGCCTTCTCCAGAAACCCGAACCCTGAACCGGGGCCCTGAATCACACGGGACATGAAAGGGGTTCCCACAGACAGACCCAGCTCCTAATGGGGTCTGGGAGAGGCGGTGGGCACGGGACACGCCTGTGCACCCGGGACACGCCAGTGCGCACGGGACACGCCTGTGCACACGGGACATGTCTGTGCACACGGGACACGTCTGTGCACTGGGGACACGCCTGTGCACATGGGAAACACCAGTGCACATGGGACACACCAGTGCACACGGGACACGCCTGTGCACACGGGACACACCAGTGCACACGGGACACGCCTGTGCACACGCCCGCCCATGGGTGTGGCGCTGAGATCCTGCGGCGAGGGACCGGCTGGCTCAGGGAGACGCAGACTGAGGGTTTGGCCGCGTGCTGGAGCGAGGTGCGTTCCCCACAGACCAAAGCCAGAGAGCAGACACCCCACAGGGCACAGACCTCACGGGGGAGCTGCCGACTCAGCCGCACGAGGAAGGACCGGCTGACCGTGAGGTTTGGGGGCCACCGCGGTTAACGGAGGCCAGCGGCCACAGAAACGGCGATTCCGAACCTCTCTCTATAACAGCAGGGCAAAGACAATAAGCGATTATGCTAATGTTTCTAAAAACCACATTGTTAGCGAGGAGAAGAGGTATTTAAGATATAAACTCAAAGTAGAAAATTCTTAAATTTGAGCTGGAAATGTCAGTATGAATTCGTGATGTTTGAAGAAAGCGTGCGTTTCCCCTCTCTGTCCCCCGGAGAGGCCTGGGGGCAGCTGCCAGCCGGCAGCAGCCAGCACCCCCTCTCTGCCCTTCACCAGGGAGGGCAGCCACGGCCGGAGCAGGGGGTGGGTGAGCCGGGCAGGGAGGGGGGTGCCCTAGGCCCAGGCCTGGTGGTGGGGGGGCTGGGTGAGCCGGGCAGGGAGGGGGGTGGTCCTAGGCCATCCATCCGTCTGTCCGGGGTGCCCGGGAGCAAGGGGCTCATCCAGGTGAGGACACTCGGGTCCGAGGCCTACAACTGACCACGAGGGGCTGGTGTGAGGGTGAAGAGAGGAACGTCGGCCGCGATGGAAGCTCCCTGACCGCCCCGAAACCCGGACGCCCCGAACCGACTCTCAGGGAGAGAGCCTGCAGGCAGGCAGTGCGCCCTCCCACCGGGACCTCCTGCACCCTGGCACGGCACGCAGGGGGAAAGCCCGCGTTAGTCCTGCCCGCGCCCCCGCACCCCCGCGCCCCCGCCCCCCCGCGCCTCCGGTGCTCTGACCCGGAACAGCCGGGGGGGGGCGGGCAGGCTTCTCCCCGGGGTGCCCGCCACGGACAGGCGAGGCGGACAGAGATGACTGTGCCCGCGCCCGGGAAGGGTCCGAACTCAGCCCGTGGCTGCAGAGCTGGCGGCAGGGACGGGGCTCAGTGCCCGGGGGCGGCGGCTCCGGGGACGTGGGCGCGCGGACGGCGCGAGACGCGGATCGCAGTCGGGCAAACGGCTGTTTCCGACCCCCCCCCCCAACCCTGTTCACACTTCCGGGCCGGGCCGCCCGGGGCAACGGAAACCTCAGACGGGGAGGCGGCGGAGAAGGAGGACGACTGTTTCCTCCCGGGACCTCAGCCTGCCCTTTCGGTTTCCGGCCACCGGCCTGACTTTCGGGGAGCGGACAGGTGGCACTGCCCGAGCCGGCGTGGGTCCGAGCCGGCGTGGGTCCGAGCGGCCTGGCCGGAGCACGCCCGTGGGTCTGCCCGGACGGACGGCTCTCCCAGGAGTGAAGTGTCTGTCACACAGCAGCTCGAGGAGCCACTGCCCCCACAACCTGGGGGACCCGGTCCCTCGCGCCTAGAGTAGCCCTGGAAGTAAGCATGCTCCATACATGTTGAGTGGACGTGCACTCACTCACTCATTCATTCACTCATTCATTCACTCATTCATTCATTCATTCATTCACTCATGTGTAAGACACGGCAATGACTGACCCTAGCGGTGTGATTGGCAGCTGACTGGGCCCGGAGTTACAGCTATGCTCGCAGACTCGGGGTGCCCCTCTGGACCCGCAGCCTGAATTATAATTCTCATCACGCTTCCCCCATCGTCCGGTGAGACCCCCTCTGCCAGCTGGTCCCCTCGCCGCCCGCCCCGGCCCCAGCGCCCGCCTTGCCGTGGGTCTCTGCTCCCGCCAGCATGCGCCCCCCCCCCCCGCCGCCCCACGCCCGCTCCGTCCAGCGTGGGCGGCTGGCAGGGAGGGATGTGCCCATCGAACCAGGGGCCTCCCGCCCGCCCGCCCGCCCGCCGGTCCCCAGGCGCACCTGCCCCTCCACGAGCCACCGGGAGATGGCCGTCTTGCCGTCATAGCCCGGCCGGAACTGCAGCGTGGCCGAGCGCGGGCTGATGTTGGAGATGACCAGGTTGGACGGGGCGCCCGGCAGCTCTGCAGGGAAACGAAAGAGGACGTGCGGACCGAGCTCCCGCCGCCGTTCGGGGAGCTTAGCGAAGGGCCGGCGAGTACGGACGGTCAAACCCCTTCCTGCCACGGAGCGGGCGAGTGTTCCGACCCTGAGAGGCCCCGCTGCGTGGCACAGGGGGCGGAGCGTCGAGCTCCGACCCTGGAGGTCACGGTTCGACTCCCGGTCAGGGCACAGGCCCGGGTTGGGGGCTCCGTCCCCGGTTGGGGGCGTGCAGGGGGGCGTGCCGACGCACGGTCCTCTCTCCTCGTGGGGGCTTCTCCATTTCTCTCCCTCCCCCTTCCGCTCTGAAATCTACGAGATATTTAAAAACAAACAACAGCCGAAACCGGTGTGGCTCAGTGGATAGAGCGTCGGCCTTCGGACTGAAAGGTCCCGGGTTCGATTCCGGCAAGGGCATGGACAGTGGCTGCGGGCACATCCCCAGTGGGGGGTGTGCAAGAGGCAGCGGATCGATGTTTCTCTCCCATCCATGTTTCTGACTTTCTATCCCTCTCCCTTCCTCTCTGTGGAATATATTTAAACAAACAAACAAACAAAAAAAACAACAGGGAGGAGCACAGGCCCCTGGGAACGTGACCAGCATGGCTTAGCGTTTCCTTCTGTGGGGTTCCCCTTCCCGGGAGGGCAGGGGCCCAGTCCAGCTCCCTGAGGGGTTCACATCTCCCCTCCCTGCCATCAGCCACTCCCCCTGCCCCCCAGGAGAGAGGGGGTTCGTGGTCAGAAGACACTGGGAAACAGGCCGCAGCGGGTCATCCTCCACGCACCCCACCGTCTCAGCAGGACACCGGCCCCCCTCCAAGGCAGGTCCCCTCCGAGTACCAGGCCTGGGTGGGGGGAGGGGAGCGGGGCCGTGCCCTCACTGACCTGGGGGCACGCCGGACGAGATGGTGGACGTGGTGGCGGGGCCGGCGCCGGCGGCGGTGAGGGCAGCCACGGCGATGGTGTAGGTGGTGAGAGCGGACAGACCCCGGAGCTTGTACTCGCGAGTCGTGCTGCTGAGCGTGTCTGAGAGCCGGGAGTCATTCCTGCCGTACACCGCCCAGGAGACCCGGTAGCCTGGGGGGGGGGGGAGGGCGGGCAGCAGAGTTGGGGGGCCCCCGGAAGACCGGGACAGGCGTGGAGGCCGCCCCGTCGTCTCCGTGATTTGCAAAGACTGGGAGAGGCTGCCGCCCTGGCAAAGGGCACCCCGGAGTCGGGGCTCCGTCCCAGGGGCCCCCACAGGGGCACCGCCCGCATCCCGTCCACGGGGACACCTGGCACGTGGGCACCCCCAGCGCCCGCAGCGTGACGACAGATGGCCGCCAGCGCTGTGCCCGCCTCCCCCTCTCTCCTCGCGTGGTGGCACCTCTCGGCCGATTTCCGTGTATCAGCCGGGCGTCTGCGGCGCGGCCCCGACGCAGCGCGCTCTGGGGGCACCTCGGCTGTGGGCTCGTGCTCCCCGAGGTGACGGGTGCCCCGTCGCTGGGCCAGCGGCCGCCCGAGCCCCTGCGGCTCCGCCTGAACCCCCTCCTAGTGAGCCCCGACCTCCCCGCGCTGCGCCGGGGCCTCACAGCTGCTTTCGCCCACCTGCCCCGCGTGCGTGGGCTAGAGGGAAAGGCCCCGCCGGCCCGAGTCCGCCCTGGGGGCAGGGAGGGGGGCTGAGTTGGGGGGCGCTGGAGGCCCTGCAGAGGGACCGTGACGGAGACCCCAGCCACGGGCAGCTGAGAACGCGGCTCTCCCCTGGCGTCCCCCCTCTCTCCCCTGGCGTCCCCCCCGCCCCCCCCAGCAGCACACCGGGCCCCACCCTGCTCCTCTCTGGGGTGGAAGCGGCCCACACAGCAGGAGGCCGGGCTCCGGGGCACAGAGCCCGGAGAGCCGGGTCTCGGCCTTTAACGTTAAAAAGCTGACATCAGAGGCCGCGGCCTGTCTGCTGACCCGGGGCCCTCGGAGTCCCGCGGCTTCTGAGCGCCGGCAGGGGGCACGGGGCACAGGCGGGGGGTGGCTGTCACAGCGCCCCGTGCGCCCCAGAGCTCCCTGAGCAGCACCGCTGTGGCCGGAAGCCTGTTCCTGGCTTCTGGGTCCCACTCCCGTTCCCCCCCACCCCCCATGCCCCTACCCCACCCCAGACCCCCGACCCCACCCTTCCAGGTCCCCCCCATGCCCCTGCCCCACCCCAGACCCCCGACCCCACCCTTCCAGGTCCCCCCCATGCCCCTGCCCCACCCCAGACCCCCGACCCCACCCTTCCAGGTCCCCCCCATGCCCCTACCCCACCCCCGACCCCAGTCCCAACCTAGGCCCCTGCCCCAGGCCCTACTCCAGGCCGTGGGGTATGTCCTGACAACAGAGGAGACTGGCCTCCAGCAGGGACTCCCCTAGGGGCTGGGCTGGCGGTGGCAGGGCCTGGGGTGGGGACAGCCACACGTGCTCTGGGGACGCCCCCCCCCCCGGCTGCGGGCACATGCAACAACACACGTGCTCTGGGGACGCCCCCCCCCGGCTGCGGGCACATGCAACAACACACGTGCTCTGGGGACGCCCCCCCCGGCTGCGGGCACACGCAACAACACACGTGCTCTGGGGACGCCCCCCCCCCCGGCTGCGGGCACATGCAACAACACACGTGCTCTGGGGACGCCTCCCCCGGCTGCGGGCACATGCAACAACACACGTGCTCTGGGGACGCCCCCCCCCGGCTGCGGGCACACGCAACAACACACGTGCTCTGGGGACGCCCCCCCCCCCCCCGGCTGCGGGCACACGCAGCAACACACGTGCTCCGGCGGCCTTTGTCGGAAGGTCACGGGCCTGCGGGCGGCAGAGCCGGCTCCTCCCGGGGACAGGCCTCACCTGTGAGGACGCCGTTCTTGTCCGGCGGCTCCTGCCAGCTGACCTTGAGCGACGTGTCCAGGATCTCCGTGAAGCTCAGGTGCCCCACCGCTCCCGGCCCTGGGGGGGGGCATGCCCGTCACACCAGGCCCACGCTGGGGGCGGGCCGCGCGGAGGGGAGAGCTGAGAGCGGGCAGCGCGAGCCACGCAGGAGCTCCCTGGTGCCCGTCTGCGCCCGCCGCGCCCCCCCCCGCTGCCCCCCCCCGCCCCCCCAGCAGCTCGGGTCGCGGCTGAGACCCCGGCGAAGGCCCGGCGCCGGCACTCACTGTCCTCGAGCGTGCGGACGAGCCGGGGCGGGCTGGGGGGGCCGTCGCCGGGCGTGGTGAAGCACAGGGCGGCGGTGAGGTAGGCCGTGAACTTCCTCAGGCGGCCGACGTAGCCGTGGTGGGCGCCGTGGAAGTCGGGCGGGATGGTGACCGCGGTGACGGCGTCGGGGGCGTCGGGGGGCCACGCGAGGAGCTGGGGGGGGGGTGGAAAGAGATTAAAAAAAAATAACCTTGTATTTATTTACTGATTTCTTTTACATATATACATTTTATTGGTTTTTCACAGAGAGGAAGGGGGAGGGATAGAAAGTCAGAAACATCGATGAGAGAGAAACATCCACCAGCTGCCTCTTGCACCCCTCCCCCCACTGGGGATGCGCCCGCAGCCAAGGTACATGCCCTTGACCGGAATCGAACCCGGGACCCTTCGGTCCGCAGGCCGACGCTCTATCCACTGAGCCAAACCGGTCTCGGCTCCTTATTTCTTTATTTTAAATCACCTCTGTCATGAATGGAAACAGTCAGGGCAAATCAGAGTACTCCGTAGATAATGCTCTTAAAATAACGCGTTGTTGTCCCTGGTTTGAATAACCCAGCCATACGGGTGCAGATAAAACATTGCGTCAGTCAATGTAGGTGGAAGATGGGACGCCCTGAAAAAAACTTCAGGTCAAAAAGTGGCCTACACGGCACAAGCGAGCAACGGCCCATGAGAAAAACTGAGCTTCGTGAGGTCGGGAAAAGCAAAAACACAGAATACTTCCTGTACGATTTCACATGTGGATATACAATCTAATTACTAGCGTAAATATTGAAAGCAGGAGTTTCCTTCCTGCCGGGCGTTTCTGCAGACTGTACAGTCCCGTTTGCACACCTGGAGCCCCAATTCCCACTTTTCCTCTTTGCCTTTCTAAGCCTTCCGCTCCTACTCGGCACTTGAGGGAAAGATTGTTTTTTAGTCGCCCGGCGGCCAGTCTGCACCGGAGTTTCCCTGGAGTCCACCGCGGACGTCGTGGTTAAGAAGCGTCTTAAGTCCAGCCTTGGCCCTCTCCCCGAGCAGCCCCGAGTCTGAAGAGCTCTCAGCCCGGCCTGTGTGGCTCCCGTGAGCGCTGACCCCGAACCAGGAGGGTCACAGGTCACAGGTCGATTCCCCGTCGGGCACACGCCCGGGGGGGGGGGGGGGCGGCTCGAGCCCCAGAGCGGGGCGTGCAGAGGCAGCCAGTCAACGGTTCTCTCTCATCACTGACGTTTCTCTCTCCCTCTCCTTTCCTCTCTGAAATAAAAAACAAAAACAAAAATAAAAAAGGAGACCTCGTAGATCGCTGAGTGCAAACATGCATGTTTATATGTGCACGTGTACACACAATGTCTTCTTGATATCATGGCTCAGACCTGCCCGTCTCTCCACACACACACACACACACACGGCCGAGCATGGGCTGACGGCAAGGAACACGGACTCCGGCTGTCACTCCGGGCCCGGGACCACCAGCCGCCCGCACAGGTGTTTCCCGGCAGGCCCGGCTGGCTCAGGGCGAGCCCGGCGCACCGGACAGCCGTCGCTGTTTCCGGTTTCCGTCCAGCAGCACATCACAACCCACAGGCTCTCAGTCTGCTGACACGTGGCAGGGAGGCTGCCCGAGGTATGGCCGCCGGGCGTCTGAGTGACGTTTGGGTCCTGTGGGTCCCCGGGGCTGGCGGGCGGCCTGAGCACGGGGACGCGGATCGGAGCGCAGGGCAGGCACCGAGCCAGCTCCCGGCCTCGCCAGTAAGATGGACGGGGAGGCAGGGAGGCGGGAGGCAGAGCCTCCTGGCCGATCCACACGGTTTCCTTTCAGGAGGCGGACGCGGCCCGGGAGGCCAGGGCGGGCAAGCTGCTGGCCATCGTGGGCCGGCACATGTGGAGGGCCCCCAGGGAAGGCACCTGAACATTCTGTGAACCACTGTCAGCTGAATCCGAGGCGCCAGGCAGAGCCGCGTCTTGGAAACACACCCACCAAGAAGGCTGGATGCGTTATCAGTCCTGACTCTTAACTTGCTCCAGGTGTCGGGGGGAGGGCCTTGAAACGTAAATCTAGTGGAGCCCCGGGAACGAGGGAATGAGTAGGGCCTGGGCCCACTTAAGCTTCTTTGATCCTAAGTTTTTTCCGGTGAAACCCCTCTGTATTTTGGTATAAATAAACACGCTGCTGTTGGGTTTGGATTCCTGTCTCTCCATCAGAGAGAACAGAGATTCCACCCAGCCCCAGCTTTTATTTCTACTCCTGTGTCCTCTCTTCTTTCTTTTATTTCTCAGTCCCCAGCTCCTCTACTCAGAAACTGGGTATTTGTATGTGCTGGACGTGGAGAAGAGAGAACCCCCACAGGCACAGACTCGGGGTTAAGAAGACTGAACCCAGAGGGAGAAAGCACCGCCCGTGTGTCGAGCAGAAACACCCTCTGCACCCGAAACTGCCAAGTGTCCGGCCGTGAGGCAGGCGCCCCTCTCTAAGCGTCTGCCCGAGCCCGTCTCCACGGCGGATGGGGGGGTGGGGGGGAGACTGTGCTGAGGCCACAGGCTGCAGGCCCAGCCAGGGCGACATCAGAGGGGACAGAGACGATGCTTTCGGGCCCCGGGCCCCAGCACCTGTATGAAGGTGACATGCTCTGGCGACTGAGGACAAAGCCAGGTGGAGGGTGGGGGTGTCTCTGCCTCCGATCCAGGTCAGAGAGGTGACCTGGGTCACCAGGTCTCAGTCCCAGGAGCTGCTGGGAGGGGACGCCTCTGCTCACCTGACAGACATGCCCCTCAGTGGCCCCGGGCCGCGCCCCCTGGGCAGGGTCCCTCCCCCGCCCCCCGGAGGAAGTGGCTCCTGCAAACCCGATCCCCAATCTGTGCGGTGGGGCTCCCTCCCGACGGATGTTCACGTGGGAGGCCTTTCTCGGGGGGACAACGCAGTCCGGCACCCCGAGTTCTGAGCAGCCCAGCTGGTGGAGGACCTGGGGGACCCCTGAGACGGCCCCGTGAGCGCCTACCTTGTATCCCTGGTTGATGCCGTTGATGAACTGCTGGGGCGGGGGGTGCCACCGGAAGCGGATGGTCGTGGAGTTCACCGCCTCCGCCTGCACGTTCTGGGGGGGCGCGGTGGGCACTGCGCCGGGCACCGCGCCGGAGACAGCAGCCAGCAGCCAGCAGGAGGCGGGGCGGGGAGAGAGGGAGACACGGTTAGCGCTGCCGGCTCCCGGCGCTCCCAGCACCGACGCCGGGCGCGAGAGGACCGCCTCGGGGAGTAGCTGGCACCTCGGGGAGTAGCTGGCACCTCGGGGAGAGGGATGGGCCGCCTCTTCCTCTCGCTGGCCCGTTCTCCAGGCGGCGGGAAGGGCCTGGACCCCCGTCCAGGTGAGCCTTCGCGGGGCCGAGGGGAGAGCACGCCCAGCTTTGTCGCTTCTCTTCCTGCCCCGACCCTGAGACCAGCCCGGCTCCTGTGGGCGCCCCTCCCCCAGCGCCCCTCCCCACACTGACTTCATATGAGACGCACCCCCTCCCCCACCGGCTCGGCTGCTTCTGCTCGCGGAGGCCCCGTGTCTGTTGGTCTCCGGCCCCATCACAACTTCCTCTCTTTCTCCCTTCCCTGCACTGAACCCGATCAGACACCTGCCAGGAGCCCGCCCCAGGGATCACAGTCCAGGGGACACCCTCCTGCAGCCGAAAGGGCAAGTCTCTGCATCACACACACACAAAAGTGCGCGCACACGTACACATGCATGCACATACATGGCCACATACATGCACACATGTCCACAAACACACATGCCCACACACTCACACGCACATCCACATATGCACATACATCCACACACACTCATACACACACATCCACACACATCCACACACGCCCACCCCCCACACACGCCCACCCCCCACACACTCATACACACACATCCACATGCACGTACATGCATGCATGAACACACACACATACACTCACACACATACACACACGTACATGCACACACTCACACACACATACCCCCCACACATACATGCACATACATGCACACACACACTCACACACACACATACCTCCCCGCACACACATGCACGTACATGCACACACACACTCACACACACACTCACACACGCTGGGCGGGAGGCTTCAGACCGGAGCCTGGCCCGGGCCTGGTCTGGGGGGAGGGCAGGCCTGCGGGACGGAGGCCAAGAGAAAGGCGCTCCCCTGCAGAGGGCAGTGAGTTATGGGGAGGCTGGGTGCTGGGGGCAATGGTGCGCGTGGCTGTTGGGGCAGGAGGGGAAGACCCTCAGAAGAAGCGGACGGCCACGCGGGGGTGCCCCCCTCCACCGAACATCGGGGTCCACGGCGTGTGTGGGGCAGCGGGGGGAGAGCATTTGGAACAGGCGGCCTGCACGTCCCAGCAGCAGGCAGGTCATCGGCTGGATGGAAACCAAGACCCAGCGATGCGGCTCTGAAAGAACCCACTGAAACACGGAGACACAAACGGTTCCCAAGTGAAGAACGGAGAAATACTGTACACAAACACCCTGACTCGGTCTGGAGTGGTTATGTGACCACTAGAGGCCCGATGCCTGAAACTCCTGCCCGGGGGGGAGGGGGGGGCGTGTGGTTCTTCAGCCCAGCCTGCACCCTCTCCAATCTGGGACCCCTCGAGGGATGTCCGACTGCCTGTTTAGGCCAGATCCCAGTGGAGAAACCACCAGTGGGATCGGGCCCAAATGGGCAGTGGGACATTCCTCTCACAATCCAGGACTGCTGGCTCCCAACTGCTCACCTGCCTGGCTTCCTGATTGCCCCTAACTGCTTCTGCCTGCCAGCCTGATTAATGTCTAACTGCTCCCCTGCCATCCTGTTTGACCCTAACTGCCCTTCCCTGCAGGCCCAGTCACCCTCAACTTCCTTCCTATGCTGGCCTGGTCACCCCTAACTGCCCTCCCCTGCAGGCTTGATTGCCCCCAACTGCCCTCCCTTGCAGGCCTGGTCCCTCTCAACAGCCCTTCCTTACTGGCCATCTTGTGGCGGCCATCTTGTGTCCACATGGGGGCGCCCATCTTGTGTGTTGCAGTGATGGTCAATCTGCATATGACTCTTGGATTCGATAGGATGAGGAGAACTGGACTCCTGCCCAGAAGGGGCACCGAGGAGGACGAGGGAGGTTACGTAATGAGGGCGGGGCCTATTCGCCCAGAAGAGCGGACCTCCCGCGTGTGTAACGCAGCGAAATGCAGAACGCCGGGGCAAACCGAGAAACGAACGAAAAGGAAGGAGGGGAATGTCTGCTGTGCTGCTTGGAAATTTCAACGCTCTTAAAAAAGCAACAAAGAAAATGAGCAGGAGACACAAGACCGGAACACGAAACACCACAGAGCACTTGGCCCGCGTGATCTCAATTTTTAACTCCGCCCATCGACGCAGAACACGCCTTCTCAGTGCACATGGAACTTAACCAACATAGAAAAAGACTAAGCCCCAAGCAAGCCGGAAAAGTTAAAAATAATGTAAATCACAAAACGCATGTTTGACGGCCCCCGAAGAATCAAACTCGAAATTAAGAACAGGGAGATTGTGGAAATTCCCTAAATATTTGAAAACGGAGCTATGCACTTCAAAATAACCGTGAGTGCAGGAGGAAGTCACGTGGAAAATTAAAAAGCACTTCCAATTTAATGAAAACGAAAACTCAGCATGTCAACATTTATGGGGTGCAGAGGTGTTAGAGGAAACTTGTAGCATCTAAATATTTACCTTATAATCTAAGATTCCACCTTAAGAATGAGTAACAGTTAAGTAAACCCAAAACGAGCTGATTCCAAGGGAACGGTAAAGAAAGAGCATCAATAAATGAAATTAAACTAGAAAAATAATTTAAAAAAATCAACAAAATCAAAAGCTGATTCTTTTATTTTTTAAAAAAAATATTTTTATTGATTTTTTTACAGAGAGGAAGGGAGAGGGAGAGAGAGTCAGAAACATCAATGGGAGAGAAACATTGATCACGCCCCCTACTGGGGATGTGCCCGCAGCCAAGGTCCATGCCCTTGACCGGAGTCAAACCTGGGACCCCGCAGTCCGCAGTCCGACGCTCTATCCACTGAGCAAACTGGTCAGGGCAACAGCTGATTCTTTTAAAACATAAATAAGCCTTGAGCCAGACGGATCAGGAAGAAAGGAGAAACCACAAATGACCAGTATCACCGATATCAGGGGACACCTCTCCAAATGCCAGGATGTTACAGAGGAGAGGACATTTTATACATCATTATGCTCAGAAATTCAACAATTTAGATGCGGCGGCCAAATTCCTGAAAAGAGACTCACTTACAAAATCTACTCAAGAAGCAACAACCTAAGGTGTCCATAGCTAATGAATACCTGGCTCTGCATTTAGCGCCTCCCAACAAAAGCCTCCAAGCCCATCAGCTTCACGGGGGAGCTCTACCAAACGCTGGAAGGAAAAATAAAAGCAATTCACCCAGATCAGAAAAAGACACTCATCGACAAGAAAACTGCAGACCCGGTCCCTCCTGAACACAGGTGCAAACACGCTCAACATGCCACCTGGAAACCGGCTTCTACGATTTGTGAAAACCGTAATTATCCTGACCAAGCGGGGCCTTCTCTCACAAACGCTAGGCTGCTTCCACAGCCAAACCGTCACCGGGGTACTGCACCGTGTGAACGGGGCGAAGGAAGGAACGTGCTCACCCTGACGGCTTCGGGAAAAGCGCGGGGTGAAATTCAACGTCCAACACTGACTTTTCAAGACCCTCCCAGCGAAGCAGAAATGACGACCCCCGATAAAGGGCCTGTGAAGCCTCAGCGACCCCGGGGTGGGGATAAAAGATGGGGTGCTTTCGCCGGGAGATCGGGACAGAGCCTGAGCAGCCCTTTTCCGGGGGTGCAAGCCGGCGCCGGGAGGAGGAGGAGCGGGCATAAAGGCCGACAAGGAAGAAACAAAACCAAAAAGCCCCCCTCTCTACACACAACGTAATCGTCCGTGAAGAACAGGGGGTCAAAAGCCAACGGTAGCCCGGCCGGCTTCAGGGATCGGGCGGTGACCTGTGAACCAGAGGGTCGCGGTTCGAGTCCCGGTCGGGGCACAGGCCGGGGCGGCGGGCTCGATCCCCAAAGGGGGACGTGCTGGATGTTTGTGTTCTTTCTCTCTCCCCCTTCCTCTCTGAAATCAATGAAAACGATTTTTAAAAAGGCCAATTGTATTTCTGAACGTGAGCGACGAAGAACTGGAAATGAAAAGGACAAAGTCGATACCACTTAAAATACCAACGAAAACATGAAACAGACATAAACTTAACCAACTGCACGCAAGAGCTGGATGCCCCCCGCTCCAGACGGCGACCACGGGAGCCAGACCCGAGCTCGGGGCAGCCACGGCGCGCTGTGGATTGGGGGACGACCTGACCAAGAGGGCAGCTCCCCCCACGCCGGTCTCGGGTGCGCACGCCGCCCGCCCCAGCGCTGGCGCGGGGAGCTTTTAGAGCTCGGCCAGCCGACTTCAAAATTCACAGGGAGAAGTGAAGGGATGAAACGGACAGAACGATCCTGAAAAAGAACGACACTGACAGCCGCCCGCCCACGAGGTCACTGCGAACCATAAATCTACAGCGAAAGTGGAACAGTCCCCGCCCGCGGGAAAGACAGACGCGCGGACACGCGGCCCAGCGGGCGGCCCAGACAGCGGCCGCGTGGGTACCAGCTGCGCCCGGCCGTGCCCGGGGGAAGGATGCCTCTGTGACAGCGGGTGCGAGGAAGAACGGTGTCCAGTGCCAAACCCCGTCTGAGGCCGCACCGCAGGCCTCATCAGAGGCCAGCCCTCCTCGCTACCTGGGAGATTCCAGAATGGTCTGCTCCCGTCAGAGCTCACCAAGCTCCGCCCCATCAGAGGACACACCTCCCTGCAGTGCATCCCGCGCTGGAGCCCTCAGGGCCGAAAGGGCTCAAATACAGCGGTTATGGGACCCCACCCCTCTGGGCAAGGACGGGGCTCAGCGGGCGGACCAGCGTTCACAGAGGGAGGGCTTGTCCCTAGGCCTGTGGCTTGGAATCAGGAATCAGGCCTCAGGGCCATTTTCTGAGATAATTAGCATTTTAAAAAAGTATTTTTATTGATTTCAGAGAGAGGAAGGGAGGGGGGAGAGAAGCATCCATGATGAGAGAGAATCATGGACCGGCTGCCTCCTGCACGCCCCCCACTGGGGATGGAGCGCGCACCCCGGGGACATGCCCTGACTTGGTTTGTAGGTCAACGCTCACCCACGGAGCCCCACGCGGCTGTGCTGATCAGCACCCAGAGCACCGCCTTCCCACCCCCACAGGCCGGAAGGTGAGGCGGCCAAGTGCTCTGGGTTCTCCTTGCCCCCCGGGTGATGGGTGCCCGGGCAGATCCCAGCGTGTCCCGCACAGCCACGCCCCGGACACGGCTCACGGTCACCGCCAGGGGCAGGCGCTCTGGAGGGAGCTCTCAGCACTCACGGCCCCGCGAGGACACGACGGGAAGCCACAGGCGGGCGTGGCCATGGGAGGCAGCGCCGGCCCTTGCTCGTGCCCCGAGATGGGAGCTGGTGGCGTGGCGAGTGGGAGGTCCCCAGGGCCGGGGGCACCTCCGGCGGGCCACACGAGGGCCGGAGACGGACGTCAGTGCGGAGAAACAAGGCTTCTGCCCTGTCCTTTCTGCCCCACCGAGGGGCCCGGCGGGGGGACGGGACGGGAGCTCGCAGTCGGGGTGTCGGCGCGTCTGTCACCCTCCCCGCAGACGCCCGCCTTTCCGGGCCCGAGTGAACGTTCGCGGCGCTAATGTTTCAGAAAGTGGGAAACCAAACGTTTCCTCATTTCCTCTGGAACAGGCCAGGCTCCCTTCCATTAGGGGGTAATGTTCCGAGACCGGACAGACCCGCACGGCGCAAACGCCGTTACGGGAAGAGGAAGGAGGAGCAAGACCGGGAAGAAACGAGAGCCCCGGGTGCGCACGGCCCTCCCCAGTGCCGTCTGTCCCGGCCCTCGGGAGCCGCGTCCGGTCTCAGTGCACAGGGACGGGGGGAGGGGGAGAAAGGAGCCGCAGCCCACATGGTCTGTGGGGAGGGCGCTGCCACGGCCATGCCCGCGTGCTCCCCGCGCAGGCGCCTCACCTGTCCAGGGTCCAGGCCGGGCACCGAGGAACCCGAGCCGCCCGCCCGTCTGTCTCCGTGGAGATGGGGCTGCGAGCACGGGCTGGTAAGGGCTCCGTGGCCCACGTGCGGCCCGAAGGCAGAGGACGGCTCGGCTTCCGGGGACAAAGCCCCTCGGAGCCCAACCGGGGAGCGCGAGGCTGTGACCCCCGCGTGCCCTCCGCTGTCCTGGCGGCCGGCCCCCGGGCACCACCGAGCGACACCGCCGAATGGGAGTGAGTGGCCCCTGGGCTCTTTGGTGGCCGGCACCTTCCGGAAGGAGCTGCGTCCCAAGAGCCCGTTGGAGTCAGATAAAGGGCTCTCGCCCCCACCGGCTGCAGCGTGCGTGGGGGGACGGTGGACAGTGAGGCCGCTGCTCGGGCCGCCTCCTCCAGGCGTGGTATCTGAGGGGACCCCCCCCCCCCTGCGCCGTGCTCCTGCGTCCGATCCATCCGCACTGGGCTGCACGGGGCTGCTCGCTCAGCTCAGGAGGCTCCCCCTGACACGCAGCATTCTGTGACCCCCCAGTTTCCAGGGCGGCTCGGCCTCAGGCTCCCTCAGCATCTGCGCTAATGGCGGTGGGACACACACACGCACACACACACACACACACGCACACACATGCACGCACGCACACACGCACGCACACACACACGCGCACACACGCACGCACACGCACACACACACGTACACTCACACACGCACACATACACACACGCACACGCACACGTGTGCACATGCACACACGCACACACACGCACACACATACACACGCACACACACATGCACACGCACGCACGCACACCACACACTCATACACACACACACACTCTCACACACACACACACACACGGCTTCCCTCCGCAACCGTGCTCTCGGCTCTTGTTCCCACAGACCCCAGCGGGTGGCGGGGCTGGGCTGTGTCCCGAGGAGATGTGGGTCCCCCTTTCTGCCGGTCCCCACGCGGGATGGCGAGGCTCCGGCAGCTGCAGGCCGCACGGGGCAGCCTCAGGATTTCAGACCCAGACACCGCTCATCCTCGGGCGGAAGGGGGGCGGGGAGCGGGGGACCCCCCTCCAGCCGCTGGCCCGCCGGCCAATAGGGGAAGACGACAGCAGCGCGTGGCTTCAGGGGCCCTCAAGTCTGGGCTGCGGTTCGGGGGCGGAGTGACAGTGAGAAACCTGGTCGTGTGACAAAGGTCGAGGCCTGGGAGCCGCAAAAAGGCCCGAGCCGGTGAGCTCACAGCTGCACGCGGGGAGAGGGCCCAGAGGGGGTCAGAGTCCCGGGCGAGGGTTTGGCGGCCGGGGATACGCAGCTGCGTCTACAGGGGGTCTGGTTAGTGCCCAGGGCACCGGGAGAGGGCGCCGTGTTGGCCCATCCCCAGTGCCTCCCGGGCCGGGCTGGTGCCTCCGGGCAGTGGACTGGACCGTAAGAGCCGGAAGGGCCGGGCTGGGCCGAGCGGGGGCCTCCGGGCAGTGGACTGGACTGTAAGAGCCGGAAGGGGCCGGGCTGGGCCGAGCGGGGGCCTCCGGGCAGTGGACTGGACCGTAAGAGCCGGAAGGGCCGGGCTGGGCCGAGCGGGGGCCTCCGGGCAGTGGACTGGACTGTAAGAGCCGGAAGGGGCCGGGCTGGGCCGAGCGGGGGCCTCCGGGCAGTGGACTGGACCGTAAGAGCCGGAAGGGGCCGGGCCGGGCCGAGCGGGGGCCTCCGGGCAGTGGACTGGACCGTAAGAGCCGGAAGGGCCGGGCTGGGCCGAGCGGGGGCCTCCGGGCAGTGGACTGGACCGTAAGAGCCGGAAGGGGCCGGGCTGGGCCGAGCGGGGGCCTCCGGGCAGTGGATTGGACCGTAAGAGCCGGAAGGGGCCGGGCTGGGCCGAGCGGGGGCCTCCGGGCAGTGGACTGGACCGTAAGAGCCGGAAGGGCCGGGCTGGGCCGAGCGGGGGCCTCCGGGCAGTGGACTGGACCGTAAGAGCCGGAAGGGGCCGGGCTGGGCCGAGCGGGGGCCTCCGGGCAGTGGACTGGACCGTAAGAGCCAGAAGGGGCCGGGCTGGGCCGAGCGCGTGGTGAGAGCGAGGCCTCGGCTTCGCGGTGGCCGCCTGGCTCTGGGGGAGAAGCTCGCTGACCTCACGGACTGTTGGCTGGTGGAACCGCGGACAGCAAGCGCCAGCTGGCCGACTGCATTCCTCCTGCTCCTGTCCCATCACCGACCCCACACCTCCGAGGGCTCCTTCCCTTCAGCACCCGCAGGCCCCCACGGACTCCACCACGCAGAGACCTTACTCTGGGCCCGCGAGCAAGCCACCCGCGCCCGCCGACCGAGGGGCCGGCCCGGGGTGCAGACACGGCCGTCCGGGCGGGGAGAGGCCGTGAGCGCATGCCCACCCCTCCCGGCCGCCGTCCCCCCACAGCCGGGGAGATGGCATTCAGGGGGGGGTCGGACCCTCCATTTTCGTTGCCGGCTGCTCCGGCGGGGCCTTCCACACCCGCTGCCCCCCGAGGCCCCGGGCGGGCGGCCGGCTTACCCCCCTGGAGCGTGTACTCGGCCACGGCGCGGCTGAAGACGCCGAGCCCCGCGCCGTTGTAGGCGGCCACCTGGATCTCGTACTGCGTCCAGACGATGAGCTCGGTCACCAGGCAGTAGTTGGCCTCGGGGCTGGAGATGTTGCGCTGCTGGTGCTCCCCCGGCAGCCCGGCCAGGCGGTACCTGCGGGCCGAGAGGGGACTTGCGGGGCCGCCCTCACCAGCTGCTCCTCGCGGGGGCAGACAGGGTGGAGAGGAGGGCAGGGCAGCGAGGCCGGGGTGGGCCCGGACACCGCGCCCCCAGGTCACCGGCTGGAAAGGCGGCTCTGGCCTCGCCGGGACCACAGCTCTGGGCGCGACACAGCCCGCCCGCGAACCGAGTGAGCGGCTGAGGAGTCTGGCTTTTCAGGGGCGACTGTCCCGGGAGTGTATGGCTTTGCGGGGGGGGTGGGGGGGGGTGGCAGTGAAGAAGCCACAGTCTGGCCCCAGTTAGGGGCCCCGGAACCAGAACCGGGCCCCAGAACCAGAGTGCGGGGCTTTCAAAGGTGCTCCAGCTCCACACTAGCCACTGCGGGGTGTGCCCCTCGGCGGGGTGTGCCCCCCGGCCGCCAGGCCGCTGACAGCGGGCACCACAGGCTCTGCCCGGTGCCCAGGGCTGAGGTTTACACCTGTGTTCATTTTGTTATTATTATGTTAAAATATTTTTTTATTCATTTCAGAGAGGAGGGGAGAGACAGAGAGAGAGAGACATCAGTAATGAGAGAGAATCACGGACCGGCTGCCTCCTGCACACCCCCCGCTGGGGATGGAGCCTGAAACCGGGCCTGTGTCCCGACCGGAATCGAACCCTGACCTCCTGGCTCACAGGTGGACGCTAACCACTGAGCCACGGCCACCAGGCTGCAGTCGGGTTCCTTCCTTGTAAAGAGGGGCCGGCCGCCTCTGGGCTCAGGCGTGCGAACGAGGAGAGATATCTGCTTGTCTGCTCTGGGGGCACGGCGCCCCCACTCCGGGCAGCGAGCGTTTCCTGGGGCTCCATTCCCAGAAGGGGATCAGCGCCCTGGGGAGGCCAGGGGCGTGGACAGGGGACCCCAGTCCCCGTGCAGCCTCCAGGCATCAGAGTTCCTGAGAGCGAGGCAGCTCTGGGGGAGGCGCCTGGCTTTGGGAGGGAAGTGGGGGGCGGGAAGGGAGCCATGAAGCAGGAGCTGTGGGGTCTCGGTGAGGTCGGGGTCTCCAGGCTCCGCCCTGATGCAGAGAGGCTCTGAGGCTGCGCAGTCCCCGGGGCGGGCCAGCAGGCCAGCAAGGCCGCTGCCACTAGAGCAACGAAGGAACCCCGAGACCCAGGCCTCTCCCAGAGGAGCTGCCAGCGCGCTGAGGATGGCTCTTCATGGAAACCTGGGCTCCTGAGGAGCCCCCCCTCACCACGACCACCTGCCCCTCCCCCCTGCCTCGGCGGTGTCTGCCTGACGGAGCGGCAAGGGGCGCCCCGGGCTCTGTGCCCTACCCGGGGACGGCGCTGGGACGGAGGGCCCTTCTGTGACTAATGCGTCAAACCCCATTTCTGCTTCCTGCCCCATTGACCTGACCTCTGCCCTCGCCCTCCGCCCCCCCCCCCCCCCAGTCGCGTCCCTTGACCGCAGGGACCGCCGGCACCAGCGAGTGAAGGCGTTCATCTCCGCGGTGGAGCCGGCTTATGGGGTCGCTGGTCCCCAGCAGTGACAACAGGGGAGAGGACAGGCCTGGGCCAGACACTGCCCGGAAGCTCCCCACGTCCGAGGCGTGACCTCTGGCACGGCGGCGCTGGCACTGTCAGGTGGCCGTGGGAGAGACGGTGGAACGGGCTCCGCCCACCCGCACTCGGTGTCCCGGTGTGGGCGGGCCCGGGACCCGCACCGCCCGAGGCCCCGCGGGTGACGGCGGAGGAAGCCCGCCCGTGGGGACCCGACACGGACACCACACGTGCGTCCAGGGCCAGGCAGCGAGCCGAGCTCCGGGGCCCCCGTGGGAGGAAGACGCAAGAGCGGGGTGGCCTCCGCACCCCTTCACCCTCTGCGTCTGGGTTCTGCCTCCCTCACACGACGGCCACGGCCCCGCACAGGGCGTCGCAGGGCAGGGCGACAGGAGCGGCCTCGCCCTTCCTCTCCGAAGGCGCCTCTCCTGGGACGCGGGCGAGCGCAGCTGAGAAACGCGGCCGCAGCCGTCCGTGCTGTGCCCAGGCCTCTGCCCACATCGGTGCAGGATGGGCCAGAGTCCGGGTCCCGGTGCAGGATGGGCCAGAGTCCGTGTCCCAGCCCCGGTGCAGGATGGGCCAGAGTCCGTGTCCCGGTGCAGGATGGGCCAGAGTCCGGGTCCCGGTGCAGGATGGGCCAGAGTCCGTGTCCCAGCCCCGGGGCAGGATGGGCCAGAGTCCGGGTCCCGGTGCAGGATGGGCCAGAGTCCGTGTCCCAGCCCCGGTGCAGGATGGGCCAGAGTCCGTGTCCCAGCCCCGGTGCAGGATGGGCCAGAGTCCGTGTCCCAGCCCCGGTGCAGGATGGGCCAGAGTCCGGGTCCCGGTGCAGGATGGGCCAGAGTCCGGGTCCCAGCCCCGGTGCAGGATGGGCCAGAGTCCGTGTCCCAGCCCCGGTGCAGGATGGGCCAGAGTCCGTGTCCCAGCCCCAGTGCAGGATGGGCCAGAGTCCATGTCTCGGTGCAGGATGGGCCAGAGTCCGTGTCCCAGCCCCGGTGCAGGATGGGCCAGTCCGTGTCCCAGCCCCGGTGCAGGATGGGCCAGAGTCCGTGTCCCA
This sequence comes from Antrozous pallidus, assembly GCA_027563665.1. Taxonomy (NCBI): domain Eukaryota; kingdom Metazoa; phylum Chordata; class Mammalia; order Chiroptera; family Vespertilionidae; genus Antrozous; species Antrozous pallidus. The sequence continues at coordinate 1,790,442 of CM050516.1, read as the reverse complement.
GCCCCGGTGCAGGATGGGCCAGAGTCCGGGTCCCGGTGCAGGATGGGCCAGAGTCCGGGTCCCAGCCCCGGTGCAGGATGGGCCAGAGTCCGTGTCCCAGCCCCGGTGCAGGATGGGCCAGAGTCCGTGTCCCAGCCCCAGTGCAGGATGGGCCAGAGTCCATGTCTCGGTGCAGGATGGGCCAGAGTCCGTGTCCCAGCCCCGGTGCAGGATGGGCCAGAGTCCGTGTCCCGGTGCAGGATGGGCCAGAGTCCGTGTCCCGGTGCAGGATGGGCCAGAGTCCGGGTCCCAGCCCCGGTGCAGGATGGGCCAGAGTCCGTGTCCCAGCCCCAGTGCAGGATGGGCCAGAGTCCGTGTCCCAGCCCCAGTGCAGGATGGGCCAGAGTCCGTGTCTCGGTGCAGGATGGGCCAGAGTCTGTGTCCCAGCCCCAGTGCAGGATGGGCCAGAGTCCGTGTCCCGGTGCAGGATGGGCCAGAGTCCGTGTCCCGGTGCAGGATGGGCCAGAGTCCGGGTCCCAGCCCCGGTGCAGGATGGGCCAGAGTCCGTGTCCCGGTGCAGGATGGGCCAGAGTCCGGGTCCCAGCCCCAGTGCAGGATGGGCCAGAGTCCGTGTCTCGGTGCAGGATGGGCCAGAGTCTGTGTCTCGGTGCAGGATGGGCCAGAGTCCGTGTCCCAGCCCCAGTGCAGGATGGGCCAGAGTCCGTGGCCTGGTCGTGGCCGAGGCCTCTCTGTGGCACAGGCTGGGTCTTCCTGACCGCGGCTCCGGCCTTTGCCGCAGCCACGGGGGCGCCGGGGAGGACGGCCACTGGCAGGAGGGCAGGGCATCCTCCGAGGGAACAGGACGGGTTTGACGCGGAAACAGAGCAGAGCATTCACAAAGGACACAGCCTGTGCTCCTCCCGAAGCAGCTCCCTGCCGACCAGGATGGGTATCTGATGGCTGCGCACGCGGAGCCCCGCCGGTCTCTTTCCTTTGGGGTTCGGCGGGTCTCAGAGGCTGGGCCCTGGGGGTGTGCGCTGTGCACACAGCCGGTTGGGAGCGGAGGGCGATTCGGGAATGTCTCCGAGCAAACCCCCTTCTGCGGGGTCCGGAACCCTGGAACGCTGACATCGCAGGCCCTGGGCAGCGAGAGCGCCCTCCCTAGGCCGTCTGGCTTCAGCCCCGCAGGGGCGCCTGCCTCTCCCGCCGGCCGCTGGCTCCGGGGAACCCTCTGAGCAGCAGTAACCCCGACACCGGAGGGCACGGCCGAGGGGCCTGGCAGCAGAGATTCCATCACTGACTGCACCCGGCGGCCGTGGGCTCTCCCCGACGTCCTCCCGTGGGGGGCCTCTGGCTTCCTCCCTGTGCTTCCCACAGGCAGCAGGGGCAGGGGGGCGGCTGGGCCAGGGTGCAGGCCCGCTGGCCGCACAGGGTGCGGGGCAGGATGGGACCGGAGACCGCAGCCTGCGGGCGGGCGGGCGAGCAGACAGGAACCGAGCCGCTGCACCCCTTGGGCAGCGGGCACACGGCGGTCCCTTCTCTCCTCTGGAGCCGGAAGGGCAGCTGGAGCATGGGGGGGGGGGGGAGGAGGGGATGGGGGTGGAGGTGCGGGGGGAGCAGGCCCAGCGGATCCTGCCCTCCGCCTTCCTGCACCCCCAGGGCGGCTGCGTCTAAGCCCCTTCAGGCAGCGGCGGCCTGGCCGGTGTGGAGGGTAGGGCACACGCTGGGGGAGGCACTTGAGAGTCACAGGGACACGGCTGTGACAAGCAAGCAGCCCCGCACACAGATGGACACGTATGGAAGATGGATGCGAGACTGTGTGCATGCACACGGGTGCGCTGTCCGCCACGTGCAGACACGGGAGGCGAGGAGGCAGCACGCGCTGCGTTTCCTCCGTCTGCCTGGGGAATGGCTCTCATCGGAGCCTCTGTCGCCTGGACCTTCGGACTCAGCCCAGCAGGGCCGGGCGGGCGGGGAGGAGGGCGCTGCGCCCTTGCTCACCGGCTGTGAGGGGCAGAGGCCAAGCCAGACTCGCACGCACGTCCCCGCGGGGCCGCCCCCAGAAGGATTTGGTAATCACCCTCTAATCCACCGTTTTCTTCTCTTCGCTCAACAAGCGCTGCTGTCATTAGCACAGTCGGGGCAGCTTCTGAGTTAGCGGTTCTGGCAAAGGAGGGCCTCTCCCACGCAGGCCCTCCCTCCCACTCACGTCCTCCCGTGTCCCTCAGGCCTGCGCACCCCGAGGCAGGCCCCCTCCCCCCCGGCCACGCTACCTGCAGGTGTGAGCTCGGCCCGCCCCGTGTTTGAAAGTGTTTCATTTCACTCCCAACACTGAAAAGCTGGGAGACTGCATGTAAAAAGCTAAGACTTCACCATTTCCTTGAAACGGAGAAAACCTGGCAACACTGACCGACATGCCTGCGTGGTAACAACCGGTTAATAATGCAACCGACCGCACCGTCATTCACGAAAAATCACGACGGATGAGCATTCGCGGCCGCGGTAAAAGCTCCGAATGAAAGCATCTGCGACGAAGCCTGCACCGAGCCCCCACCGGCACCGCCCCCCACCTCCCCGGTTTTCCCCAAAATGCAGCCACGACGCCGGTGACCTGTGGGCACACAGTCCGGCTGGACACGGGGACCCCAGCTCTGCTGGGCCACCGTGTGCCGTCCTCTGCGGCTGCCGCACTCCCCGCCGCTCCCCGGAGGCTCGCCACTGGGCTCCCACACAGGTTCGCGTCCGCAGCCTCGGTGCAACAGTCACCCGGCTCCATGCCAACAGCACCCCCGCCCCCACCCCCCGGGCCGGCCCGGCCACTTGCCTGAGGATGTAGCCGCGCAGCACCCCGTTGTGCTCCGTCTCGGGGGGCGGCTGCCACTGCACCATGATGGACTGGTTGGTGCGCCCGCTGGCCACTATGTTTTTCGGGGGCGCGCTGGGCGGCTCTTCCGGCAGCATCAGCCTGGAAGGGAGACGGGGGGGGGGGTGGGGGGGGGTGGAGAGGTCGGCGCCGGGCCCAGGGCATGCGCACTGCCCTCCCGGTCTGGCTGGATCCCGGCCCGTCTGTTTGCCAAAACCGGGCGATCAAGACAGCAAAACACACAGCGGATCCCACGGAAGGGCTGAGCCTGAAGTAGTTGAGCAGGTTCGCCCAGGAGGGCACCAGCAGGCACAGGGTTCCTGCTCTGTCTGAACAACCCCACACAGTAGGGCACCAGCTAGCAGGCACCAGCAGGCACAGGGCTGCTCTGTCTGAACACCCCCACACAGTAGGGCACCAGCTAGCAGGCACCAGCAGGCACAGGGCTGCTCTGTCTGAACACCCCCACACAGTAGGGCACCAGCTAGCAGGCACCAGCAGGCACAGGGCTGCTCTGTCTGAACACCCCCCGGCTCTCACAAAGCCTTGCAGCCGGAGTGGGATGGCCCGCAGGCCCGCACCCAACCCTTCCAAACCGTCCTCTCTGCTCCGTCCGGCATCCGTGTTTGGGAAAGAGTATTTTGTTCCTCTCGTTCCCTCGCTTCCGACTCCCTCCCACGGGGAGCGAGGGCCGGTGGGGAGGTTCCCGCCCGCACCCCGGGGACAGGCGAGCGGCGAGGCCCTGAGGGAGGTGACACCCAGAGCCCCTGCGGCTCCTTCAGCTCCCCTTCGAGGCGGGGCCCTGCAAACTCTTTTTCTGTTTCGTGAGCCCTCACCCGAGGGTGCTCACGCCCGTGTTTGGAGGAACCGGACGGGAGGGGAGAGACAGAGAGAGACACATCGGTTGCCTCGCCGCCGGGGAGCAGTTCTACAACTGAGGCACGTGCCCTTGACCGGAATCGAACCCGGGCCTCTTCGGTCTGTGTGCCGATGCTCTAACTGCTGAGCTACACTGGCCAGTGCCCCCGCTGTGCTCGGGGACGCGGCTCCGACGCTGCTCAGCGACCTCCCCGCCCCCCCTCGTGCCCCGTCTCTGTCCGTTCCTCCTGCCGTCTTTGCGGGTGGCCCAGGCCGGGCTGGCTGTTCGGTCGTCCCCCGTTCCCGCCCCCCTCCCCCATCCCCGCTCCCCCGCACCGGGACGGCACTCACCGGCTGGTCTCGGCGCTGTACTGGCCCTTGCCCACCTGGTTGACAGCGCACACGCGGAACTGGTAGGTGCGGGCGGGGGTCAGGCCCCGCACGGCCACGCCCGTCACGTCGGGGCCGATGTCCGCCAGGTGCACCTTCCACGGGGAGTCTGGAAGAGCAGGGTCCCGGGTGAGGAGAGCGCGGACCACCCGGGTCCCCGGGGACCGGCCCCCGTGCCAGTCCGGTGTCCCCGGGGGTGCGGGTGCCGCCCGCACAGCCACGTGGAGGCTGAGGCTCAGGGTCCCCCGGGCCAGCGACCCAGAGCCGGGCCTGGACCTCGGGTTCCCGCTCGGCGTCCCGCGTCTCCCACCCCCGTGCCGCCGCCGGCAGCGGCTCTCTGTGCGCGTGGGGGTGGCCGTGCCGGGCACGTGCTCCTCGGCCCCGTCCCTGCAGGTGGGGCTCGCCCCAGCTCCCAGGAGGTGGCAGATCCCTTCCCAGAAAAGGGTGACAGGTGTCGCCTGGCGACAAATACAAATTCCATCCACTGCGTTTTAACAAAAGGGGGCGTGGGCAGGCGGGGCGGGCACAGCCCTGTGGGGCCCTCACCACCAATGAGCGACTTTGCTGGAGACATGAAGAGGCTTGTAGCCAACAGGAGTGGCTTTCCCCGGCACCCGCAGGTGTGCCCCAAGTGTGCCCGCAGGTGTGTCCCCCACAAGTGTGCCCGCAGGTGTGTCCCCCACAAGTGTGCCCGCAGGTGTGTCCGTAGGTGTGCCCGCAGGTGTGTCCCCCACAAGTGTGCCCGCAGGTGTGCCCCTCACAAGTGTGCCCGCAGGTGTGTCCCCCACAAGTGTGCCCGCAGGTGTGTCCCCCACAAGTGTGCCCGCAGGTGTGCCCCTCACAAGTGTGCCCGCAGGTGTGTCCCCCACAAGTGTGCCCGCAGGTGTGTCCCCCACAAGTGTGCCCGCAGGTGTGTCCCTCACAAGTGTGCCCGCAGGTGTGTCCCCCACAAGTGTGCCCGCAGGTGTGTCCCCCACAAGTGTGCCCGCAAGTGTGCCCGCAGGTGTGCCCCTCACAAGTGTGCCCGCAGGTGTGTCCCCCACAAGTGTGCCCGCAGGTGTGTCCCCCACAAGTGTGCCCGCAGGTGTGTCCCCCACAAGTGTGCCCGCAGGTGTGTCCCCCACAAGTGTGCCCGCAGGTGTGTCCCCCACAAGTGTGCCCGCAGGTGTGCCCCTCACAAGTGTGCCCGCAGGTGTGTCCCCCACAAGTGTGCCTGGCAGGTGTGTCCCCCACAAGTGTGCCCGCAGGTGTGCCCCTCACAAGTGTGCCCGCAGGTGTGTCCCCCACAAGTGTGCCCGCAGGTGTGTCCCCCACAAGTGTGCCCGCAGGTGTGTCCCCCACAAGTGTGCCCGCAGGTGTGTCCCCCACAAGTGTGCCCGCAGGTGTGTCCCCCACAAGTGTGCCCGCAGGTGTGCCCGCAGGTGTGTCCCCCACAAGTGTGCCCGCAGGTGTGTCCCCCACAAGTGTGCCCGCAGGTGTGTCCCCCACAAGTGTGCCCGCAGGTGTGTCCCCCACAAGTGTGCCCGCAGGTGTGTCCCCCACAAGTGTGCCCACAGGTGTGCCCGCAGGTGTGTCCCCCACAAGTGTGCCCACAGGTGTGTCCCCCACAAGTGTGCCCATAGGTGTGCCCGCAGGTGTGTCCCCCACAAGTGTGCCCACAGGTGTGCCCACAGGTGTGTCCCCCACAAGTGTGCCCGCAGGTGTGTCCCCCACAAGTGTGCCCACAGGTGTGCCCGCAGGTGTGTCCCCCACAAGTGTGCCCACAGGTGTGCCCGCAGGTGTGTCCCCCACAAGTGTGCCCACAGGTGTGCCCGCAGGTGTGTCCCCCACAAGTGTGCCCGCAGGTGTGCCCACAGGTGTGTCCCCCACAAGTGTGCCCGCAGGTGTGCCCGCAGGTGTGTCCCCCACAAGTGTGCCCGCAGGTGTGCCCACAGGTGTGTCCCCCACAAGTGTGCCCACAGGTGTGCCCGCAGGTGTGTCCCCCACAAGTGTGCCCACAGGTGTGTCCGCAGGTGTGTCCCCCACAAGTGTGCCCGCAGGTGTGTCCCCCACAAGTGTGCCCACAGGTGTGCCCGCAGGTGTGTCCCCCACAAGTGTGCCCACAGGTGTGCCCCCCACAAGTGTGCCCGCAGGTGTGCCCGCAGGTGTGTGGAGCCATTCTGGCCCACGCCGTGGCGCTGGCTGGGGTGGGCACCCTCGGCTGGCGGTGCGGTGGCCACAGGCCTCCCTGCAGGAGCTGGGGGCCTCAGGGCAGACACGAGGGGGGCGATGGGGGCGCCCTGTGTCCTGCGTGAGGGGTCACGGTGACCACGCCCGCACGGGAAGCCATGTCGGTCTGGGGACGAGCCAGGCCCGCTGGGGACACGGGGACATCGCTCCCTCATCTGCCGGCGGGACCGAGAGGGAGCGAACCCCAAAACCTGCGCCTTATCCCGGTCTGGGCCGACGATGCGGCCGAGAGCGGCAGACGCTGTGACATGCGCCTCCCCCCCCCCGCCCCCCACCCGCGTGGGTTTTACGTGGAGCAGACGCCGCTCACGTGCGGTTCCGTGTGAGAGCCGGGAGGGGAGGGAGCTGGGCTGCCAGAGGTACGGCCGCCCCGAGGCACCAGCCCCCGGCCCCGCCTCTCTGCCCAGCAAACAGCAGGGCCCTCGGGGCCACAGCACGAGGCCAGCTGTGCCCACGGGAACCTCCCCCACGGCCTGCGCCGTCAGACTCGCCCAGCTCAGCGGCAGGAGTGGCCTGTCCCCGCCCGTCTCCCCACGCCCGGCCGGCGGCCTCCCGCCCAGCGGCGGTCTCGCCTGTCCTCTCCCGCCCGCACACGGCCCCCGAGGCGGGAGCGGGGAGCTGCAGGCGGGCAGAGGGCTCCCGCACAATCAGGAGGCTGTTGCGAAGCAAAGGGTTTAGTTCGTCCTCCTATCTAATAAAAGAGTATCACACAAATCGACTGGACGGCAGACCGACTGGTGCGCTATGACTGCAGGAGCAGGCGGGCAGGCAGGGGAGAGGTTAGGGGCCATCAGACAGGCAGACAGAGCAGTTAAGGGCAATCAGGCAGACAGGCAGGCAGGCAGGCAGGCAGGCGAGTGGTTAGGAGCCAACGGTCCCGGGTTGTGAGAAGGATGTGTCCTGGGACCCGGTCTAAACTGCCAGGTGGACATCCCTCCAGGGGTCCCGGATTATGAGAGCGCACACCGGCCGGGCTGAGGGACTCCCCGCCCCCTGCCCCCTGCACATATTTTTGTGCATCGTGCCCCTGGTTTAAGAATAATTTGCTGTTTGATCCCCGGCCCCGGTGGGGCCATCGTGTGGGAGGCAACCAATTGATGTGTCTCTCTCTCAGTGATGTCTCTCTTTCTCCCTCTCTCTCTCTCTCTCTCCCTCCCCTCTTTCCTCCCTCCCTCCCTGCCTCTGTCTCTCCCTCACTCCCTCCCAGCACCACACAGAACAGTGAGGTCCCAGCAGGCCTTCCACGGAGACAGAGAACGAACAACAGGAGAGGCTGCTGTGCTGATCATGTCAAGATTATTCTGACCAGCCCAGCAAGACGTAAAAACGAACAGGAAGCAGCACTTTTTATCGCTTGGAGAGGACGTGACTGTCCCCCTGCAAACCTGGGAGGATCGACGAACACTCGTTGGAGAAACGCACCCCGGGAGCGGCCAGACGGAAGACTGAGCCCCGAGCAGCCTCACCCCCCGCCCTCCTCTCCCCGCTCCCGCCGGGCCAGCAGGTGGGGAGGACATCCTGGTCCCAGCCAGGGAGGCTGAGGGCCCCTTTCCCGAGGCAGCAGCCCCGTATCCGGAGGAGAAGACGCCCCCCCCCCCCCGGAAGTCAGCGCTCGGCACCGCCTCCCGGGCTTTCCGAGGTCCAACCCGCAGGAGGCCGGGTTTGGAACCGTACAGAGCGACTCCGGCTCTCCCCGAAAGGAGAAACGGGCGGCCAGAGCCACACGGTTCTGGACGGGGAGGCGGCTCACTCGGCAGCGACGACAAGTGCTGGGGCCGAACCAAGGAAAACGCTCCCGAACTGGAGAAAAACAGGACGAACCAAATGAGCCCCGTACAGACCGTCGTATGCACAGGCCCTCTCTACACACGGAACAGTACCAGCCGCTGCACACAGCTGCCCCGAGTGCGGGGGTGGGGTGGGGTGGGGGTGGGGGAGGGGGCGGGGGGTGGGGCGAGGCCGCGGGGAAGAGAGAACGTCCGTGTGGGCACTCAGAGCTCGAGTTCCACGCGAACCAGAGTCAAAATGTCATGACTTACGCTTTAAAAGCAAGCAGGCCGGCGTGGCCCAGGGGTTGAGCCTCGACCTATGAACCTGGGGGTCGCGGTTCGATGCCTGGTCGGGGCACAGGCCCGGGGTGTGGGCTCCGTCCCCAGTGCGGGGCGTGCAGGAGGCAGCCGATGCGTGATTCTCTCTCACCGGTGTCTCTCCCTCTCCCTCCCTCTCTGGAGTCAATAAAAATATATTCAAAGACCTAAAGGCAAGAAGACCTCACCGGAAACCTATACGGCCATGCTGACGACCGATGTCACCCCAGTGCGGTTAACAAAAAAGGTGTCAGAAAGAAACAGAAGAATAAAGCAAAGAGCAGCGGCGAGAAGAAAACGTGTGAGACGCATTCTGTACTCGGGAGTGCTGAGACAGCCAAACAGAAAGCAGTAAAAGAAATCGTAATGGAAACAGCAGTGGTTCTGAGCACATAAAAACCAGACACTTCCGGCTGCAGAATTACACAGAAATTAGGGTGCAAAGCAGGTGGAAAGCACACTCCTCACCAAGCCCGCGTGGAAGGCAGGGAGGGCATGGACAGACGCGGGGGACAGTGGCCGCCAGGGAAAACCCCCAACAGCCCGGAATCGGGGCATCTCGGCTCTGAAAGCGTGAGGATCTCATTCATCCGTCCTCCGGATGAGGGCGCAGAACGTCCTGCAAACTCGAGCAGGAGCCATTGCTGTTCCTTCCTTCCAGATGTTTCCATCAGGGCTTGGGGCCCTGCCTGTGTTCGGTGCCCCCAGGGCCTTCTTGGGTACGGCACCAGAAAGGCCCAGCAGGATGCCAGGCAGCGCCCCCAGAGGAGGCGATGGACGGGCGCTGAGACAGGCGGGGTGGGGGGCATGGAGGGGAGAGACAGCAGGTGCAGCTGTGCCCAGGCTGGGCACCGAAGGCCTGTGAGCACAGGGGGCGCAGGGTGGCGCACAAAGCCCCCCCCCCCCCCCCCCCCGAGCGGCTGGAGGCACATCTGGAGAAGCCGTGGGGCCTGGACTACGCCCCGAAGCCCGGGCTCTATTCTTAACAATGGGGACTCCTGCGTGGCCCCCACAAAGGGATGGAGGACAGGACGCCGGGGTGACGGGAGAGCCAGGAGGGTGTGTGGGGAGGGGTGTCTGCAGCCAGAGGTTGGGGGGCGAGGAGAGGAAGGCCCACCGGACGCCGGGACGCCCCCGAGGACGCATGCAGAGAAGTTCCCCGTCGCTGTCCACGCCCACATCGGCCCAAGGGGAGGCCCGGGGAGCTCATTTCAGGGTTCGTCCCGGGGAGACACCGAACCCAGGACCCGATCAGCACAGCCTGCGTGCATGCCCTGCACCTGTATCCCTCCCCCACCCCCCGGGCTGCAGCCCAGATACAGGCTCACAGGAGGCCCCGCGTTCCTCTGCCCCACGGGGCCCCCTCTCGCCCTGACCTTTCCCAGCCCAGAGCCGGGGTTCTCGGCGGCTGCCCGGAGCACCGTGCGGCTGGAGCAGGACCGGGGGTGGGGGACAGAGGCCTGGGGGGGCCCCCAGGCCCGGCTGCCGCTACTCACTGTTCTCCGACAGCTCCACCTCGTAGCGCAGCACCGCGCTGTTGCCGTCGAAGGGGCGCACCCAGCTCAGCAGCACCGTGCGGCCGTGCGCGGGGTCCAGGCGGGCCAGCAGGTTCTGCGGGGGGTGCGGCAGCTCGCTGGGGGCGGGCAGAGAGGAGACAGCGGTCAGCCGGGGAGCCGCCGCCCGCGTCCCCGCAGGATGCGGAGCAGGAGGACGGGACACGTGCCGGGCCCGGCCTCCCGCCTAGGAAACCCGCCGGCACACTCCGGCGCGGCTGGCTCTCCGAGCCCGGCGCCCCTCCCCCCCCCCGGGCCCTGGTGGGACCGAAGGGGCCGTGGCTGCCCCTTGGATGGGGCGGGAGGTGCCATTTCTGCACGGAATGTCGTTCAACAAGTGGCCATGTGCGTTTTACACCCGGAGGCTGTGTGTGAGAGGCAGTCAGCCCGACACGCAGCAGGAGGCCGGGAAAGAGGACCCCACACGGGTCCCGTGCCTGGAGTTTTTCAAGCCGAAACGCACCCCACGTTCTCCGAGGACGCGGGGGCCGGGACTGACGGGTGCGTGTCCTGCACCCCCTTTCCCTCCGAGGCGGGGAGAAGCACGGAGAGGGGAGTGCGGTGGGGACAGGCCCGCACCCGCGGGAGAGGAGCCACACACGACGAGGAGGCAAAGCAGGGGAAGCAGTGGGTTCTGCAGACGCTGGGGAAGGTGGCCGTGGATTCGCGTTCAGAATTCCGTGCAGGGTGCGGCTCTCCACGTGCTCTGCCCCTCCCATCGGAGCTGCGTGCTCCCACCCCGGACGCCCACGTCCCCCCGGGCCGGAGAGAACCCGCCCGCCGTGTGCGTGGCCTAGGGACGCGGGGAGAGTGGGCGCCTGGTGCGACCTGTGCCGCCACTCCCGGGCCTGGTCTCCCTCCGGCACCGCTTCCCGCTGAGCCCACCGTCCGCGCCTGACACTGGTGGCTTTGAAAGTCGCCCTCTGGGATTTCCCGAGCCGGCCGTGCTCAGCGACCGGGGGACCAGCTCTCACCCCCGCGCGCCGTGCACGACCCAGCCTTCCCCACGTGGGGGCGGCGTCAGTGAGCGCAACAGAGACGCAACCTGGGCTCCGGCTTCTTTTCTCTGTGGCCCATGAGCTTTAAGTTAAAAAGAGCCGCTGGCCAGCCGGGGTGGCTCGGTGGACAGAGCGTCAGCCTGCGGACTGAAGGGTCCCGGGTTCGATTCCGGTCAGGGGCATGGACCTTGGCTGCGGGCACATCCCCAGTGTGGGGTGTGCAGGCGGCGGCTGATGGATGTTTCTCTCTCACCGACGTTTCTGACTTTCTATCCCTCTCCCCTCTTCTCTGCAGAAAATCAATAAAATATATATTTAAAAAAAAAAAAAGAGCTGTTGGCCGGCCAGAGTGGCTCCGGGGTTGAGCATCGAACTATGAACCAGGAGGACAGGGTTCGATTCCCGGTCGGGGCACAGGCCCGGGTTGTGGGTGTGCTCCCCAGCCTGAGGCGTGCAGGAGGCAGCTGAGCAGTGATTCTCTCTCATCATGGATGTTTCTCTCTCTTCTTTCCTCTCTGCAGTCAGTCAAAATACATAATTTTTAAAAAGGAGCTGTTACTGCCAAAACCGGTTTGGCACAGTGGATAGAGCGTCGGCCTGCGGACTGAAAGGTCCCGGGTTCGATTCCGGTCAAGGGCATGGACCTTGGCTGCGGGCACATCTCCAGTGGGGGGCGTGCAGGAGGCAGCTGGTTGATGTTTCTGTCTCATTGATGTTTCTGACTTTCTATCTCTCTCCCTTCCTCTCTGTAGAAAATCAATGAAGTATATTTAAAAAAAAAGGGGGAGCTGTTACTTCCATTTGAGTTCTCCATCAGCCACACCCTCCCGTTTCCCCCAAGTCCCCGACGGAGGCGTTTGGTGGAAACGCCGCTCCGTCCTCCCCTCGTCCTCCGGGAGCGGCTTCGCTCAGGAACGGACCCAACGCCGCCGAGTCGCTCTCTCCTGAAGAAGGCTCCGCGTGAGCTGGGCCCGGGCCGCCGCCGGCTGTGCTCGGTGTGAGCCTGGCTGGTCCCCGTCCGGCTGCTGGGAGGGAACTTTGAACCCTGGGCGCTCCTGAGCGACAAATGGTCACTGCTGCTCCTGGCGCCGGGCCGCCTGGGTTATGCTGATGAGGTCACTGCCCCCCGGCCCGGCCCCCCGACCCCAGCTCTAGAGGCAGAGGGCCCGGCGTCTGTGATGCATCAGAAGCCACAAGCCCTCGTCCCCCGTCACCCGGCACATCCCGCTGTTGGCCTGCCCAAGCCCGGCGTGACACCCGGTGCAGAATGTGGCTTCACGCGTGGCCCGGACTCAGGGCCTGAGATTTACTCCCCAGGCCCAGCCTCCATGGGCGCAGCGCCCCCCGGCCCCTCTGTCCCGTCGCCCCGGGCTCTCTGCTCGCTAATGCGCCTTGCACACCGACGGTCTCTGCAAGCGACGCGCTTCGCTTATCTGGGGATTAAGCTGCGGGAGAGTCTCCATCGGCCCGCCAGTCGCCGCTCACGGCGGGGTGATAGGCTCGGGTCCGATCCATCTGCGGGGACAGACCGCATCTCCGCTTTCCGCTGCGGCTTCGGACGGAGACGGACGGACGGCGAGCAGCGATTCACGCCGAGGACACGCGGACGGGCTGACAGATGCCCGAGCGGAGGGACGGAGGGACGGAGCCAGGGCTGAGTCCGTGGGTCATGGAGAGGAGCTGGGGGTCGCCAACAAGCCCGCTGCCCACGGTGACGGCCGGAACGAGCGGCAGCAGCAAACAGCCGTGGGGGGAGCGCGGCCAGGCGTGCCGAGACAGACGGGAGAGCGGCCGGCGGAGCGGGGCTGCGGGGCTGCAGGGCTGCGGGGCTGCGGAGGTCAGAGGAGCACTTTCCTGTAGAAGCGCTTTTCCACGGCTCTGCGGGTCGGCTCATCGCTCGTCATTAAAGAGCCGGTTAGATCAGAGCCTCGTCCCCGTGAACGGACGCGGGGGGGACCCTGTTACGGGCCCCTTTGGTCACATGGCCAAACCCCCTTCCTCAGTTTCCCTCCGAGGGTGAAGAGGGCGGGGCCTGATGGCGCGACGCCGTTACCACCGATTCGTTGCAGAGCCGCCCCACCTCCCAGTCCTCACAGGCCTGCAACGGGGTTTCCCGTGCCCGTTCACAGGGACCAGTCTCTGATCTAACTGGGCCTCACACGGTGAGCGATGAGCCGACCCACAGAGCCTCGGAGCCGGTCCCTCGGGCGCTGGGCACGGCTCTGCGGGCCCCGAGTCACCCAGACATTCCGCCCCACGGGCCCCAGCCGCTCCGAGGAGACACACCCCCAGGCGGGGCCAGCGTGTCACCTTGACCCTTGACCCTGCGATGTGGATTTACCGGACGCGTCCTCAGGACTATCCGGAGCGGAGCCTGTCCTCGTGGGAGGGGAGGAGGCCCCGTCGTGGTCCCCCATCGGCAGACCGCCCCCCAACCCGTCGGTGGGGTGCTGCCCAGCCTGGCCAGCCGGGCACCGGCTCAGCAGCAGCCTGCTGGTCCTGAACCCAGCAAAGCCAAGCAGGTGAGAGGGAGCCTCCCGGCCGGGTGCAGGGGGGCTGCCGAGGGGAGCGGGTGACGTGTGCAGGGCGGGAGGGAGGAATGGCGGCTGGACTGCTGGTGGGTCCGCCCTGAGCCCGGCTCCAGGCGCTTCTACAAACCCCGGGTCATTCACTCCCCCAGCAGCGCCCTGAGGAGCGGAGGGGGTGCTCCGTTTCCGATCAGGAATCCGAGGCTGAGAAGCGGGGAACCCGCCCAGAGTCCCGCCCCGAGCGAGGGGTGCGGGGGACCCTGTGCGGGGTGTGAGGGACCCGGCCAGGCGCCCGCGGGGAGAGCGGCATGAGCAGGTACCGACAGGCCACGCAGGCCCGTCTAACCTCCTGTCTCCGCGGTAACATCCCGTCTCCGCGGTAACATCCCGTCTCCGCGGTAACACAGCAGCTTGAACTCGAGTGGCCAGAGGCCTGTGGGGCGGGGAGGGCACGGCTCGGCCCCATGCCTCTCAGTGGCTCCTGCGAGAGGAGGTTTCCCTCCTCTTTCTCCGCTGCGGCTGCACTCGATGGGAAGCTCTGAGCACCCGCGCCCGCAATCATGAGCCGTGATTACTGTCATCACCGCCGGCATCTCGGGGGCGCGAGTCGGGGCCTGTGACCTGCGGCTCCCCATCCATCCCTATCGGGAGCAGCTCCCCGACGCTAACGACAGTTCACGCAGCGTCTGCAGACGGCCCCGGGGCCGGTGCGGCGGGGGTGGCATCCCGGATCAGCAAATGTTTCTCCAGCTCCCGTTACCAGAGCCTGTGATTCCGGAGACTCGGCAACATCGGCTGGAAAGTGTGTTTTACTGCAAGGAAACCAAAGGGGCGAGTCGCGGGGAAGACACGGGGATCAGCAGCACAGGCACGGCGGAGCGGGAGAGAAGGCGCGTCGGGCGCGTGCAGGCCGCACCTGCGGTCAGAGGCGGGGGGGAACGCTCGCGTGACGCCCTCGGCACCAAGAACCCGTGATGTGAGGGTCCTCGAAGGGAGGTGACTGTGTGGCCTGGACTCCAGCGATTGGCAGACACCCCGACGCGCTGTGGACGGGCGGGGAGACGCGGGGCCAGAGCAGAAGGGGATGCACGGGGTGCGCATGCTCGTGGCCGTGCCGGCTGAGCCTGCGTTGGTTCCCGGGGAGAGGCGCAGAGTGTGGGCGTCGAAGGGGATGAAGGGTGTGAGTGAAATCGGGAGGCGGGTCACCAACGGCCGGTAACACACATTCATTCATTCCTGCACTCCACCAGCCCCTCGTGTCTACTGAGCGTCTGCAGGGCACAGACACCCCAGACACAGCCAGGCACAGCCTGACACAGCCTGACACTGCCAGGCACCATCAGACACCGCCAGACACAGCCAGACACCCCCAGGCATCCCCAGACATTGCCAGACACCCCCAGACACTGCCAGACACCCCCAGTCACAGCCAGACACCGCCAGACACTGCCAGATACCCCCAGTCACAGCCAGACACCCCCAGACACTGCCAGATACCCCCAGTCACAGCCACACACTGCCAGACACCCCCAGTCACAGCCAGACACCGCCAGTCACAGCCAGACACCCCCAGGCATCCCCAGACACTGCCAGACACCCCCAGTCACAGCCGGACACCCCCAGATACTGCCAGACACCTCCAGTCACAGCCAGACACAGCCTGACACTGCCAGGCACCATCAGACACCGCCAGACACAGCCAGACACCCCCAGGCATCCCCAGACACTGCCAGACACCCCCAGTCACAGCCAGACACTGCCAGACACCCCCAGTCACAGCCAGACACCGCCAGTCACAGCCAGACACTGCCAGACACCCCCAGTCACAGCCAGACACCCCCAGTCACAGCCAGACACTGCCAGACACCCTCAATCACAGCCAGACACCCCCAGTCACAGCCAGACACCCCCAGTCACAGCCAGACACTGCCAGACACCCTCAATCACAGCCAGACACCCCCAATCACAGCCAGACACTGCCAGTCACAGCCAGACACCGCCAGACACCCCCGACATAGCCAAACACTGCCAGATACCCCCAGACACTGCCAGACACCTCCAGATACTGCCAGACACCCCCGACATAGCCAAACACTGCCAGATACCCCCAGATACTACCAGACACCGCTAGACACCACCAGACACCCCCAGTCATCCTCAGACAATGCCAGATACCACAAGACACTGCCAGGTATCCCCAACACAGCCAGATACCCCCTGACATAGCCAAACACCACCAGACACCGCCAGGTACCACCAGACACCACCAGTCATCCTTAGACAATGCCAGACACCACCAGACACTGCCAGGTATCCCCAAACACAGCCAGATACTCCCAGACATTGCCAGACACCAACAGACACCTCCCAACATAGCCAAACACCGCCAGATACTCCCAGATACTCCCAGACACTCCCAAACACAGCCAGACACCACCAGACACCACCAGGCACCGCCAGACACCACCAGACACCACCAGACACATCAGCATCCTCAGACACCACCAGGTACTGGAGCACGGAGCTGTGTACCCAGTGCTCCCACTTCAGCTGGAGCGTGAACACGGTGCGCCCCCGAACCCCTCCCCCCGCCCGCCCCCACTCTGCTTCTTCACCAGCAGGTTTTCTCTTGTACGTCTGGGCTCGGGGAGCGTCTGTGAGCTCAGCGTTTCGACAGATGAGCGGAATGAGGTGTCAGCCTCCTGCCGTGAACATGGGGGGCACGCAGAAGAGAGGCGGGACCCGGGGGCGGGCCAGAGCAGAGGACGGCGCCATCGCAGCCCCGATCCCTCAGGAGCTCCCGGGAAGAGCTGCTGCCGCGGAGGCAGGCGCTGGCGGAGACGCGCCCTCTGCTGGCAGCCAGGTCTGCCTCCTGGCAGGGCCGGGCGTCTCGCCTACCCGGAGCTCCGAGGGGCGCTTGGGGGGTAGCCGTGTCACTCAGTGCCCACGGCAGACAGACCCGCCCAGCAGAGCCGCTGGGGGACAGGACGCGGGGTCAGCAAACGCCTGGGGCGAGCCCCCGGAATGAGCTGGAGCCCCCTAAGAACCCTCTGTGAGGCCTGTGCATGGCCACTGGGCGCGGGTGGAGGGCCACAGAGGCGGCCCCCGGGGGGAGGGCATCAGGGAGCCGCACTCGGAGCCGGCGGGAGGGGACACGGTACTCACATCACCTCCAGCCGGGCCGTCCTCGAGTCGCTGCCGCCCTCGGAGGTGATCTCGCAGGTGTAGTCTCCGATGTCGCCCGACCACGTCTGGCTGATGAGCAGGGACCCGTCCGGCTCCACCAGGACCCGCGAGCTGCTGGGCGGCGCGAGGACCACGTTGTCCTTCCTCCAGACGTAGCTGTGGCAACACAGAGCCGGTCGGGGCAGGCGGAGGGGCTGGCGCTGGCCCCGCCATCCGCCATCCGTGAAAAGGTGGGATGGGGCCCCCACCTACCAGTGCACCTGCCCTCTGAAAGGTGAACTCCACCCCCTGGGGCTGTATGACAAAGAGGGAGAATTCCACCCCCTGTGGTTATATGATAAAAGGGAGAATTCCACCCCTTGGGGCTGTATGATAAAAGGGGAATTCCGCCCCCTGTGGCTGTATGATAAAAGGGAGAATTCCACCCCCTGGGGCTGTATGATAAAGATGGAGAATTCCACCCCCTGGGGCTATATGAAAAAAGGAGAATTCCACCCACTGGGGCTATATGAAAAAAGGGAGAATTCCACCCCCTGGGGCTATATGATAAAAGGGAGAATTCCACCCCCTGTTGCTATATGATAAAAGGGAGAATTCTACCCCCTGGGGCTGTATGATAAAAGGGAGAATTCCACCCCCTGGGGCTATATGAAAAAGGGAGAATTCCACCCCCTGTGGTCTATATGAAAAAAGGGAGAATTCCACCCTCTGTGGTCTATATGAAAAAAGGGAGAATTCCACCCCCTGTTGCTATATGATAAAAGGGAGAATTCCACCCCCTGGGGCTGTATGATAAAAGGGAGAATTCTTCCCCTGTAGTCTATATGATAAAAGGGAGAATTCCACCCCCTGTGGCTATATGATAAAGAGGGAGAATACCACCCCCTGTTGCTATATGATAAAAGGGAGAATTCTGCCCCCTGTGGCTGTATGATAAAGAGGGAGAATTCCACCCCCTGTTGCTATATGATAAAAAGGAGAATTCCACCCCCTGTTGCTATATGATAAAAGGGAGAATTCCACCCCCTGTTGCTATATGATAAAAAGGAGAATTCCACCCCCTGTTGCTATATGATAAAAGGGAGAATTCCACCCCCTGTTGCTATATGATAAAGAGGGAGAATACCACCCCCTGTTGCTATATGATAAAGAGGGAGAATTCCACCCCCTGTTGATATATGATAAAAAGGAGAATTCCACCCCCTGTTGCTATATGATAAAAGGGAGAATTCCACCCCCTGTTGCTATATGATAAAAGGGAGAATTCCGCCCCCTGTTGCTATATGATAAAAGGGGAATTCCACCCTCTGTTGCTATATGATAAAAGGGGAATTCCACCCCCTGTTGCTATATGATAAAAGGGAGAATTCCGCCCCTCTGTTGCTATATGATAAAAGGGAGAATTTTACCCCCTGTTGCTATATGATAAAAGGGGAATTCCACCCCCTGTTGCTATATGATAAAAGGGGAATTCCACCCCCTGTGGCTGTATGATAAAGAGGGAGAATACCACCCCCTGTTGCTATATGATAAAAGGGAGAATTCCACCCCCTGTTGCTATATGATAAAAGGGAGAATTCCACCCCCTGTTGCTATATGATAAAAGGGGAATTCCACCCCCTGTTGCTATATGATAAAAGGGAGAATTCTGCCCCTCTGTTGCTGTATGATAAAAGGGAGAATTCTGCCCCTCTGTTGCTATATGATAAAAGGGGAATTCCACCCCCTGTTGCTATATGATAAAAGGGGAATTCCACCCCCTGTTGCTATATGATAAAAGGGGAATTCCACCCCCTGTTGCTATATGATAAAAGGGGAATTCCACCCCCTGTTGCTATATGATAAAAGGGGAATTCCACCCCCTGTTGCTATATGATAAAAGGGGAATTCCACCCCCTGTTGCTATATGATAAAAGGAGAATTCCACCCCCTGTTGCTATATGATAAAAGGGAGAATTCTGCCCCTCTGTTGCTGTATGATAAAAGGGGAATTCCACCCCCTGTTGCTATATGATAAAAGGGGAATTCTACCCCCTGTTGCTATATGATAAAAGGGGAATTCCACCCCCTGTTGCTATGTGATAAAAGGGAGAATTCCACTCCCTTTGGCTGTACGATAAAGAGCCTTTGGCCCCTCAGACAGGACATCAGCTGCTGACTGAAGGATCCCAGGTTCGATTCTGGGCCAGGGCACATGCCCAGGTTGTGGGCCGGATCCCCAGTGTAGGGCATGCAGGAGGCAGCCAATCAGTGGTTCTCTCATCATTGGTGTTCCTCTCTTTCTCTCCCTCTCCCTTCCTCCCTGGTATCAAGCCTATATGCAAATTGACTGGATGGCTGGAACGACCAGTTGCCATGACACACACTGACCACAGGGGGCGGTGCCAGGCAGCCAGAAGCCAGGTTTCTGGGGAGCGCCAGGGATGTCACCCACTGTCCCATCTGTCACACCTGTCACTACAAGCCCCGCTCCTCTCACTCCCAGGAGGGCCTGAAGCACAAGCGCTGCCTGCCCCGGGGCAACGACTGTGTAACGCCCAAGCGGAGCCCCAGGTCCTGAACGCGGCGCAGGTCACACGCGTACGCACGTTCACCCTTTGCCAAACACGTGCCGGGGGCGAGCGAGAAGCCAGACGTCCCGAGTGCAGTGAAACCACATGGGCATGTGCCACTGCCCCTCTGCCGGAAGTGGGCATTCCGGGCCCACCTGCCTCGGGCGAGCGCCAATGCCGGGACGTGCGGGTAGGCTTCAGCCTCGCGCCTTCGTCTGACGGCGCAGCCCATTCTGCAGCCGCGAGGCCGCGGGGAGCTCGCCACGGCGGCCTGTGCTTCGCCACGCGCTGGCCGGCTGGGCCACACGGTGACGCCACCCGGTGTCAGGACCTCCCCCCGGGACGGCCCGGCCTCTCCCCGCCCTGCCCGTCACCCCGCCAGACCGTGGTGCCCTCTCCCCTGTGCGGCCCCCATCCGCGCCCACAGAGGGCGCTGCCCGAGGAGGCCGGGGTGGACGCCGCCCCCTAAGTGCTGCGCAGGGCGGGGCGGCGACTGGGACCCCTGTGGTTCACGGTGGGGCCACCCCGCATGGCGCCGTGACCTGCGGCTGGAACCCACGTGCCTGAACGCTCCCTCTGGCCCCAGCCTCCCTGCCCGAGCCCACGAGCACCCCCCGTGGGGACGGAGGGGCTACCGGAGGGAGACGCGGGGGTCGTGCGTGGCCCCGCAGCGCAGCGTGGCCGTGGTCCCCTTGATCACGACGCGGTCCTCGGGGGGCGTGACGATGGACGTGCGGTCTGAAAACACAAGTCAGAGCTCACACAGAGTCACAGGCGTGAGCACTTCCTCCCTCCGGGCAACGCGCTGGGCACCTGCCATCAACACCGGGTGCCCTCTGACCCCGGGGACCGAGACACCCCCCCCGCGCCCAGGCTGCCCCGCGGGTCCGGGCCACGGAAGCAGCGAGAGTGGAGGGCCGGCTGCGATGTTTATCAGGTCCCCACGCCCAGGGAAGCATCCATTTCCCCTCGGTCAGTGGTCGGCAAACTCATCAGTCCACAAAGTATCAACAGCACAACGATGAAAATGTCTTCGGAGAGCCACATATTTCAAACGTAAACTTCTTCCAACGCCACTTCTTCAAAACACTCGCCCAGGCCGTGTGGTATTTTGTGGAAGGGCCACACGCAAGGGGCCAAAGAGCCGCATGTGGCTCGAGAGGCCCGGTTTGCAGACCACTGCCCTACATAATCGACATCCGGGACTTCTGCCGGCCGCACAGCACCCGGACATGCAAAACGTCGTCGTTCATTATATGTTACTCGGTCCTCACGGTGGGCTGTGCGCTGCGGCACTGCACCCCGGTTCTCAGGACAGGGGCGCCCAGAATTCCGGGCTGCGGGGGCCACGGAGCGGGAGTGGCCCGGGGCCACAAGGCAGGCCTGGATTCCGCCTGGACCAGCAGCCGCCACAGCGGGAGCCGGGGGACAGCCCCCGGGACTCCAGCGCACAGCTCCAATGTGGGGGTCACACGCTGGGTTCAGGGCAGCAGCGGGTGTGCGGGAGGCATCTCTGAGTTTGCGTTTCTGGGGGCGGGGGCTGCTGGTGTCAGGTGCCCACTTGGTTTTGAGGTCAGGTGTCCACAGACCCGTGGGCACGTGGGGAGGGCGCCCGCAGCTACTGGGGCTCCCGCAGCCGCCGCTGTTCTGACCCTGGATATCAGCAGAGCCACACAACTGCCTGGCGAGATAAGGTGATTTAGGGACCAGGACGAGTCAGGAGTCGAACCCCGAAAGGAACAACCCCCTCTCAGCACCTGACCGTCGTGGGGGGACCGGAAGGCTGTGTTCTTAGAGCTCCTGACACCTTAGGGCGGTGGTGATCAGAGAGGAAACCATGGAAACCAGACACACCTCCATGGGCATGAAGCAGAACGGGGGGGGGGGGGTCCCGAAGGGTGGCGTGGACGGACGGCTCCCGCACTTTAGACAGACAGACAGGGAGGCTGTCAGCAAGCGCAGATGAGTCTGCTCGTCTTGCTTTTGTGAACAGCGCGGTGCTGGCGACACAGAGCCGGCCGCGGGGAGGGGCCGCTCACTGGTGAGCGGGGCTGGGGCGTGGGGGTGGGAATGCTTGCTAAGTCAATCCTCACGCTCCGGAAAACGACTTCTGCATTTCAGAAACCCGTGTTACAGGTACAAGAAGAAGAGTCAAACGTTGGAGAAACAAACATCTCTCTCTCTCTCTCTCCTCTCTCTTGCTCTCGCTTTCTCTCCTCTCTCTCCCACTCTCTCCTTTTTTCTCCTCTCCCCCCTCTCCCTCTCCCTCTCTCTCTCCCTCTTCCTTTCTCTCTCTCCTTCTTTCTCTTCTCTCTCTCTTTCTCCCTCTCCCTTTCTCTCCCCTCTCTCTCCCTCTCTCTCTCTTTTCCTCTCTCTCTCTCGCTCTCTCTCCATGCCTCCTATATAGGGAGCATTCCCAGTTCATAAGCTAGGAGTGCTGGAACTGGTCACAATGATAACAGAAAAAAACAAAACAAAAAACTCTCTCTAGGATTTTAATTCTCCACTCGGTTTCCTCGAACAGCCTGCCCGTCCGCTACGGGAGCCCCTTGGGGACAATATCCCAAGCGCACCGGCTTGAAAAGTCAATCTCTCCTCTCCTGAAACCGCTTTAAACCTGGGACACGCCGTCTAGCTGTTCTCCGGGACCGGACACGCTAGTTACAGAACGGGTTCCCGGACATGAGCTGGGTCCTTACTCCACACGGTGAGCGTGGCCGACGCATTCAGGGACCCCTCGGTGTTGGCCGCGTAGCAGGTGTAGGTGCCGGCGTCGTGGACGGACACGGGGCTGATCTGCAGGCCCCCGGACTCCAGCAGCGTGAACCGGGGGATCCGCACGGAGCCGCTGGCCAGCACGTGGCTCCCTGGAGCGGGAGAGGAGTCAGGGGTGTCAGAAGCCGGGGCCACGCCCAGGCCGCAACCGAGAAGCAAGTCGAGGAGATGCTGGAACGAGGGGGGCCTTTAACACGGGCTCCACCACGGCAGGTCCCGGCAGTGCTAGCCACAGCAGCGTGCGATGACGCCCTGCCTGCCACGTCCCCTGGGGACCGTCCTGAGCCACCTCCACGCCTGTGCGCACGGGGAACGCTCTCCCGCGCTACGGCCCCACCTCGCAGGAGCGAGAGAAAGCGTGTGACAGGCAGAGGGCCGGCCTCTTCACCCTGGCCTCCCGCTGGGCCTGCGGGGTCCCGTCCCCCGGGGTGGCGGGTCCCTGCGACTCCCCACTGCCTACCTCTCCTCCAGGTGATGGCGGGTCGGGGCGCCCCGGACACCTCGCACCGCAGCGTGGCCGTCATCCCGTCCGTGACCTTGGTGTCCGCCGGGGGCTGAGTGAAGGCTGGGGTGACATCTGCGTGAGGAGGTTACAGGGACAGGCTCGGGCTGGTCCCTGGGAGGGACGGTCCCCGTGGATTTCCACGGGCCTGAGCGCTGGGTGACCGGGGCTACGCCCGGAACCCGGGAGGGGTGCCTGGCCCGCTGCCTCCCTCCCGCAGCTGCTGATCGCGCAGGGAACCGCCTCCCGCGTCCGTCCCAGGCCCGAGGGACGCGAGGGCGGGACACCCCTGCTGAGTCGTGTTTGTTAAGCGAACACACCAATGTTTATGGGGCCTCATGGTGTTTTCGTCCCATTAAAGCCTTTAATTTGGAAAAAAGCCCCTCTCTCTACACCCTACACTTACAAATCATAATCATCTCTCTGTGCGCTCTCCGGTTGTCACGGTAACCGGCATATGCAGCGCGCTCATTTACATTTCCAATCTGATCTTTGCAAGAACCTTGTGAATTGGGCCGGGCTGGTTCCATTTTGAAGACATCACCGAGGCTGAGAAATTAAGTAGAGCTTCCCAGGTCTCTCAATAGGGAAAAGGTTGGCCCCCACAACCCGGGGGCCGAATGCAGCTGCATGCCTCGTTTGGTCAATAAAACTTTATTGAAACACAGCCACGCCCACTGGCTCTGTGCGGTCTGTGCTGCTTTTATCAATAAAGCCTTATTGAAACACAGCCACGCCCACCGCTCCGGACCGTCTGTGCTGCTTTTGTCAGTCAAACTTGATTGAAACACCCACCTGCTCTGTACTGCTTGTTCTGCTTGTGTCAATAAAGCTTTATTGGAACAAGCCACGCCCAACCATTCTGTACTGTTTGTGCTGCTTTTGTCAATAAAGTTTTATTGGAACACAGCCATGCCCACTGCTCTGTGCTGTCTGTGCTTTTATCAATAAAGCTTTATTGAAACACAGCCACGCCCACTGGCTCTGTGCTGTCTGTGCTGCTTTTATCAATAAAGCTTTATTGAAACAGCTACACCTACTGGCTCTGTGCTGTTTGTGCTGCTTTTGTCAATAAAGCTTTATTGGAACACAGCCACACCCACTTTATTGGAACACAGCCATGCCCACCTGTTCTGTACTGTTTGTGCTGCTTTTATCAATAAAGTTTTATTGGCAACAGCCATGCCCAGTGGCTCCATGCTGTCTGTGCTGCTGTCCTGCTCCAGCAGAGCTGAGTCGCTGTGACTGAGACCACGCCCTCCAAGCAGAACCGACTGGCCGCTGCCCTTTTAGAAAAGCTGCCAGTCCTGCCCGTCCCTCTTGGCCCCCGCTGCCGGGGCTGCCTGAAATAATTCGAATGCACCAAACTCGGTTTCTGGCTATGTGCCCAATGTTATTTCTACTGTTTGAAGGCATTTTCGTTCCCTATGCTCCAAACTGGACGATAAACTTGACCCCTGGGCACAGTTCAAGGTTCTGTCCGCCTCTGTGGGCTCCACCGGGCAGCGCACGCCGGCATCGACCGCTTCCTCCAAAGGCTCTCCCCGAGGAGACCGGCGTTTCCCCCCGAGAGGGCGACCGTGCCCTTACCGGTCCCCCGTCACCCGGCCCTCCTCTGTCTTAAGCGGGAGACGGACCGGCCCGGAAAGAAACCGGAGCCGGGGGAAATCCTCCTTCCTGTCGGACAGGATCACGGCTGGGCAGGTTAAGGAGCGAAGCCAGATACACGGGAACCTCCCGTCATTCCAGCTTTCCGAGGGCCACTACGTCCGTCAACAGGGCAATAGAGGGAGCGCACCAAAGAGCTATAATCGCTTTCAATGAAACCACAACGGAGAATGAATATTTAAAACGGGGGGAAACTATCTCAAGGAAAAGAGCAGAAACGAGCTGCTCACTCAACGTCCACAAAAGCGGGTTTCCTACTTCTTGGTGCAGGGGCTCAAGTGCTGGGTCCCCGCCACCCGTCGAGGGCAGGGCGGCCCCCCGGGGGCAGTCACGCGTTCGTTCGCGCTCCGCGTCTGCAGAGGTGGCGAGGGGCTCGGGGGCTGCAGTCACCGGGCACCACGCCCGCCCATCACCCCGAGGGCCGAGCGAGGTGCCCCCCCTCCCCCCGAGCGTGCCGCCCGGGGCCACGGCCGGACGCTCCGGCCTCTGTGGCCCGTACTCACTGGTGAGGTCCAGGTAGGTGGAGGTCTGTGCCTCGCCGCCTTCGTTGCTGGCGAAGCACTGGAAGATGCCGGAGTCGCGGGGACGCAGCCGCTCGATGCGCAGGCCGCCGGGCAGCAGCCGGTAGCGTGGGTCCCGGAGCTGGCCGAGCGGCACGGCGTCCTTGTACCAGCGCAGCCTGGGCGGCGGGGCCCCTGTGTGGGGGCACGGACCAGGCGTCAGTGACATTTCGGGACTCTCTTACAGGAGGAAGACACGGCATTATTTTATTTAAAAACTAGAGGCCCGGTGCACAAAATTCGTGCAGGGGGCGGGGGGGGGGAGGGTGTCCCTCAGCCCAGTCTGCACACTCCAACTGCTCGCCTGCCTGCCTTCCTGATTGCCCCTAACCGCTTTTGCCTGCCAGCCTGATCACCCCCTAACCACTCCCCTGCCAGCGTGATTGATGCCACTCCCCTTCCAGCCTGTTTGCCCCTAACTGCTTTCCCCTGCAGGCTTGGTCACCCCTAACTCTCCTCCCCTGCAGGCTTGATCGCCCCCAACTCCCCTCCCTTGCAGGCCTGGTCCCTCCCAACTGCCCTCCCCTGCAGGCTTGATCGCCCCCAACTCCCCTCCTTTGCAGGCCTGGTCCCTCCCAACTGCCCTCCCCTGCAGGCTTGATTGCCCCCAACTCCCCTCCCTTGCAGGCCTGGTCCCTCCCAATTGCCCTCCCCTGCTGGCCATCTTGTGGTGGCCATCTTGTGTCCACACGGGGGCAGGACCTTTGACCACATGGGGCAGCCCTCTTGTGTGTTGGAGTGATGGCCAATCCGCACATTACTCTTTTATTAGATAGGATACATTTTTATTGATGTCAGAGAGGAAGGGAGAGGGAGAGAGAAACATCAGTGATGACGGAGAATCATTGATCGGCTGCCTCCTGCACGGCCCCCACCGAGGATCGAACTTGCAACCTGGGCCTGTGCCCTGACGGGGAACCGAACTGTGACCTCCTGGTTCATAGGTCAATGCTCAGCCCCCGAGCCGCACGGCGGGGCGGGAACGGCAACATGTTAACAGGCACCCCAGCTTTCCTCTGCTCACCTGATGTGAAGCGAGGGACCCAGCGCGGCATCGGGGGGAGGGGGGAACACCCAGCCCTGGCATGACCCTTCCAACACCCTGCACCCAGAGAGGCTGCCACAGAGCAGCCCTGAGCCCCAAGACTTTAGTCCTGAATGGGCGGCCACAGCGCCTGCCGAGGCCCCAGGAAAAGTGCAGGAGCGGCTGGGCTATTTCTACCCCTTGGCGGCCCGTGCCTCAGTTTCCCTCGCTGTAAAGGTAGCTTAGAGCAGTGGTCGGCAAACTCATTAGTCCACAGAGCCAAATACCAACAGCACAACGATTGACATTTCTTTTAAGAGCCACATTTTTTAAACTTAAACCTCTTCCAATGCCACTTCTTCAAAACAGACTCGCCCAGGCCGTGGTATTTTTGTGGAAGAGCCACATTCAAGGGGCCAAAGAGCCGCATGTGGCTCGCGAGCCGCAGTTTGCCGACCGCGGGCTTAGAGAAAACACATCCTCGTGGGGCGCGGGGAAGCACACTCAGGTCCCTCGTTCAGACACTGGAATAAAAGATGCCTCCTTCTCATAAATAAAGTTAATGCCGTGGAATATTTCAAGATGATGGATTCCCCGATCCCGTTCTCTGCCTTAATTATGCCTCCTGTCACTTTTTATTAAGCCAGGAAATGAAAAAACATCCATTTCAAGGTAAAAGCATAACGAGGCGTGGGAACCGTCCTCAGGGTGGCTCCGAGGGGCCGCCCTCCCCAAGAGGAGCTGCCGGCCGCGCCATCAGAACGAAAAGAAAGCGGTAAGTTCCTTGCCAGCCCGCCACGCGGGACCTGTGCACGTGTGTTTGTGTCTGCACTTCACACGCTCCTCACCGCAGAAGCCGTGTGGGGAGCTCTCTCATCAGGGGCAATGCTTCCCATCCTCACTCATGGAGAGACTAGAGGCCCAGTACACGAATTCGTGCACAGCTGGGGTCCAGCTGGCCACC
The DNA here is from genome assembly GCA_027563665.1 of Antrozous pallidus. Lineage (NCBI taxonomy): Eukaryota > Metazoa > Chordata > Mammalia > Chiroptera > Vespertilionidae > Antrozous > Antrozous pallidus. Next base: position 1,763,726 of record CM050516.1, on the reverse strand, counting down.
CCGATTGGGGCCGATTGGGCCAGGCTGGCCAGGGGAGGGGACCTGGGAGGTTGGCGGGCCAGCCCCACCCCCAATTGGGGTTAAGGGGCCGATCGGGGGAGGGGCCAGCCCTGCCCCTGACCCCGGTGGGGGGCCACCCCCTGGTTGAACTCCCGGTAGAACTCCTGGTCGAGGGGACAATTGGCCTTTTATTACAGGGGATGGCGGTTGGCATGGAGGGGCGAGGAGGATGGCTTCTCTTTTGGGGCAATTTCAGGTCAAAGCAGGATCTGACCCCCACGCACTCAGGCGCTAACAGCATAGCTTCCCTCTCAGAGTCCTCGGCCCGACAAAGCGGGTTTACTCCGGAGGGGACAGTGCGACCCCCGCACGGGACATTAATTCCATGTGAGATCCGTGTTCCTCTTCACCCTCGCCCCTCCGGGTCAGGGCGCGGGACAGAGGGACGGGGACAGAGGGACAGGGGCGGAGCAGGACCGGCCGCCGCAGACACGGTGACAGAGGCGGGGGCCGCGGCCGACCCTCACCGGCCATCGGCACTGCGTCCTCCTCAGAAGAGAGGTCACGTGCGCGCACACAGCTCTCAGGTGTCAGCGCCCCGCCCGGCTCAGCTCTCGGGGCCACCGGGGCCCTGGCAGAGCCCTCGCCGCGGAGCTCAGGGATCCGGCTGCACCCGGCCTCCCGGTGGTCACCTGCCCGGTATGTGATGATGGCCCCTCCCCGCCAGACGCTGGCAAAGGCTGTACAGGAGGCACCGCGCCGCGTGCCTGGGCCTGGCCCTGAGCACGGGGCTGGGCCTCGCCTCCTGGGCCCTGTCCCCGTGAACGGCGAGGTGACAATCTCCCCCTCGACTTACAAAGGTCTGGGGACGCCCCCGCCAAGTCTCAGGAGGAAAGACCGCTCCTAAGGGGGCCGGACAGTAAGGGGAGCATCCCCCTCGCTCAGCCTGTGTGAGCGCAGCGCCCAGAGCGTCCCGGGCAGTGCGGCTCCCCGCTGCGGGCGGGAAGGGAGCCGCGGCGGCTGGCAGTCCCGGGCCCGACTGATAGGAAACGGCAGAAACACAGAGATGTCCTGTTCAGAGAATTCACAGCGTCTCTGTCTACAGAGGCCGTGGCTGTGGGTCCGCTCACCCGTGGGTGAGGACAGCTTCCTGCCCAGAGTGAGAGGACAGCACCGGGCCCCTGTGCTTCCTGTGCCAACAGCACCTTCCCGCTTTGCAGGCGAGGGAGCAGGGTCAAACGCCTCCCCGAATCAAGCACCTCCCCAGATCAAACACCCCCCCAAGGTCAACTACTTCCCCAGATCAGACACCTCCCCAGATCAAACACCTCCCCGGGGTCAAACACCTCCCCGGGGTCAACTATTTCTCCAGATCAGACACCTCCCCAAGGTCAACTACTTCCCCAGATCAGACACCTCCCCAAGGTCAACTACTTCCCCAGATCAAACACCTCCCCGGGGTCAAACACCTCCCCGGGGTCAAACACCTCCCCAAGGTCAACTACTTCCCCAGATCAGACACCTCCCCAAGGTCAACTACTTCCCCAGATCAAACACCTCCCCGGGGTCAAACACCTCCCCGGGGTCAACTACTTCCCCAGATCAAACACCTCCCCGGGGTCAAACACCTCCCCGGGGTCAACTACTTCCCCAGATCAGACACCTCCCCAAGGTCACACGCACAGCACCTGAGTTCTCCACAGTCCCTGTTTCTGACATTGCTCTCAGTGTGTCCCTCCAATGATGACGACTCTGCCCTGTGAATGCCATCAACCCCCCCCCCACATCACAGCCGCTCAGCAGCCCCCACACTCACCCATGGCCTCGCACGCCATGTCCACGGTCTCCTCCACTTCCGCCACAATCCGACGGGCGGGCTCAGCGGTGAAGTACGGGGGCTCTTTAACGAGAAAGCACAGGAGCGCTCAGGAGGAGGCCCGCGGCCGAGACCCCGAGGCAGAGACCCCGCGGCCTGCAGCCGGGACTCTCGCGAAGAACGGTCTGTGTCCGGCCCCCGTGGCTCAGTGACCGCGCGTCCGTCCGCCTGGGACCCAGGTCAGGCTCTGACCCCGGGCTGGGCACCTGCCCCGGTTACCGGCTCCATCCCCGTGGGGGGCGTGCAGGGGGCAGGCGACCCACAATTCTCTCTCATCACGGGTGTTGCTTTCTCTCGCTCTCCCTCTCCCTCTCCCTTCCTCTCTGAGATAAAAAAAAAAAAAAAGTTAGAAAAAAACGCATGAAAACCCTATTTTTGAAAACTTCATCTGTTACCCGTGTGCGCACAAACTCCGCACGCGGTGAGCAGAGGCCAGCGGCCATTAATTTTCTCGGGTCCCGGGCAGCAAATTACTACCGGGGCAACGGCTCCTCTCCAGCCCGGGGGCTTGAATCATGAGCCCTCTTAATCCCGGCTTTCGCGGGGCTGTCCCATGGGGCTCATAACGGTGGATATTCACAGCCCCGTATTTCACAGGCCCGTCTGCTCCCGTTTCTAAACTAAACGCCGCTCCCGGGGCGCGCCAGGGGGCCGCGCCAGGCGCTGGCCGCGCCGGGGGACAGCGGGGTAGAAACACACTCTCTCAAGTCCTCTCAAACACGGATTCAGCGCTCCGACGTCGCGCAAATCACAGCCACGAGCAGGGAGAGAAAGGGCCTCACATCCGTCTTTTCAGAGAACGCTGAGCCGCTTGCATCTCTCCGGACTCTGCTCTGACCTAGTCAACCGGAAAATAAAAAATAAAAATAGTGGTCGCTCCACAGTGAGTTTCCTTGGCGAGGGAACGGCAATCCTTCCTTCTCGGTTTGAGCGGCAGAGACGCAGCAGGTCCGGGGGGCAGTTATCCTGATGACAGAGGCTGCGGGCTGGCGTCCGAGCGAGCGATCGCTGATGCCGGGCCTGCCTGCCGGAGGGCACGCTCGCGGTGACTCTGCCCGTGTGGACGTGGCCCCCGCGGCTCGGCCTGGCGAGCACCCCTGCAGCGCTGTCCCCGCAGAGCAGGCCGGGCCCGAAGGAGGAGAACGAGGCCCGGGACTCTGCATTCTAAAGAGATGACGACGGAGAACGGCTGGGATTCCGTGGGGAGGAGGGAGGAGGAGGAAGGGACTGCGAGGCATCCGTTTTGCAATTCCCCGGCTCGTGCGAGCGGAGACTCTGGCGCCTGGCGGGAGAGGGGTCGGCACCTCTGCCCCGGAGAAACCCGGCCCAGCCCGCCGCCTGTCTCCTCCGCTGCTCTCCCGCTCGCAGGGGCACCCTCGCCGTCCCCTCTTCCCCCCGGGGCCGCGACGGCAGCAGCGTCTCCATCCGCTGCCCGGCTCACCCTGCCCAACGCGGCATGCGGGTCATGCCCAGCCGGTGCTGCCGTCTGATTGCAGGGGCGAGCGGGGGGGGGGTGGGGGGGGGTGATTGACATGTCCCGGCTCATCAGCCGTCCTTTCCTAAGGGCACCCCTGCAGCTGAGTGGGGTGCGGTCCCTGCAGGGGCAGGAAGTGGCGAGAAGGCACTGCGGGTCCTTGCCCCAGGCTCCTCCCTGGCAGCGCCCGCAGGCCCGGCGAGGCGGTGCCCGAAGCAGGCGTGCACGGCTCCGGCTTCGTCCGGCTCCGTCCGCCGGTCTTCGTGGGCGCGGGCGTTTAGTCTCAAGCCGTGTCATCGCCGTGCAGGTGTGGGTGCGCCCACAGGCCCTGACACCCGCTCTTCCCGCGTCTCCGGCACCGCGCCGGGCCCGTCCCCGTCACCCCGTCTTTCCCGATGCCACGTGAGCGGGACCACGGGCCCCTGCTCGGCGGGGTCCCGCACTCGACGGCGTGCACTTGCGATTCGTTCAAGAGCAGTCGCCCCTCGGGGCCGGAAACGTCCCTGCGCACGTGGCGTCCACGGACACGGCCCGCGCTGGCGAGCGATGCCGGCGGCAGGACGGCTCTCTCAGTCGCAGGGCCCACGGGTCCCGGGTGCGGGAGGGGCCTGGTGCGGCCGCTCACACACTGTGGCCGGGGCGCGCGCTCTGGGTGGTGTGGGAGGGGCAGCCAGGTGCGGGAGGATGACGGGGAGCGGGAGGATGGGGGGGAGCGGGAGGCTCTGCTGGCAGCGCAGGGGGAGAGCCTGGGTCTGTGCCCCTTTCCTGTGGCCGAGGACACACCCCAGGGCTGGCGGGGAAGAAGCTCCCAGCACCACTGGGCATGCTCATGAGGGCTCAGCCCAGTTAGGGTCACATGCGGGCTGAGCCGGGTTGGGGTCATGAGGGGTCAGCCGGTTGGGGTCATGCAGGGTCAGCTGGATTGGGGTCAGGAGGGGTCAGCTGGGTTGGGGTCAGGTCTGACCAATAACGGATCTACACGGACATCGCAGAAGCCAAGGGGCTTCTGCGCCTTTAAGAGCCGGACAGAGGGGGCCACAAGGTAAGCGTCTGCCTTGAATAATGCCAACCAGAGCCAAGTTCACGAGCAGTCATATTTAGACGGGGCACTGCTGGAGGCCGCGCTCTAGTTACCGGAGGGAAACCTGCATCGCTGAGGAGCCAAGCCCTGCGGACCCCAGTTCTGTGTGGCCCGAACCATGTGCTTCATGAGGCCCAGCCTGCCTGGCGGAGCCCCCCGAGCGGGGTGTGTTCATGCCCTGGTGAACGGGAGGAGGGGGACCGAGCCTGCCCTGTTACTGCAATGGGGAGGAGAGTGACTGTGATGGAGGAGGAGAGTGACTGTGATGGAGGAGGGTGACTGTGATGGAGGAGGGTGACTGTGATGGAAGAGGTGACTGTGATGGAGGAGGGTGACTGTGATGGAGGAGGGTGACTGTGATGGAGGAGGGTGACTGTGATGGAGGAGGGTGACTGTGATGGAAGAGGTGACTGTGATGGAGGAGGGTGACTGTGATGGAGGAGGGTGACTGTGATGGAGGAGGGTGACTGTGATGGAGGAGGAGAGTGACTGTGATGGAGGAGGGTGACTGTGATGGAGGAGGGTGACTGTGATGGAAGAGGTGACTGTGATGGAGGAGGGTGACTGTGATGAAGGAGGGTGACTGTGATGGAGGAGGGTGACTGTGATGGAGGAGGGTGACTGTGATGGAGGAGGGTGACTGTGATGGAGGAGGTGACTGTGATGGAGGGTGACTGTGATGGAGGAGGTGACTGTGATGGAGGAGGGTGACTGTGATGGAGGAGGTGACTGTGATGGAGGAGGGTGACTGTGATGGAGGAGGGTGACTGTGATGGAGAGGAGGGTGACTGTGATGGAGGAGGTGACTGTGATGGAGGGTGACTGTGATGGAGGAAGTGACTGTGATGGGGAGGAGGGTGACTGTGATGGAGGAGGGTGACTGTGATGGAGGAGGGTGACTGTGATGGAGGAGGGTTACTGTGATGGAGGAGGGTGACTGTGATGGAGGAGGTGACTGTGATGGAGGAGGGTGACTGTGATGGAGGAGGGTACCTGTGATGGAGGAGTGTGACTGTGATGGAGGAGGTGACTGTGATGGAGGGTGACTGTGATGGAGAGGAGGGTGACTGTGATGGAGGAGGTGACTGTGATGGAGGGTGACTGTGATGGAGGAAGTGACTGTGATGGGGAGGAGGGTGACTGTGATGGAGGAGGGTGACTGTGATGGAGGAGGGTGACTGTGATGGAGGAGGTTACTGTGATGGAGGAGGAGGGTGACTGTGATGGAGGAGGAGGTGACTGTGATGGAGGAGGGTGACTGTGATGGAAGAGGGTGACTGTGATGGAAGAGGTGACTGTGATGGAGGAGGGTTACTGTGATGGAGGAGGGTGACTGTGATGGAGGAGGGTACCTGTGATGGAGGAGTGTTACTGTGATGGAGGAGGGTGACTGTGATGGAGGAGGGTGACTGTGATGGGGAGGAGGGTGACTATGATGGAGGAGGGTGACTATGATGGAGGAGGTGACTGTGATGGAGGAGGGTTACTGTGATGGGGAGGAGGGTGACTATGATGGAGGAGGGTGACTGTGATGGAGGAGGTGACTGTGATGGAGGGTGACTGTGATGGAGGAGTGTTACTGTGATGGAGGAGGGTGACTGTGATGGAGGAGGGTGACTGTGATGGGGAGGAGGGTGACTATGATGGAGGAGGGTGACTGTGATGGAGGAGGTGACTGTGATGGAGGGTGACTGTGATGGAGGAGGGTGACTGTGATGGGGAGGAGGGTGACTGTGATGGAGGAGGTGACTGTGATGGAGGAGGGTGACTGTGATGGAGAAGGTGACTGTGATGGAGGAGGAGGGTGACTGTGATGGAGGAGGTGACTGTGATGGAGGGTGACTGTGATGGAGGAGGTGACTGTGATGGAGGAGGGTGACTATGATGGAAGAGAGTGACTGTGATGGGGAGGAGGGTGACTGCGATGGGGAGGAGGGTGACTGTGATGGAGGAGGGTTACTGTGATGGAGGAGGGTGACTGTGATGGAGGAGGGTGACTGTGATGGGGAGGAGGGTGACTGCGATGGGGAGGAGGGTGACTGTGATGGAGGAGGTGACTGTGATGGAGGAGGGTGACTGTGATGGAGGAGGTTACTGTGATGGAGGAGGGTGACTGTGATGGAGGAGGTGACTGTGATGGAGGAGGGTGACTGTGATGGAGGAGGGTGACTGTGATGGAGGAGGGTGACTGTGATGGAGGAGGGTGACTGTGATGGAAGAGGTGACTGTGATGGAGGAGGGTGACTGTGATGGAGGAGGGTGACTGTGATGGAGGAGGGTGACTGTGATGGAGGAGGGTGACTGTGATGGAGGAGGGTGACTGTGATGGAGGAGGGTGACTGTGATGGAAGAGGTGACTGTGATGGAGGAGGGTGACTGTGATGAAGGAGGGTGACTGTGATGGAGGAGGGTGACTGTGATGGAGGAGGGTGGCTGTGATGGAGGAGGGTGACTGTGATGGAGGAGGTGACTGTGATGGAGGGTGACTGTGATGGAGGAAGTGACTGTGATGGAGGAGGGTGACTGTGATGGAGGAGGGTGACTGTGATGGAGGAGGGTGACTGTGATGGAGGAGGGTGACTGTGATGGAGAGGAGGGTGACTGTGATGGAGGAGGTGACTGTGATGGAGGGTGACTGTGATGGAGGAAGTGACTGTGATGGGGAGGAGGGTGACTGTGATGGAGGAGGGTGACTGTGATGGAGGAGGGTGACTGTGATGGAGGAGGGTTACTGTGATGGAGGAGGGTGACTGTGATGGAGGAGGTGACTGTGATGGAGGAGGGTGACTGTGATGGAGGAGGGTACCTGTGATGGAGGAGTGTGACTGTGATGGAGGAGGTGACTGTGATGGAGGGTGACTGTGATGGAGAGGAGGGTGACTGTGATGGAGGAGGTGACTGTGATGGAGGGTGACTGTGATGGAGGAAGTGACTGTGATGGGGAGGAGGGTGACTGTGATGGAGGAGGGTGACTGTGATGGAGGAGGGTGACTGTGATGGAGGAGGTTACTGTGATGGAGGAGGAGGGTGACTGTGATGGAGGAGGAGGTGACTGTGATGGAGGAGGGTGACTGTGATGGAAGAGGGTGACTGTGATGGAAGAGGTGACTGTGATGGAGGAGGGTTACTGTGATGGAGGAGGGTGACTGTGATGGGGAGGGTACCTGTGATGGAGGAGTGTTACTGTGATGGAGGAGGGTGACTGTGATGGAGGAGGGTGACTGTGATGGGGAGGAGGGTGACTGTGATGGAGGAGGGTGACTATGATGGAGGAGGTGACTGTGATGGAGGAGGGTTACTGTGATGGGGAGGAGGGTGACTATGATGGAGGAGGGTGACTGTGATGGAGGAGGTGACTGTGATGGAGGGTGACTGTGATGGAGGAGTGTTACTGTGATGGAGGAGGGTGACTGTGATGGAGGAGGGTGACTGTGATGGGGAGGAGGGTGACTATGATGGAGGAGGGTGACTGTGATGGAGGAGGTGACTGTGATGGAGGGGTGACTGTGATGGAGGAGGGTGACTGTGATGGGGAGGAGGGTGACTGTGATGGAGGAGGTGACTGTGATGGAGGAGGGTGACTGTGATGGAGAAGGTGACTGTGATGGAGGAGGAGGGTGACTGTGATGGAGGAGGGTGACTGTGATGGAGGGTGACTGTGATGGAGGAGGTGACTGTGATGGAGGAGGGTGACTATGATGGAAGAGAGTGACTGCGATGGGGAGGAGGGTGACTGCGATGGGGAGGAGGGTGACTGTGATGGAGGAGGGTTACTGTGATGGAGGAGGGTGACTGTGATGGAGGAGGGTGACTGTGATGGGGAGGAGGGTGACTGCGATGGGGAGGAGGGTGACTGTGATGGAGGAGGTGACTGTGATGGAGGAGGTGACTGTGATGGAGGAGGTGACTGTGATGGAGGAGGGTGACTGTGATGGGGAGGAGGGTGACTGCGATGGGGAGGAGGGTGACTGTGATGGAGGAGCGTTACTGTGATGGAGGAGGTGACTGTGATGGAGGAGGTGACTGTGATGGAGGAAGTGACTGTGATGGGGAGGAGGGTGACTGTGATGGAAGAGGGTGACTGTGATGGGGAGGAGGGTTACTGTGATGGAGGAGGGTGACTATGATGGAGGAGGGTGACTGCGAGGGGGAGGAGGGTTACTGTGATGGAGGAGGGTGACTATGATGGAGGAGGGTGACTGTGATGGAGGAGGGTGACTGTGATGGGGAGGAGGGTTACTGTGATGGAGGAGGGTGACTATGATGGAGGAGGGTGACTGTGATGGAGGAGGGTGACTGTGATGGGGAGGAGGGTGACTGTGATGGAGGAGGTGACTGTGATGGAGGAGGTGACTGTGATGGAGGAGGTGACTGTGATGGAGGAGGTGACTGTGATGGAGGAGGGTGACTGTGATGGGGAGGAGGGTGACTGTGATGGAGGAGGGTGACTGTGATGGAGGAGGGTGACTGTGATGGGGAGGAGGGTTACTGTGATGGAGGAGGGTGACTGTGATGGAGGAGGGTGGCTGTGATGGAGGAGGGTGACTGTGATGGAGGAGGTGACTGTGATGGGGAGGAGGGTGACTGTGATGGGGAGGAGGGTGACTGTGATGGAGGAGGGTGACTGTGATGGAGGAGGAGGGTGACTGTGATGGAGGAGGTGACTGTGATGGAGGAAGTGACTGTGATGGAGGAGGGTGACTGTGATGGAGGAGGTGACTGTGATGGAGGAGGGTGACTGTGATGGAGGAGGGTGACTGTGATGGAGGAGGTGACTGTGATGGAGGGTGACTGTGATGAAGGAGGGTGACTGTGATGGGGAGGAGGGTGACTGTGATGGAGGAGGGTGACTATGATGGAGGAGGGTGACTGTGATGGAGGAGGGTTACTGTGATGGAGGAGGGTGACTGTGATAGAGGAGGTGACTGTGATGGAGGAGGGTGACTGTGATGGAGGAGGGTACCTGTGATGGAGGAGTGTTACTGTGATGGAGGAGGGTGACTGTGATGGAGGAGGGTGACTGTGATGGGGAGGAGGGTGACTATGATGGAGGAGGGTGACTATGATGGAGGAGGTGACTGTGATGGAGGAGGGTGACTGTGATGGAGGAGGGTGACTGTGATGGAGGGTGACTGTGATGGAGGAGGGTGACTGTGATGGAGGAGGGTGACTGTGATGGAGGGTGACTGTGATGGAGGAGGTGACTGTGATGGAGGGTGACTGTGATGGAGGAGGGTGACTGTGATGGGGAGGAGGGTGACTGTGATGGAGGAGGTGACTGTGATGGAGGAGGGTGACTGTGATGGAGAAGGTGACTGTGATGGAGGAGGAGGGTGACTGTGATGGAGGAGGTGACTGTGATGGGTGGTGACTGTGATGGAGGAGGTGACTGTGATGGAGGAGGGTGACTATGATGGAAGAGAGTGACTGTGATGGGGAGGAGGGTGACTGCGATGGGGAGGAGGGTGACTGTGATGGAGGAGGGTTACTGTGATGGAGGAGGGTGACTGTGATGGAGGAGGGTGACTGTGATGGAGGAGGGTGACTGTGATGGGGAGGAGGGTGACTGCGATGGGGAGGAGGGTGACTGTGATGGAGGAGGTGACTGTGATGGAGGGTAACTGTGATGGAGGAAGTGACTGTGATGGGGAGGAGGGTGACTGTGATGGAAGAGGGTGACTGTGATGGGGAGGAGGGTTACTGTGATGGAGGAGGGTGACTATGATGGAGGAGGGTGACTGCGAGGGGGAGGAGGGTTACTGTGATGGAGGAGGGTGACTATGATGGAGGAGGGTGACTGTGATGGAGGAGGGTGACTGTGATGGGGAGGAGGGTTACTGTGATGGAGGAGGGTGACTATGATGGAGGAGGGTGACTGTGATGGAGGAGGGTGACTGTGATGGGGAGGAGGGTTACTGTGATGGAGGAGGTGACTGTGATGGAGGAGGTGACTGTGATGGAGGAGGTGACTGTGATGGAGGAGGGTGACTGTGATGGAGGAGGGTGACTGTGATGGAGGAGGGTGACTGTGATGGGGAGGAGGGTTACTGTGATGGAGGAGGGTGACTATGATGGAGGAGGGTGACTGTGATGGAGGAGGGTGACTGTGATGGAGGAGGTGACTGTGATGGAAGAGGTGACTGTGATGGAGGAGGGTGACTGTGATGCAGGAGGGTGACTTTGATGGAAGAGGGTGACTGTGATGGGGAGGAGGGTGACTGTGATGGAGGAGGTGACTGTGATGGAGGAGGTGACTGTGATGGGGAGGAGGGTGACTGTAATGGAAGAGGGTAACTGTGATGGAGGAGGGTTACTGTGATGGAGGAGGGTGACTGTGATGGAGGAGGTTACTGTGATGGAGGAGGGTGACTGTGATGGGGAGGAGGGTTACTGTGATGGAGGAGGGTGACTATGATGGAGGAGGGTGACTGTGATGGAGGAGGGTGACTGTGATGGAGGAGGTGACTGTGATGGAAGAGGTGACTGTGATGGGGAGGAGGGTTACTGTGATGGAAGAGGGTGACTGTGATGGGGAGGAGGGTTACTGTGATGGAGGAGGGTGACTATGATGGAGGAGGGTGACTGTGATGGAGGAGGGTGACTGTGATGGAGGAGGGTGACTGTGATGGGGAGGAGGGTTACTGTGATTGAGGAGGGTGACTATGATGGAGGAGGGTGACTGTGATGGAGGAGGGTGACTGTGATGGAGGAGGGTGACTGTGATGGAGGAGGTGACTGTGATGGAGGAGGTGACTGTGATGGAGGACGTGACTGTGATGGAAGAGGTGACTGTGATGGAGGAGGGTGACTATGATGGAAGAGGGTGACTGTGATGGAGGACGGTGACTGTGATGGAGGAGGGTTACTGTGATGGAGGAGGAGGGTGACTGTGATGGAGGAGGTGACTGTGATGGAGGACGTGACTGTGATGGAAGAGGTGACTGTGATGGAGGAGGGTGACTATGATGGAAGAGGGTGACTGTGATGGAGGACGGTGACTGTGATGGAGGAGGGTAACTGTGATGGAGGAGGTTACTGTGATGGAGGAGGGTGACTGTGATGGAGGAGGTTACTGTGATGGAGGAGGAGGGTGACTGTGATGGAGGAGGGTGACTGTGATGGAGGAGGGTGACTGTGATGGAGGAGGATGACTGTGATGGAGGAGGTGACTGTGATGGAGGAGGTGACTGTGATGGAAGAGGTGACTGTGATGAAGGAGGGTGACTGTGATGGAAGAGGGTGACTGTGATGGAGGACGGTAACTGTGATGGAGGAGGGTGACTGTGATGGAGGAGGTTACTGTGATGGAGGAGGGTGACTGTGATGGAGGAGGTTACTGTGATGGGGAGGAGGGTTATTGTGATGGAGGAGGGTTAACTGGGATGGGGAGAGTCACCTGTGCTGGGAGGAGGGGTACCTGGGATGAGGAGGAGGGTTACCTGTGATGGAGAGGAAGGCCTTGGCCCTGGCTGGTTCCTCCGTGCTCCCGGCCAGGGCAGCCTCGCAGACGTACTCGCCGGTGTCCGTGGACGTGGGGGTGCTGATGGCCAGGCGCCTCCCGAAGCTGTGGCTCCCGCTGGTGAGCAGCACCCCGTTCCTCCTCCAGCTCACACGCAGCTCCTCCAGGGGCCTAGGAGAGCGTGGCCGCCGTGAGGATGGTGAGGCCAGGAGGGGTGACAGCCTGGGGCCTCGGCAGCATCCTGAGGGGCTCGTTCTGTGGGGCCTGGCCGGGGAGGGGGGGAGAGGGGTGCCTGAACCATCCGGACCAGCTCTCCCTCCAGCTCCATCAGCGACGCTCCGCTCAGGCTGCTGAGCATGGACAACTCATGGCCCCTGGGAGCCAGTGGCTCCGCTTGCTCAGGGGGAGAAGGCGGGAACAAATGCTGCTCAGGGCTCGGCCGCGGGACCTCTGGCTGCGGGGACCTGTGGCCGCGGGACTCGGTCTTGGAGGGAGCACACCTGCGACTAGAGAGGGGACACCTGCAGCTGGAGAGGGGACAGCTGGGGCTAGAGAGGGGACACCCGGGACTAGAGAGGGGACACCTGGGACTAGAGAGGGGACAGTTGGGGCTAGAGAGGGGACACCTGGGACTAGAGAGGGGACAGCTGGGGCTAGAGAGGGGACACCCGGGACTAGAGAGGGGACACCTGGGACTAGAGAGGGGACACCCGGGACTAGAGAGGGGACAGCTGGGGCTAGAGAGGGGACACCTGCGACTTGAGAGGGCACACCTGGGACTAGAAAGGGGACACCCGGGACTAGAAAGGGAACACCTGGGACTAGAGAGGGGACACCCAGGACTAGAGAGGGGACAGCTGGGGCTAGAGAGGGGACACCCGGGACTAGAAAGGGGACACCTGGGACTAGAGAGGGGACACCCTCTCCCTCATCAGCCAGACCCGAGGAGCCCCCAGCCCCCCCAGCTCCAGGGAAGTATATTCTCCGGCCACAGAGGCCTGGGCCCTGGCTGTCCCACAGCTGTGCTCACAGCCCGGCTGCGCCAACAGGAGGCCGTGGTGGGCAGCTGGCACCCCTGGCGAGGGTCCCGGGGCGGGCGGCCACGTACCTGGCGTTCGCGACGCACTCCAGGGTGACCTCGCTGGAGCCGGCCAGCACGCTGCGGTTGCCCGGGGCGACCACGATGACGGGGGCTGTGGCCTCGGGCGCAGCGACATCCCCTGTGGCGACAAAGCAGAAGCCAGAGCGCTGAGCACTGGGGTGAGCCCTGGAACCGGCACCGAGGGGTCCTGGCGGGCTCTGTGGGACGCCCCGATCTCACGCCCACCGTGACCCCCCCTGAGGAGGCCTGGGGGGCCCCGTTCCTGGCAGGTGCTTGGAGCCTGGGGGGTGCCCAGCCCATAACCTCACACCCCCGTCCGGACGGGATCGGGGCTCCGGCCGGCTGAGCTTCCCCGGGGGCCTGGGCTTCAGCTCCTTTCATCAGGTTAAGACTCTGCTCACGGAGTCACCCAGTCTGTCCCCCGTTTTACAACCCGTTCCCTTCTGTCAGCGCATCCCCGCCAGGCACCCCGAGAGGCACCGTCAGACCAAGCGGCCCCGCAGCCCGAGGACAGCGCCGGCCGGTCGCTCGGCCACACCCTCCCGAGCGCGACCCGGCCCGGCCCGCAGCGGCCTGCGATGCGGTTCCGCTCAGACTCCCGACAAGGGAGGAGAGGACTCGTCTGTGCCGCGTTCCTCTGAAACAGGGTGGTAGCCACGCTTCGCCGCGGTGTTTAGGGGAGATGAAGACCAATACAGCGTTTCCGGGACAGGAGTTTCCCTGCGGGCGGACACGGGAGCCTGGAGATCAAGCCGCGTGCCGGTGGCTTTGCCCAATGCCTGCTGTCTGTCTGCCTGCCAGTCTGTCTGTCTGTCTGTCTGCCTGCCTGTGTGCCTGCCTGTCTGCCTGTCTGCCTGCCTGTCTGTCTGTCTGTCTGTCTGCCTGTCTGCCTGCCTGTCTGTCTGTCTGTCTGCCTGCCTGTGTGCCTGCCTGTCTGCCTGTCTGCCTGCCTGTCTGTCTGTCTGTCTGTCTGCCTGCCTGTGTGCCTGCCTGTCTGCCTGTCTGCCTGCCTGTCTGCCTGCCTGCCTTCCTGCCTGTCTGCCTGTCTGCCTGCCTGCCTGTCTGTCTGCCTGTCTGCCTGCCTGTCTGCCTGTCTGCCTGTCTGCCTGCCTGCCTGCCTGCCTGCCTGTCTGTCTGTCTGCCTGTCTGCCTGCCTGTCTGCCTGTCTGTCTGCCTGCCTGTCTGCCTGCCTGCCTGCCTGTCTGCCTGCCTGCCTGCCTGCCTGTCTGTCTGTCTGTCTGCCTGTCTGTCTGTCTTCCTGCCGGTCTGCCTGTCTGCCTGCCTATCTGCCTGCCTGCCTGTCTGCCTGCCTGCCTGTCTGCCTGCCAATCTGTCTGTCTTCCTGCCTATCTGTCTGTCTGCCTGTCTGTCTGTCTGCCTGCCTGTCTGTCTGCCTGCCTGTCTGTCTGTCTGTCTGTCTGCCTGCCTGTCTGCCTGTCTGTCTGCCTGTCTATCTGTCTGCCTGTCTGCCTGCCTGCGTGTCTGCCTGTCTGCCTGTCTGTCTGTCTGTCTGTCTACTGCAGGTGCTGCAGGTGCTGCCACTGCATACAGCAGATGGGGGGGGGGGGAGCAGGCAGCTCAGCCCACACTATTAATCACCCCATTTGCAGCTCCAGCCCCTCCGTGACCAAGTCCTCGCCCGGCGTCCCCACGCCGAGACCCTCCCATGGCCATGCCTCCGTCCAGGGCTGCCTTCCGGCCCCGGCTTCCCTCGGCTCCTGAGGCTTCCCTCCTCTGTTGCCGGGCCAGTCTCTGCCTCCGTCAGTGCTGGTCGGGGTTTACTTCTTTCCCTGGTGAGACGGCAATGGGGCGCATTCCTCACTGAGGTGCCCCAGCATTTCGCTCCCGAGGGTCCGTTTGGGGAGGAAGCTGCGGAGAGGAGCGCCGGGGTGTCCTCGGAAGGAGCCGGGCTCTGCATGCCTGCCGCCCCTGAATTTACTGCGCCATGAGCGCGCCACAAATCTCAGTGACGGCCCAGTTCTTCATCCATTTTCTCCATAACGAGTCACAACCGCCTCCGCTAGAAATATGGCCTCTCCCTCAGAGCTCTGCATTAAAGAGCAGTTCTGAGGCGCCCAGTGTCAGCGGATCGGGAGTTATTCCAGGAAGAAGGGAGGCGCAGGGGGAAGAGGAAAGGGGCCGTTTACCAGGCCCCGCACGGCGGGGACTTTGTGCTGAACGGCCCTTTCCAGACGCCAGCGCTGCCTCAGCCCAGCTGGTCCCACAGCGACTGTCTCGGAGAAACCAGGCCCAGGGCCACAGGACTCGGGGTGAGAGCGGGTTTGGGTACCGGAGCGTCGGCGCCCAAAGTTCAGAATCCTGCTTTCCCACGGTGCCCCACCTCCTCTCCCTCCCCTCCCCCTCCTCTCCTTCCTCCCCTTCCTCTTCCTCCTCCTCTTCCTCCCCTCCCCCTCCTTCTACTCCTCCTGCTCCTCCTCCTCCTCCTCTCCCTCTCCCCCCTCCCCTCCTTCCCCTCTTCCTCTTCCTCCTCTTTCTACTCCTCCTCCTCCTCCCCATCCTCCTCTCCCTCCTCCCCATCCTTCTCCCTCTCCTCTCCCTCCTCCTCCTTCTGCCCCCTCCCCCTCTTCCTTCTACTCCTCCTGCTCCCTCTCCTTCCCCTCTTCCCCCTCCTCCCCTCCTCCTCCTCCTCTTTCTCCTCCTCCTCCTCTCCTTCCCCCCTCCTCCTCCTCCTCCCCTCCTCTCCCTCTTCCTCCTCCTCCCCTCCCTCTCCTCTTCCTCCTCCTCCTTCTACTCCTCCTCCTTCTCCTTCTCCCCCCTCCTCCCCCTCCTCCTCCCCTTCTTTCCCCTCCTCCCTTCCCCCTCCTCTCCCACCTCCCTGTCCTCTCCCTCCTCTGAGCTGGGAACCGGGGGATGACAGCGGTGGGAGCGTCATGAGGCCCTTGATCGTAAAAATGGACACACACAGCGCAGTTCTCCACCGCCAGAAACTTCTCCTGGCTCAACAGGAAGTCCCTCCAGCCTTTCACAACATTCTTACTGATTTCAGAGAGGGAGGGAGGGAGAGGGAAGAGAGAGAGACAGCGGTGATGAGAGAGAGGGAATCACAACATTCTTACAGATTTCAGAGAGGGAGGGAGCGGAAGGAGAGAGAGACAGCAGCGATGAGAGGGGATCTCGGATGAGCTGCCTCCCGCACGCCCCACACTGGGGATGGAGCCCGCACCCCGGGCCCGTGCCCTGACCGAATGGAACCCTGACTTCCGGGTTCACAGGCCGACGCCCAGCGAGGAGCGCGGGAGCCCGGGGCGGGTCTCAGTGCTTCCTGTCTGCCGCCCAGCAGGAGGGAGGGACGCGCAGTGTCTCCCTTCCAGTGTTATCTCCACCGCGCCTCCGTTTTTTATCTCCGTCCACGTCTGGCCTTCTCTGTCGACAGGAGACGATAAATAAAATAATGTGACAGCTTGACAAACAGTCCAGCCGTTTCTTTTCTTCTCGTCTATGACACATTTGAAAACGCATACGTCTGGAAGCGAACGGGACGTAACAGAATGTGTTTCCGCCGGCTTTTCCCGGGCAGAGGCGTGAATGTGCTAAACGGCGGCCCTCGGGGGCCGTTTTCTCGCCTGGGGGTGCGTGCACGCGGTAGCCGCCGAGCAGGCGTGCGGATCCGGGGCTTAGGGATGGGGTGATGGAGCGACGAGGACGTGTCCCGGACTCAGAGGGCCACCTGCCTCACTGTCACACACGTGAGCGCGGGGTCTGCCCGTGAAGAGGGGAAGAGCCGCAGCCAGCGAGGAGCCGGCCTGGAGCAGCTTGGGCAGGCTGGGGTGAGAGGTGACCGGCTCTAAAGCCACTGTGCCCGGGCGCCGGGGGGTTGGGGGGGAATGGGAGAGCCAGCTTGGGGAAGCAGGAGGCCGGGGAGAGACTGTGTGAGGCACAGTCGTGACACTTTTATTGCCAACAACAATGCCCTTGGACGATTGTGTCAAACAAGCACATCTGGGCGAGGAGCCCAACAAGCTAGGCAAGTGTGCCCACGCCGCCCCCCCCCCCCCCCCCCCCAGCCCGAGGCCGTCAGCCAGGACAGCGGACCTGCAGGGAGCCTGGCGGGCCTCCTCTGAGCTGAGGGCTCCGTGGCCGACGGGCACACAAACACCCAGAAGCCGGAGGCCGTGTGTGGAGGGACAGATTGCAAACGGAGGGAGGGACCAAACACACGGGCCCTTGTGAATGACCCACGGCCATCGGTGCAGGACGCAGGCTGCACTGACCGGCCGCGTATCCCCAAGAGCAGGACAGAGCCCCTCTCCTCCAGGTGAGGCCCTGTGTGCTCAGGGGGGCGTGGCCTGCACGCTCAGAGGGGCGTGGCCTGTGTGTTCAGAGGGGGCCTGGCCTTGTGCTCAGAGGGGGTGTGGCCTGTGTGTTCAGAGAGGGTGTGGCCTGTATGCTCAGAGGGGGTGTGGCCTGTGTGTTCAGAGAGGGTGTGGCCTGTATGCTCAGAGGGGGTGTGGCCTGTGTGCTCAGAGGGAGGTGGTTTGTGTGCTCAGAGGAGCGTGGCCTGCATACTCAGAGGGGGCGTGGCCTGTGTGCTCGGAGGGGCGTGGCCTGTCAGCTCAGAGGGGCGTGGCCTGTGTGCTCACCCACCTGGGCCCCCCCCCCCACTGCCAGCTCTTGGGAGGATGTGACACTTTGACACCTGGCAGCCTGGGCACCCAGCCACCCTCGCAGCTTCCTGGCCAATGGAATGCACCTGAGTTTACCTCCCTGGAGGCGTCTCCATTCCCTCCCCACAGGCTGCACAGAGCGGGCAGCACTCCGCTCCTGGGGCACGCACGGGACTACCCACCGGGGCGCAAACCTGGCCCCAAATCAGGGTTTCTTTAAGGACGGACCGTGCGGCCCACTAACAGGACCCGTGACTAAAAAAGCTCCCAGGGGCCTGTGTCCCGAGACCCGGGCTTCTGCAGGTTCCGGTCCTTCCCAGAAGGGACTGAGGCCAACAGGCGGCCCTCTCCCCATCGCTTCACACAAGCCTGACACCCAAGTGGCACCAGAGCTTCTGGAGTGAGAACCCGACACCGAACACTCCATGTGCACGTGTGGTGCTTCACAGAGGAACTGCCGAGAGGAGTTCTACCCTCATCAGTCACACGGCACTTCTTACCAATTCCCAGCTAAGCGCAGATGTCCATACAAACACACTGACGTGACAAACAGACTGCCGCCCTTTGAGGTAACCGAGTTCCGGGTAACGTCCCCTTAGACAGGACAGCTGGTCTGGCGGGGTTTCTCTCCCAGCCTTCCGGGAGCACCTGAGATTCCCCCAGGCAATGAGCGGCCAGGAGACAGTGCCACAGATAACCAGGTCCGGCACCCACATGCCTTTCGGGGTCACCCCAGACACAGGGCAGCATTCCATCTGCAGACACCGGCGGCGAGGAACCCTGCCCTCCGGGGGGCGGGGCGGGATCCTTAGCCAGCTCTCCCTGTGCCCTCAACCAGACACCGTGCGGGCTCGCCACCTCAGCCTGCCTGGAGAGCCTGGCCCTGGGGCTCCGCCCACCTGGCTGCAGAGCAGTGCCACACCCCCTCTGACCACACCCCACTGAGCACTCAGACCACACCTCCTCTGACCACACCCCACATGAGCACTCAGGCCACGCCCCCTCTGACCACACCCACCTGAGCACACAGACCACACCCCACTGAGCACTCAGACCACGCCCCCTCCGAGCACACCCGCCTGAGCACAGGCCACGCCCCTCTGAGCATGCAGGCCACGCCCCCTCTGACCACGCCCCTCTGAGCACTCAGGCCACGCCCCCTCTGACCACACCCCACTGAGCACTCAGACCACACCTCCTCTGACCACACCCCACATGAGCACTCAGGCCACGCCCCCTCTGAGCACACCCCACTGAGCACTCAGACCACACCTCCCTGACCACGCCCCCTCTGAGCACACTGGCCACACCCCTTTGACCACACAGGCCACCCCTCACCTAAGCATGCAGGCCACGCCCCTCAGCACACAGGCCACGCCCATCTGGATGCACAGACCACGCCCCTCTGAGCACACAGGCCGCACTGTGGCGGGTGTTTTGGCTCCTCCCTTGGCCTCTCTCCCTCCCACTCGGGCGCCTGCTTTCTCCCGTCTGTCCCTCCCTGGGGACGCGGTGGGCCACTGTGCTTGGCGGGGAGCGCAGCAGACAAGGCGGCAGAAGGAGCCAGGGCGGGCGGGTGAGAGCCACGAGTGAGGAGCCGTGACTCCCGCTTGCTGTTCGGAGCCGTGACTCCCGCTTGCTGTTCGGAGCCGCTTTATGAGAAGCAGCCGGGGGTCACGGCAGAGGCCCAGACGGAGCAGGAGATCTGCGGAGAGAAAACCTCTGCCGCCTGCCCGAGCTCCTTCAACTGAACGCCGCGGGCCCCGCAGGGCGCACTGCGTCCTCAGCCGGAACCAGCCGCCTCTGCCGTGACCCCAGGTTACCCGTTTAAACCAACGGATTCCCTCCCCAGCCCGCTGCGAGGCAGGCCGCTTTAAAAAACACGCCAGCTCAGTCTCATTTATATTTTGCTCTAAAATCAGCACCGGCGATAAATCTCAGGCTGGTGACAGAGAGAGGGAGAGCGCACGAGGCGGAAACCGAATACACGCGGGCACCCCGCCGCGCAGGGAGGGTGTGCGCTGCGGGGGGAGCGGGAAAGCGCCCGCACGGACGGCGGGCAGGTGGGCGGAAACGCCGCCCCGTCCCCTCTGTGGGTGTTCGCACCAGGGAGGAAGGAGGAGGGGCTCCTGACGGGGCGCCGGCCCGCAGACTCAGCAAACCCGGACTGACTGCGCACGCCGCGCCTCCCACGGTGGGTGCTGAGCGCACAGCTCACTCTGGGCAGCCGGCTGTCGCTTATTCACTTACCAGATGTCCCCACCGATTTTCCAGAGGGGGAGGGGAGGGGAGAGGGAAAGAGAGCTAGAAACATGCACGAGAAACATCAACATCGACTGGCTACCTCCGGCCGGGGATGGAGCACACCCCGGGCGTGTGCCCCGACGGGGACTCGAACTGTGACCTCCCGGGCCCTGGGCGGGCGCTCAGCCACTGGGCCGCCGCATCCTGAAGAGCATGTGCGTGGCTTCTGGTGAGGCGGCAGGAAAAGGAGACCCATTGGAGGACTCCTAATGGCCGGTCGTCCCACTCGGCCCTCCCGCCGCCCGGCCCACAGCTATGGAGTGTGACTCTGCCTCTGCTGAGGCCCGGACCAGCTCCTCTGCGGGCCGGGAAGCGCCCGCTACGCTCACACCACCGAGGGAGCCAGGGGCCGGACGGTGCTGTCCTGGTGGCCGGTATCGGACCCACTGGCCTGGGGATGCCTGGGAGCTCCCCGAGGGGCGCAGAGGGGCGCTCAAGGAGCCAGGACTCGGCCCCATACGCCTGGACAGACGTCAAGGATTTCCCTGCAAATTACTCCTCCAGAAAGAGGGGCTACCCCCCGGCCGAGCCCCAGCAAAGCCTCTCAGGGTTCCCCGGGCGCCGTTTCTTTACCGTGACAATGACCCCGTGTGGGGAGGACACAGCGGCCCCTGGGGGAGTGCTGGTCACTGCCGTGGGAAAGCCTTCTGGGGGGTCTTGACAAGGACAGCACCCTGTGGGCCCCTGGGTGGGGACCGCTCTCTGCAGACTGACACGGGAGGAGCCCGGCGATCCGCTGGCCGGCGAGGGCAGCCGGTGCTGACCACGTGCTTGACGTGTGACTTCCGGGACAGGAAAGGGGCAGGGATAAGACACACGTACTCGAGCATATGTGCTATTATTTACACAAATAAAGACTAAGTAAAAATAACCCGGTAACACAGACTGTTCTTTTGTAACTGGGCTTGGCTATGACGTGGCTGTCCATACAATAGTCTACACCAGCGGTCGGCAAACTCATGAGTCAACAGAGCCAGATGTCAACAGGTGAAGCCGCTGAGATGGCCGTGCAGGGGGGCCCAGCCCAGGTCAAGGTGAAGCCGCTGAGGTGGCCGTGCAGGGGGGCCCAGCCCAGGTCAAGGTGAAGGCCACTCAGGTGGCCGTGCAGGGGGGCCCAGCCCAGGCGGGTGCCCGATGGGAGTCCCGTTCCTTCCGTCGCCATTGTGGCTGCCGCTCGCGTGTCTGGTCTGCGGGCAGAGGGTCCCCGCCGCAGCCGGCGGATGCCGAGCTCCACGCACGCCGGCTCGGCTCACGCTCCTGACCCGCCCGCCTGCCCGCGGCCGCACGGTGGCGGCGCCTCTGATTAAAAAAGCTCCATCATCGGGATCAAATAATATTTGCACATGCAGATAAGATGTGCAAATCTGAAATTAACTTGTAAAAGGTTTTTAATTAAGTTGTAGAACCGAGGCGTTTTAAACAAATTAATATCGTTAGCTCACTCCGGGGAGATTTCTACTGAAGAAATAAAAGACTTGCTCAATTATCTAGAGGATTCAGACCCAAAAACCCGCTCGCCTTCCCACCAACCCGCGGGACAGCCCGGCGGTTCTGGGTCCGGGAGATAACGGCTGTCACTAAACGGTCGCCGAGAAGTCTATTAATTTTCCCTGTCTCTGGGAAGTTACATCGTTAATTGCTCTCGGTGCCAGTCGGCCCGCCAATGGCCCCGTTTCTGAGGGTGCCCGCTCCCGTCGAGGCCCAGCGGCTCTGTCCCCTGCGCTGTCCTCCTGGGGCAGCTCTCGGCTCAGGGCCACACTGCAGCCCGTGGGGAGGGACGGCCACTGGTTAACTCAGGCGACCTCGGGCGCGACCACAGTTTTCCCGTCAAAGCCGCGGACTGAGCTAGGTTCCGCACACAAACAGACGGGGCGGTCTCTGCGAGGCGAGAGGGTGTGGCGTTTACCGCTGGGCGGGCTTCTCCGACACCCCCGAGGGGCGCCCGCACAAACACGTGGACGGCGTGGCGTCTGGCCTGTAGTGTGCATGTCGCACGTCCTCTTCCACAAAAGACCGCAGCCGGGGGTTAGGGTTAGGGTTAGGGTTAGGGATAGCCTAGGGTTAGGGTTAGGGCTAAATTTAGGGTTAGGGTTAAGGTTAGGGTTAGAGTTAGGGTTAGTGCCAGGGGTAGGGCTAGGTCTAGAGGTAGCGCTAGGGCTAGAGGTAGGACTAGAGTTTAAGTTGCGGTTATGGCTAGAATTAAGGTTAGGGCTAGAGCTAGGGTTAGGGTTAGGGTTATGGTTAGGGTTAGGGCTAGTGTTAAGGTAGGGTTAAGGCTAGGGTTAGGGTTAGGGTTAAGGTTCAGGTTAGGGCTAGGATTAGGGTTAGGGTAAGGGCTAGGTTTAGGGTTAGGGCTAGGCTTATGGTTAGGGTTATGGTTAGGACTAGTGTTAACGTTAGGGTTAGGGTTAGGGCTAAGGCTAGGGTTAGGGTTAGGGTTAGGGTTAGGGCTAGGGTTAGGGTTAGGGCTAGGGTTAGGGTTAGGGTTAGGGTTAGGGTTAGGGCTAGGGTTAGGGTTAGGGCTAGGGTTAGGGTTAGGGCTAGGGTTAGGGTTAGGGTTAAGGTTCGGGTTAGGGTTAGGGTTAAGGTTCGGGTTAGGGCTAGGATTAGGGTTAGGGTTAGGGCTAGGGTTATGGTTAGGGTTAGGCCCAGGGTTATGGTTAGGGTTAGGGTTAAGCTTAGGATCACGGGGAGCACAGGTGTGAGCCGAGGGCCTTGTGTGTCGGTCCCGCTGCCGCCCGCCAGCTTCCCGACCCTGGCAAGCTCCTCACCCCAGCAAGCTCCTCACCCCAGCCGCTTTCACTGGGCAGAGTTGGGGTCATGTTGTCACCAAAACAAAATGAAAAAATGCACCTAAGGGGCTGGTCACACAGCATCTGGCACACAGTAGGTGCTCCGTCAACCAAAAGCCTCCAAATCCTAAATAAAAACAGGATAGAGACACCCTAGCTCTGTGGTTGACAAGCTGCGACTCTTGAGCCACTTGTGGCTCTTTGGCCCCTTGAGTGTGGCTCTTCCACAGAATACCACGGCCTGGACCAGACTATTTTGAAGAAGTGGCGTTAGAAAAAATTTAAGTTTAAAAAGTTCGGCTCTCAAAAGAATTTCAATCGTTGTCCTGTTGATATTTGGCTCTGTTGACTAAAGAGTTTGCCGACCACTTCCCTAGCTGGTTTGGCTCAGTGGATAGAGCATTGGCCTGCGGACTGAGGGGTCCCAGGTTCCATTCTGGTCAAGGGCACATGCCTGGATTGTGGCCCGATCCCCAGGAGGTGGCGTGCAGGAGGCCGCTGGTCAATGACTATCATCACGGGTGTTTCCATCTCCCTCTCCCTCTCCCTTCCTCTCTGAAATCAGTTAAACAACAACAACAACAACAACAACAACAACAAAAAACAGGACAGAAACGAAAAAGCCCTCTATTTACTCCAAGAAATAAAACCCCGTCTCAGTCAGCCCTGGGACTCCTTCGGGAACAGCACGTATTTGTCAAAGGATCTCGAACCCCAACATCCTCATCTCCTTTACGTGCGGCGTGAAGGCACGCTGGCTCAGGAAGCCCGATCTGGCAGCTTCTGCGCCTCCTTAACCTGCGCGGCGGATCCGAGCAGGGCAGCCCCGTCCGCTGCCGGGCAACATGGGGCCAGCGGGCACCTCTGGCGGGGGGTTCAGACCCGTCGGCCCAAAGCCCGGGGCCGGGTCCTGAGGGCACAGGCTGAGCCCCAAAGGGGTGGTCACGGGGGCAGATGGGCAGAGACCAGGAACACACCTGCCTTTGCTGAGCACCTACTGTGCGCCAGGCACACGCTCAGGCCCGGACACGCTGCTGCTCCAGGGCTCCTGTCCTCCCTGCTCGGCATCCTCCTCATGGGAAGAAGGACCAGCCCCAGGTCTGCTGGGCACCCGCCCGGGTTCCCGACAACACGCCCCTGGGCCCCACTTGAGCGGGACCCCCCCCCCCCCGGGGCTGCGAGGACGGTGGGGGCGGCTGGGACTCAGCACAGGTGCAGCGCCCCCTTCCCCCCACCTAAGGGCTCAAAATGCCCCACAGGCGCCGGCCTCAGACCCCCCCGCCCTCACCCCTTCCCGGAATGCAAACGGGGTGGGGAGCTCTACAGCCTAGTCTCCAGTAGGGGGCGTGCAGGAGGCAGCTGATCAATGCCTCTCCCTCATCACGGATGTTTCCATCTCCCTCTCCCTCTCCCTTCCTCTCTCAAATCAATTAAAAAAAAAAAAAAAAGGACAGAAACGAAAAAGCCCAATATTGACTCCGTGAAATGAAATCCCGTCTCCACCGGCCACGGGGTTCCTTTCGAACAGCATGTGTTTGTGAAAGGAAACCACGGCTGGAGGCCACGTTCCCATGGGTCGTGTGTGTCCACGGCGGGAGGGGTGCGCCTAGCCCGAGGGGACAGCGGGGCCCCTCCCTCGGGCCTGGGGCACAGAGACTCCGGCCGCTGTCCCCCACCCCCAGCGGGGCGGTGACAAGGGTGTTGTTAGGCCTGAGGCTCAGGGCGAGGAGCCCGATGGGTAGGTGTCCCGTGGGGACGGCCCTGTGCCTGTCGCCCACGCGCCGGGGACGGGAAACACAGTGCGAGCGGGTGGGAAACGGGCACGCAGAAGCGGGGGGTGGGGGGCGGGTGAGGAAGCTCATTATCGCCCGCTGCGCAGTCCTCCAACTTGGGCAGGAGCCGTGCTCTCGGAGGGGCGGGCCTCGCCTCCGGCCTCGGGGCTGGAGACACTCCCGAGCCCGCATCCCGGGCCTCCAGCTGCCGAGACCCAGAAGCCGTCTGGTCCGAGCGCGTGGCCCGGAGGCGTGGCTGCGCCGTGAAGCAGCTGTCACCCGGGGGGGCTGCGCGCAGTCCCTCATGGCCTCTGCACCTGCCACTCGAGCCCCTGCTCAGCCTGGTGTCCGCCTGCGTCCTCCCACCCCCTGTCCAGAGCCGTCCTGTCCCGGCCAATACACCCTGAATCTACCCAGACGCCCCCCGGGAGCCTCCCTAGAGCGTCGCCATCCTAACGTCCACACCGCCCGCACCCTCGGCCCCACGGGTCATCATGCTGAGCTACTGGCTCCAGGGCCCCTGGGAGCCCCACCTCCCCCATCCCCTCACCGGCCATGCAGGCCCACCTCCCTCCAGCCCTCCCCCCAGGCTCTGTGGCCGTTCACCTGAGACGCTGCCATTTTTAGAGGAATCCAACGTCTGTGTCCGGGTGGTTTAACTGCCCACTTGCCACTCTGACATCCCCGCAGATACCCCCAAAGTGGACGGAACAAGAGGACTTTTGTAGCAATGGCGAACGGGCCAGGCGGCAGAGGCTTCCGGCCTGAAATTCTCCGCTGGCAGAAGGAAAGGCAAAGGGAACCAGGGACCGTGCAGCTGCAGCCAAGGCAGGCAGGGCCGGGGCCAGGGCAGGGCCGGGTGCTAGGGCAAGGGTGGGGAGGGCAGGTCAGAGCTTGAGATCAGAGCAGGCAGGGGGCCAGGGCAGGGACAGAGCCGGGGCAGGGCTCAGGGCCAAGGCAGGGCCAGGGGCCAGAGAAGGCGGGGGGGCCAGGGAAGGGGAGGGGGCTGGGCGGGACCAGGGCCAGAGCAGGTGGGGGGCCAGGGCAGGGCAGGAGGCTGGGCAGGCCGGGGGGCTGGGGCAGGCGGGGGGCTGACTGCAGGGCTGGCAGCCTGTGGACACCTCGGGCCAGAGCACAGACGTGGCACCAGGGGCTGCCTGTGACTCACAGCCCTCGGCTGAAGCCTGCCAGGGACAGAGCAGAGCCGCTTGCTGCCGGCCGGCGGGCAGGTCTCCCTCTGATGGGCTTCGGTGTGTGGGGGTCCTGACTCAGCACCTCTGCACGTCCACCAGGTCCCGGGTGATGCCGGCCCTGCCACCGGGCACCCCACTTTGAGAATGCCGAGGGCGCAGTGGGTGCTGGTGGGAGCAGAGCAGAGCGGAGCCGCCACCTCCGGGGGGGTGGGGGGAGCCAAAGAGGAAGAGAATTTCGGGGACCGGGTGGCGGAGAAGCGGCTCTCTCCCAGGGCGCTGCCCGCAGTCCCTCACGGCGTCTGCATGTTACTGAGGGGGAGGGGTGACGCCCAGAACCCCAATAATAAAGCCCACAGCCAGGCCCGTGGAGGGACCCGTTTGAGGGTGACAGAGGACCCCCCCGCCCCGAGACGGAGCACTTGGGGGACATGTGGGCCCGATAACAAGCTCCCGGAGGGGCCAGGGCGTCCTCTGAGCAGGAAACGGGGTGGCGGGAGCCCCGGGCCGGGCGGTGCAGGACGGAGCCGAGCGGGAACCTCGGCCCGGGAGTCGGGGAGCGGCCTAATGAGCTGTGGGGACAAAGGAAGAACGTGGGGGGCTGATCCGAGAGCCGTCTGAGCGCGATGGGAGCCCCGCGAGACGGAACCGGAGCGGATGGAAGGCATTAATCAAGTCAACAACGCGGAAACCCGCCCTGACAGGCGCGGAGGGAATTTGCATCTTCTGAGAAAACATCGAGGACGCTCCGCACGGCCCCTCGCCAAGCGAGTGCGGAGCCGCGTCCGGGAGGCGTCCGAGCGCCAGGGCAAAACCGGACACGCCCAAGTCCGTGACGGCGGCCGGCGGCCGGCGCCCGCGCCGCTCAGGGGCCGCACGCCTGCGGCTTCCAGGGCACGGTGTCTGCCCTGCCCTCTGCCAGACCCGCCGCCTGCCGGGGACGCATCTGCCAGACCCGCCGCCCGCCGGGGACGCATCTGCCAGACCCGCCCCCCGCCGGGGACGCATCTGCCAGACCCGCCCCTGCCGGGGACGCTGGCAGCACATCCCTGTGGCTCCGGCGGCTTTCGGGTCAACACGCAGCACCCCCCACCCCGGTCCAAAGTGTCTGCCAATCTCCACGGGGCACGGATGCCCACCAGGGCGGGTGCCAAGCTACAAATGCGGCTGAACACAGGGCTGCCCAGCCTGGCAGCTGGAGTGCCCGTTTGCCTCTGGAAGCTGCCGTCTCGGCATCGACAACTCCGTGTAGCAAACGGAATTCCCGCTCCTGTTTCTCCTGCCTCCCCGGCGAGGGCTGCTCCGTGTACACCGACGTCCGGTCCCTCCGCCCCGAGACACGAAGCCGGAGACGCCCCGGGGTGGAACCTGCCGTCTCCCCAAACGCACAGGCGGCCGCTCTTCCCTCTCCCGGTCGCTCTGAGCTCAGTCCCCGCGGCGGCTCACTGACACCGCAGAGCCGCCCCTCATCGGCCACTCATCTCCCTGAGCCCCGCCCGGTCTGCTCCCGAGTGTGACTGCCCCGGTCTGCCAGACCAGGCCCTGAGCTGGATGTGGTCAGCCGGTCATCAGTCAGACCAGGCCCTGAGCTGGGTGTGGTCAGTCGGTCATCAGTCAGACCAGGCCCTGAGCTGGCTGTGGTCAGCCCGGTCATCAGTCAGACCAGGCCCTGAGCTGGGTGTGGTCAGCCAGTCATCAGTCAGACCAGGCCCTGAGCTGGGTGTGGTCAGTCCGGTCATCAGTCAGACCAGGCCCTGAGCTGGGTGTGGTCAGCCCGGGCATCAGTCAGACCAGGCCCCGAGCTGGCTGTGGTCAGTCGGTCATCAGTCAGACCAGGCCCTGAGCTGGGTGTGGTCAGCCTGGTCATCAGACCAGGCCCTGAGCTGGGTGTGGTCAGTCCGGCCATCAGTCAGACCATGCCCTGAGCTGGGTGTGGTCAGCCCGGTCATCAGACCAGGCCCTGAGCTGGGTGTGGTCAGCCGGTCATCAGTCAGACCAGGCCCTGAGCTGGGTGTGGTCAGTCCGGTCATCAGTCAGACCAGGCCCTGAGCTGGGTGTGGTCAGCCGGTCATCAGCCAGACCAGGCCCTGAGCTGGGTGTGGTCAGCCGGTCATCAGTCAGACCAGGCCCTGAGCTGGCTGTGGTCAGTCGGTCATCAGTCAGACCAGGCCCTGAGCTGGGTGTGGTCAGCCCAGTCATCAGACCAGGCCCTGAGCTGGGTGTGGTCAGCCCGGTCATCAGTCAGACCAGGCCCTGAGCTGGCTGTGGTCAGTCGGTCATCAGTCAGACCAGGCCCTGAGCTGGGTGTGGTCAGTCCGGTCATCAGACCAGGCCCTGAGCTGGATGTGGTCAGCCCGGTCATCAGACCAGGCCCTGAGCTGGATGTGGTCAGTCCGGCCATCAGTCAGACCAGGCCCTGAGCTGGGTGTGGTCAGCCTGTCATCAGGGTCAGACCAGGCCCTGAGCTGGCTGTGGTCAGTCCGGTCATCAGACCAGGCCCTGAGCTGGGTGTGGTCAGTCCGGTCATCAGACCAGGCCCTGAGCTGGCTGTGGTCAGTCCGGTCATCAGACCAGGCCCTGAGCTGGGTGTGGTCAGCCCGGTCATCAGACCAGGCCCTGAGCTGGGTGTGGTCAGCCGGTCATCAGTCAGAGCAGGCCCTGAGCTGGCTGTGGTCAGTCCGGTCATCAGACCAGGCCCTGAGCTGGGTGTGGTCAGCCCGGTCATCAGACCAGGCCCTGAGCTGGCTGTGGTCAGTCCGGCCATCAGTCAGACCAGGCCCGGAGCTGGCTGTGAGCTGGCCAGCAGGGACGGACTGGCTGCCCCGGCCGCTGAACCTGCACTGTATCTGGGACGTGGCCTGGGTCCGGGGTCCGTGAGGACCACCGGCTGCTGGCTGTGCGGTTCAGGCAGGGAAGGTGATGGAGAGGGAGGCAGAGGAGGGGCAGAGGAGGCCCCGACACGGCTAATAGCGGTGATTGCATTAGGGCAGCAGGGATCATTCATATTTAGTTAGCGGCCATTACAGCCGCAGCGAGAGGAATGTGGCGCGTTAATGGGCTGATGATGGGCGCTCGGCTGTTGTAATGGGAGGCGGCCCTGCCCACAGTGGCTGGGGAGGAGGGGACGCCCCTGGCGTGGGTGTGCCCCTGGGAGGGGTGAGCACCATGCGTGTGTGGGTGTCAGGACGTACGGGCCGCCTCGCTCAGCAGAGGCGGATCCCGTGTCATTTCCTACGGACACTGCGTGACATGCAGACTCTCCCCGGGGAGGCCGAGGACACAGGGGCCCCATTGTCCCCACCCCCCGCCACCCGCTGAGCTGGGGTGGCGTGGGAGCCGGCGGGGAGAGCTGCTGTGGGATCTGCGGTGGCAGAGGCGTCCGGAACGGGAAGCACAGCGGCTCCACAGTAAAGAAGGTGAAGGTGCATCGAAAGGGCCACAAATGGACACGCCCCTGCCGGCAGCCATCGGTGTTTAACGACGGAGAGCCGTGGACGGGGAGTTTGGGGGGGCTGGTCCACCTGACTGCTCTGAGGGGTCGGAGCTGGTCACTGGGATGTTGGTGGTTGAAGCAGCCCCACCTGTTAGTCCTAATAGATTCACTGATCGGCTTTTACTGGTGTTTCCGGGCTGGGGGATGCGGGTGTATCTTATGATTTTAATCTTAATAAAAGGGATGGTAAAGCCAGAGCGAGCAGTAGTCCTCCCACCAGAGCTGGACTCCCGCCTGGCCCCTATTTCCAAATTAATGTTTTTCTGAGTCTCTTTATTCATTTGTGTGCGGCCTTCTCCAGAACCCGAACCCTGAACCGGGACCCTGAATCACGCGGGATGTGAAAGGGGTTTCCAACGCCCACATGCTCCTGGCCAGCCCGGGCACACGGTGCTTAGGGGTGTGGCGGGGCGGGCCCGACACCGAGGTGCTTCCTCAATTTCCATCCCCTGACACGGGCCACGGGGGGGTCTGGCTGAACCCCAGTCCCCACGCCCTCCATGCCAGCCTCCCCCTCTGCCCGGTCCTCTCCCCTACGCACCCCCCTGGCTTTGCCGGAGAGACGGCGAGAATGGGGGAGAAATGGCTCATCCGTTCGGCCACCGCCGACCGTCCGTGTGTCAGTTCTGTCGTCGGAGACACGCACTCGGCTCCGGGCCTCCCCGGCCACCGCACAGCCCCCGCCCCTGCCCCCCGGCACAGGCCTCCTCAGAGCGGGCACCCCACTCCCCGCCGCCTCAGAGCGGGCACCCCACTCCCCCCACCCCCCGCCTGGACCAGGCGAGACGGTCCCTCCCGCGTCACTCAGACACGCGGCAGCGCTCGCTGTGGGAGACCTGGGGAACGATTTCTTCTAAAAAGTTTAAATGATCGAAAAGGTCTCGCTTAAATTCTCAAAAAGCAAGTAAATTAGCCAATAAATTGCACGGACGTGTCCTTCTCATCCCATTTAGCCCCTAATCGGCCGGGGCTGGATGGCTCCTGCGTTTCCTGGGGCTGCTCCTCGGCCCATGCCCCGGGCCACCGCCGCCAGCGCTGTCCTCCCAGGAGCGGGGGCTGCACGCGAGGGAGACCCCCGGGCCGCCCGGGCCTGGAACCGCGCCCCGTGCTCCGGGGGGACAGTGTTGTCGGGACCTGCGGGCCCTCGTCCTCTCGGACCTCCCAGGAGGAGCACCGGGCAGAGAGGATGGGGGACAGGCTGCCCTGCTTCCCGCCCAGGGAACGACCTAGAAGCGGGCCTCCTGCTCCTGCTTCCAAACCAGCCCCGCCCAGACACGCTGCCCCCCAGGGCTCCGTGCCCACTGGGAGTCAGAACAGCTCCGCCCGCTGCTCACTGCCCGTCACCTGCTTGTCTCCCACGTCCTTCCTGCCCCTCGTCCCGGGGAACGGGACCCTCCCTGCTCGCCCCCCACACCCCACTCACCCTGATTCCTGGAGCGCTGCCCCAGCTCCATGCCTCTGCTCCTTCCATCCTCCCGGCCGCACACACACACACTCACTCAGGCGCGCGCGCACACACACACGCACACACTCATGCATGCATACACACACATCCAGGCACATGCATCCACACTCATGCACACATACACACACACACACACACTCACTCATGCATGCATACACACACCCAGGCACACACATCCACACTCACACACACATACAATCACACACACACACACACACACACACACACTCGCTCATGCATGCATACACACACACCCAGGCACACACATCCACACTCACACACACATATAATCACACACACACACACACACACACACACACTCGCTCATGCATGCATACACACACACCCAGGCACACACATCCACACTCACACACACACACAATCACACACATACACACACACACACACACACTCACTCATGCATGCATACACACACCCAGGCACACACATCCACACTCACACACACATACAATCACACACACACACACACACACACACACTCGCTCATGCATGCATACACACACACCCAGGCACACACATCCACACTCACACACACATACAATCACACACACACACACACACACACACTCGCTCATGCATGCATACACACACACCCAGGCACACACATCCACACTCACACACACATACAATCACACACACACACACACACACACACACACACTCGCTCATGCATGCATACACACACACCCAGGCACACACATCCACACTCACACACACATACAATCACACACACACACACACACACACTCGCTCATGCATGCATACACACACACCCAGGCACACACATCCACACTCACACACACATACAATCACACACACACACACACACACACACATACACTCACTCATGCATGCATACACACACCCAGGCACACACATCCACACTCACACACACATACACTCACACACACTCACTCATGCATGCATGCATACACACCCCCAGGCACACGCATCCACACTCATGCACACATACACTCACACACACACACACTCATGCATGCATTCATGCAAACACACACACACACTCAGGCACACGCACACATACACTCACACACACACACACAGGAAGAGCCAGGATATTCAAAACCAAGCTTTATGCCGCAGAACTTGAGACAAGGAAGTGATTGAGAGAGAGTATAAGAAAGTTTAAAATGCTAACAAAGTAACAGAGTAATGTGAAAAAGGAAAGGTAGATTTAAAAAGTACCAAGTAGACCTTGTCCAGGTGAAAAACGGTCATTGGAATGTAAAGGCCAAAGGTGAGGACAAGCATCAGCTGAGAGCGAAGTGAAATAACGGAACGGGAGAGAGATCGGGGGGCGCCCCACTGAGGCCGAGACAAGCAGGCGCGGGGAAGTCGGGCCAGGGTAACCAGAGTCTGGGGAGCCGGGCGGCAGTGGACAGCAATGTCAGAGAGGAGACGGGAGTTTGGAGCTCAGAGAAGACATGGCTCCTCAGAGTGAAGAACATGGCGATTTGTAAGCAGCAGGAAATAAACGGCCTCGGGAAAGCCGGCAGCGAGGGTGCTAACAACCACCGCCGGGAAAGATGGCCCACAAAAGGGTGATTGAGCCGGCAGCAGCTTTCTCATCGGAGAAACGAGAGACTGCAAGGAAACGGAATGGCAGCCTCCAGGGGGCGGGCGAAAGCAAGCCATCAGTCAGGCCCTCAACCTCAGCCTGTCACTCACAGCAGACCCCCCCACACAGCCAGCCTGTCACTCACAGCAGACCCCCCCATACAGCCAGCCTGTCACTCACAGCAGACCCCCCATACAGTCAGCCTGTCACTCACACCCAGACCCCCACACAGCCAGCCTGTCACTCACAGCAGACCCCCCCTACAGTCAGCCTGTCACTCACACCCAGACCCCCCCATACAGCCAGACTGTCACTCACACCCAGACCCCCATACAGCCAGCCTGTCACTCACAACAGACCCCCCCATACAGTCAGACTGTCACTCACAGCAGACCCGCCCCCCATACAGTCAGCCTGTCACTCACAGCAGACCCCCATACAGTCAGACTGTCACTCACAGCAGACCCCCCCATACAGTCAGACTGTCACTCACAGCAGACCCCCCATACAGTCAGACTGTCACTCACAGCAGACCCCCACACAGCCAGCCTGTCACTCACACCAGACCACCACACAGCCACACTGTCATTCACACCCAGACCCCCATACAGCCAGCCTGTCACTCACACCCAGACCCACATACAGCCAGCCTGTCACTCACACCCAGACCCCCATACAGCCAGCCTGTCACTCACAACAGACCCCCCCATACAGTCAGCCTGTCACTCACACCCAGACCCCCCCATACAGTCAGCCTGTCACTCACACCCAGACCCCCACACAGCCAGCCTGTCACTCACACCCAGACCCCCACACAGCCAGCCTGTCACTCACAGCAGACCCCCCCATACAGTCAGCCTGTCACTCACACCCAGACCCCCACACAGCCAGCCTGTCACTCACACCAGACCCCCACACAGCCAGCCTGTCACTCACACCAGACCCCCACACAGCCAGCCTGTCACTCACACCCAGACGCCCACACAGCCAGCCTGTCACTCATACCCAGACCCCCATACAGACTGTCACTCACACCCAGACCCACACACACATCAGACTGTCACTCACACCCAGACCCCCATACAGACTGTCACTCACACCCAGACCCGCACACAGCCAGCCTGTCACTCACACCCAGACCCCCACACAGCCAGACTGTCACTCACACCCAGACCCCCATACAGACTGTCACTCACACCCAGACCCGCACACAGCCAGCCTGTCACTCATACCCAGACCCCCATACAGACTGTCACTCACACCCAGACCCACACACACATCAGACTGTCACTCACACCCAGACCCCCATACAGACTGTCACTCACACCCAGACCCGCACACAGCCAGCCTGTCACTCACACCCAGACCCCCATACAGTCAGACTGTCACTCACACCCAAACCCCCACACAGCCAGCCTGTCACCCACACCCAGTCTGACATGTGAGAGGGTCTGGGTGTGACGTTGGAGTGAGGCAGGGGTCTGGGAAACAGAACAGTGACTCCGTTTCAGAGCATCACCACGCAGACTTGTAACCGTTACCGAGGAAAACACACCTTCACGTTCAGAGAAGCCCGCGGCCCCCGTGTGGACAAAAGTCACGTCAGCAGAAATCACCGTAATGAGACAACCGCCCCCCCCCTCCCCCCCACCCCCCGCCCTCGGCCTCTGCTGCGGCGAGATGTTCACCGAACTCCCGAGGGGGGAGCCATCGACCGCCGAGGCCGACGCCTTTCCCAGGCGGCTGCCCGGGGCTTCCCAAAGTCGCGCGGGGCAGACACAGGGCGGCCTCGGCCGGCGAGGGGTGGCGGGAGCCCGTGTGACACGCACCCCGCACCGGGCCGGGCCGGGCCGGGCAGCCCTGAGGCCGTACTGAGGGCCCGGGCCGAGGGGCTGGGTTAGACCCAGCGACTGCGGCTGGACTCCCTTCAAGTGGCTGAGACGGCACGTTTCATGTGTTGTGTATTTTAAAATGTATTTTTACTGCTTCCAGAGAGGACGGTGAGGGAGAGGGAAACATCGACGAGGAGAGAGAATCATGGATCGGCTGCCTCCTGCACGCTCGCACCCACAACCCGGGCCTGTGCCCCCGCAGGGAATCGGACCCCGGCTCCTGGTTCCCAGGCCGACGCTCCGCCCCTGCCTGCAGGCCGGCTGCTCTGTGTGTTTTAACCCGATGGGACGGTCACCGAAACAGCAGCTGGAGCGGGCTCTGCTCCCAGCCAGGGAAGAGTCAGAGGCGTCAGGTTTGTCCCCGCCTCCAGCAGCGAGAGAGCCGGACGGAGCACGTGTGACGGTGACTCCGACCTGGGCTGTGGGCAGCGCGGCTGACCTGGGCAGGGGAGACGCCGGTGCCCAGCTCACGGCTCCAGGAGCCCCGGCCAGCGGGCGGCCAGGGCAGAACCAGCACCTCTGAGCTCAGGAGGCCGAGGAGCGTCCAGCTCGTGGGGCAGAACCCCAGAGAGGAGGTGGGGTGCGGACAGAGCCTGCCGGGGCGCCCTCCAGCCCCGTGCTGTGGGTGGACCTGAGCCCCTGTGGTCTTGTGTGAGCACCCCCAAGGCTGGAGGGCGGGGGTGGGGGGCTGGGAAAGGGGACAAGCAGGGAGCGCATCCCCAGAGCCCACCGAGGCCCAGGGGGTCTGTGCCCCCCACGCCGGGGCACGGCCGGCTCCTCACGGCGGCCCCCAGCAGGAACGGGAATGGCGGGTGCCCCGGGGGAAGAGCACCCACTTGGCGCCGGGCGCGGGGCGGACGGAGCCCTGTCTCTTTCTAACCTCACTTTCGGGAAGTTGGAATCAGCACCGCGTGGGAGACGGGAGGAATGTCCTCATCAGCTCGCCCGGACTGATATTTAGGGACCACTTCCCCCGGTGACAGGGAGCAGCATCCCGTCTGAGTGCGCGGAGCCTCTGCCCAGACCGCTGGGCCGTCAAACCCGCGCGTTTGGAAGGATCGGAATCCCGCAGTCTGCTCCCCGCCCAGCACCGAGCCCCGTCAGACCAAGCACCATCAGACCGAGCCCCGTCAGACCGAGCCCCGTCAGACCCAGTCCCGTCGGACCGAGCCCCGTCAGACCGAGCCCCGTCAGACCGAGCCCCGTCAGACCCAGTCCCGTCAGACCCGGTCCCGTCAGACCGAGCCCCGTCAGACCCAGTCCCGTCCGACCGAGCCCCGTCAGACCGAGCCCCGTCAGACCGAGCACCATCAGACCGAGCCCCGTCAGACCCAGTCCCGTCAGACCCGGTCCCGTCAGACCGAGCCCCATCAGACCGGGACAAAGACCCGCGGAACCCCGGAGCCGGGACTTGGCGCCACCAGGGCTGCCCAGCGGGTGCCAAGCGCATCGGGAAAGGCTGCCAGGAATGAGAACGGAAACCCGACGTGTCAAGAATCCGGGCTGCACCCAACAGAGCTTCGGGAGGCATCTACAGCCTCAGGCGTGGAAAAGGGGGTGCGCCAGGGATCCGGGACCTACTCTGCCCAACTTCAAACCCCAGCCCATGCCGCGCCAGGGCGGGAGGGCGCGAGGGGCGTGTGGTCTGGCCCCCAGGGCTGGCGCGGGTCCTCAGGCTCGCTGCCCCACGGCCGCAGGACCTGCACCCCCCAACCCCCCCCCCCCAAGTTCTACATCCGCGTTCCAGCGAGAAGAGGGGGCCTGGCAGAGGGGTGCTCGCCTTGTCCTTCTCTTTTTAAAAAAATACATTTTATTGATTTCTTACAGAGAGGAAGGGAGAGGGATAGAAGGTCAGAAACATCGATGAGAGAGAAACGTCCATCAGCTGCCTCCTGCACGCCCCCCACTGGGGATGTGCCCACAACCAAGGCACATGCCCTTGACTGGAATCGAACCCAGGACCTTTCAGTCCCAAGTCCGACGCTCCATCCACTGAGCCACACCAGTTTCGGCCCGCCTTGTCCTTCTCTTTCCATCCTCAGCCACTCCCCTCCCTCCGGGAGGTCTGCTCAGCGGTCTCCCCTGGACCCTCAGGGCCAGTCCGGGACACGGCCCCCCTCCCCCACTGGGAGTGTCCAGGGACCGGTCCCGGGTCCACCTCCAGTGCTGACCACAGGGCGAAAGCACCAATCAGCACAGGTCACACACAGAAGAAGGGCGGGCTCAGCCTCACGGTGTCCAATCAGGGAGCACAGGGTCACTGCTGTGGTGACCAGCGGCGGCATGGCTGGGGACCAGGCCTCCCTGCCTTTCTCATCCTCCGTCTGCGGTGACGACATTCCCACCCCCCACACTGTGTGGGGTGCTTCCCCCATCACCGGAACGCCGACCGCGTGCCGAGGCAGAGGGCAGGGCCTTAGAGGAATGGACCGGGTAATCAGGAGCAGCAACACGCCTGTCTCACCCACCCGTCTGTCTCACCCACCCGTCTGTCTCACCCAATCAGGAGCAGCCACCCGTCTGTCTCACCCACCCGTCTGTCTCACCCACCCGTCTGTCTCACCCAATCAGGAGCAGCCACCCGTCTGTCTCACCCAATCAGGAGCAGCCACACGTCTGTCTCACCCACCCGTCTGTCTCACCCACCCGTCTGTCTCACCCACCCGTCTGTCTCACCCACCCGTCTGTCTCACCCACACGTCTGTCTCACCCACCCGTCTGTCTCACCCAATCAGGAGCAGCCACACGTCTGTCTCACCCACCCGTCTGTCTCACCCACACGTCTGTCTCACCCACACGCCTGTCTCACCCACCCGTCTGTCTCACCCACACGCCTGTCTCACCCACCCGTCTGTCTCACCCAATCAGGAGCAGCCACACATCTGTCTCACCCACACGCCTGTCTCACCCACCCGTCTGTCTCACCCACACGCCTGTCTCACCCACCCGTCTGTCTCACCCAATCAGGAACAGCCACACGTCTGTCAGTCTCACCCACCCGTCTGTCTCACCCAATCAGGAGCAGCCACCCGTCTGTCTCACCACATCAGGAACGACAGTGCACTTCCCTCCGCTGTCGCCACTGAACACCAAACCCGGTTTCTCTCCCGAGTTCTCACGGTGTGCGGAAGGGCTCACGCTCTCGTGTTCAGGGAAAATAAAGATGGAAGGGAAGACCGTGTGCCCTACCGAACAGGAAGAGCAGGAGGCCGAGGATGTGGGACCCTCGCCGGCTCTGAGCCACAAGCTCATGCCGCCCGTCACCGTCCTCCCCGGGGGCGTTCTTCCCCCCACGACAGCGCCTGATGGATGCGAGGTGCCCGGCCCCGCACGGAGCCGACCGGCCGGGGGCCGGCCCAGACCCCGGCCCCACCTCTTCACGATGCTCCACAGCCGTCTTCGCTGTGACGGCAGCACCACGGCGCGCGGTCACTTGGCTCAGAGAGCCGTCACCGGGGCTGCCTCGAGCCACGCACGCAGGGGCGCCCGTCAGCGCACCCCTCAGCGCCCTCCGACTCACCCGACACGCTTCCTCCCGGGGCCTCAAACGCCTCCGTCCATCCCAGGAGCCTTTGCCAATCTGTCCCCGAGGCCCGGGCCAGAGCCGGAGCCGGAGCCAGGTGGGCAAGGCTCTGGACAGCCCCCCCCCCCCCCCCCCCCGCCGGTGGGGCTCAGTGGACAGAGCGTCGGCCTGCGGACTGAACGGGTCCCGGGTTCGGTTCTGGTCAAGGGCACAGGCCCGGGTTGTGGGCTTGAGCCCCGGAAGGAGGTGTGCAGGGAGCAGCCGGTCCATGATTCTCTCTCCTCATTGATCTCTCTCTCTCTCTCTCTCTCTCTCTCTCTCTCTTCCTTTCTGAAATCATTAAAAATATATATATTAAAAAAAAAAAGCCGCCTGGATCAGATGACGAGTTGCTCTCACGCAGAAGGAGTTGTCGCCACAGGTGCCGGCAGATGGCCGCATGGGAGCAGCCGGGGGGCAGCCGGGGGCAGCTGGGGGGCAGCCGGGGGCAGCCGGGGGGCAGTTGGGGGGCAGTCGGGGGGCAGCTGGGTGCAGCCGGGGTGCAGCCGGGGGGCAGCCGGGGGCAGCTGGGGGGCAGCCGGGGGCAGCCGGGGGGCAGTCGGGGGGCAGTCGGGGGGCAGCTGGGTGCAGCCGGGGGGCGGCCGGGGGACAGCCGGGGGCGGCCGGGGGGCAGCGTGGCAGGAATGCCCTCCCCGCCTCCGAGGACCCTCAGGCGGCAGCAGGCTCAGCCTCCGGCCCGGCGCAGGGACGAGAGTGTGGGATGGCAGCCATGCCTTGGTTGCAGCACACCCCCCCCCCCCCCCGTGCCATCCTACACCGTCCAGGAAGCACGCTGTCCTGAGTGTTCAGGAGGCAAGAACCCCAGCACGGTCACCTTCTCCTGTCAGACAGTCAGACGGAGAGGACGGGGACGCACCCACCGTCGGGGGCCGGGGGGGGGGGGGGCGCGCGTGCGGGGTGCGGGACCTGCAGGCCGCACCGCCGTTGCCGACGGGGGAAAGGTCATTAAAACAACCCAAACACACCGTTCCGTGTCCAGGCTTCGAGCGGCGATGGGGACGACGCTGATCGTCACCCCGGCTGCTCCCCACCCCCCTGCGGGTCACCCCCGTGGGCGCGTGCAGGAGGGGGGGGGCGCTGCACCCACGGCCGCCTGCAACGGAGAGCCGAGCGCGCATCTGCTGGCGGCCCGGCCGGCGCGGGAGTGACAGGGCTTCTCCTATTTGCTAAATAGCCGGGCAGACGTGTCTTATTAGCAGTAACAACCTTGCTGGGAGCATTTCTGAGGAATTGAGTTAATGAGCCACTGACATTACAGCCTGAGGCAGGCAGGGTTCTCCCAGCCTCTCGGAGTGGGGGATGCCGGGAAAGGGGGGGGCTCCGTGTGACTGCTTCATTCTCTCTCCTCCACTGCGGCCACGTCTCAACCACTGTAAATCGTGGGGGCCGTGGGACGGGGCGTCGTCATTTTGGGGACACCTAGAGAGAAAGCCCAGAGGTCTAATCGCTCTGTGACCTGCCACGGCGACTGGCCAGCTGGGCACGGAGGAGCCACCGGGCCGCAGCCACGGGACCCGGCCACGTGTGGACGCAGGGGCTGCGTGACTGAGAAGGAGACCCACGCGGTGCTGACAGCCTGCGACTGTGGCTGCCCTGACGGCGGCAGCACCCGGCCCTCCTGGGACCAAAGTCGGGGTTAGCAATACATCACTCCACGCCCGGCCGGCGTGGCCCCGTGGCTGAGCGCTGACCTGTGAACCAGGCGGTCAGGGTTCGATTCCCGGTCGGGCACAGGCCCGGGGTGTGGGCTCCATCCCAGTGAGGGGCGTGCAGGCGGCAGCCGGTCCGTGATTCCCTCTCATCACTGATGTTTCTATCTCTCTCTCCCTCTCCCTTCCTCTCTGACATCCATAGAAACGTATTTAAAAAGCCCCCTCGCTCCCAGAGACCTGCCCTCCGTCCCCGCTGCCTCCGAGGGGCTGACACAGCCTCTTCCAGGAGCAGCGGGCTCGGCACCTCAAGATCCCACTTTTGGGGGGAGGGTCGGGTGGAAAAGACACCCAACCCAGACAGCGGCCGGGAGCAGGTTCACGGAGCAGCCGGAGTGGAACTCCAGTTGAACATCGGGGCCCCGGAGCAAGGGGCTCCCCGAGGAAAGAACCCCAATGGCTCACGGGTGTTGCCTGGAGCACGGGGCCTGCGCTGGCCAGGCCATGACTCGGGCTGCACTACGTGCCCACGGAGCGCCCCGCGGCCCTGCCCCCCTCAGCCTCGCCACCTGGCACCCTCCCGCGGCCAGCGGCCAGCGGCCAGCGGCCAGATGGAGTCACCTGACAGCTCTCCCTGGGGCTGCCACCAGCTCTGCCTCCACCCACAGGGGCCAGACCCCTAGGAGGACTCGCTTCGCTGTGCCCAGCTGTCACCCTGCTACCCCCCTCCTCGGGGTCCCTGTGTGCACCGGCACAGGTCCCGAGGTCCCCATGTGCTCCAGTCCCTGGGGTCCCTGCGTGCACGACACATGCCCCGGGGTCCCCGCGTGCACAGGCACAGGCCCCGGGGTCCCCACACGCACCGGCACAGGCCCAGGAAGGACCAAGCTCTGGCCACACGGCACTGGCCCGATATAACCCTCTGCCCACTGCCTTCCCTTCACTGTCACCCGTCACGCCTGTCCTGCAGCGGCTCCTAAATAAGCCACCCGCACTGACACCCCTGTTTCATGGGACACCCGGTGGAGGTAGGAGGACTCCAAAGGAAAACGCGTGCACGTCGCACCGGCCTGGCCTGGCCTCCAGAGGGCGCTGGCAGACGCTGGTGCCTGTCACTCCCAGGATGGACTGTGAGTGGGGAAGACAGACAGGGAGGCCGGGGAGGAAGCTCGGTGCGGCTCTGTGCTAATGAAGGCTGGCACCGCAGAATGGCGGGGAATGAGGCGGGCCGGGATTAACCAAACAATTAAGCAGCATCATCGTGTGCTGACAGCTACGACAGCACATGCCAAGGCGGTGACAGCCAGGCGGGAGGCTGCGCTCCCAGCACCCAGGGGCCGGCATCTCACAGGTGCTCGAGGCTGCTTGTTGGGAGGACGGAAATGACACCGAGAAGGTCAGGAAGGCGCCGAGTCCGAGACCGGTTCCCTCCAGCAGGAGGCAGAGCTGACTGCTCCCGCTGCCCGGGGCTGTGAGGAGAGGGGACAGGCCCGAGCCCACGGCACAGGGACATGTGCTCCAGCCAGAAACTGCACGCGCCCCTCAGTGCCGGCCGGGCGGCCCCCGGAGGGCGGACTCGCCGCCGGGGGAGCAGCTGGGATGACTGGCAGGGGTGGCGACGGGCGGTATCTGTGCCCGAGGCCACGTGGAGTCTGCGGGCAGGGAAGGGGCAGGAGGCGGAGCAGCGGAGACGGAGGAGCGGAGGTGACACGGTGGGAGGAGAGCCCGAGCCTGAGCACTGAGAGGAGGGCCGGGGGTCCCTGGGGACAGTGAGCACAGCGGGGACCTGGTGAGGGGAGACCTGGGTGGGGGAGACCTGGTGAGGGGAGACCTGGGTGGGGGAGACCTTGTGAGGGAGATCTGGGTGGGGGAGACCTGGGTGGGGGAGACCTGGGTGGGGGAGACCTGGGTGGGGGAGACCTGGGTGGGGGAGACCTGGTGAGGGGAGACCTGGTGAGGGGAGACCTGGTGAGGGAGACCTGGGTGGGGGAGACCTGGGTGGGGGAGACCTGGGTGGGGGAGACTTGGGTGGGGGAGACCTGGGTGGGGGAGATCTGGTGGGGGAGACCTGGGTGGGGGAGACCTGGGTGGGGGAGACCTGGGTGGGGGAGACTTGGGTGGGGGAGATCTGGGTGGGGGAGACCTGGGTGGGGGAGACCTGGGTGGGGGAGACCTGGTGAGGGAGACCTGGGTGGGGGAGACCTGGTGAGGGGAGACCTGGTGAGGGCAGACCTGGTGAGGGGAGACCTGGTGAGGGGAGACCTGGGTGGGGGAGACCTGGTGAGGGAGACCTGGGTGGGGGAGACCTGGGTGGGGGAGACCTGGGTGGGGGAGACCTGGGTGGGGGAGACCTGGGTGGGGGAGATCTGGTGGGGGAGACCTGGGTGGGGGAGACCTGGGTGGGGGAGACTTGGGTGGGGGAGATCTGGGTGGGGGAGACCTGGGTGGGGGAGACCTGGGTGGGGGAGACCTGGTGAGGGAGACCTGGGTGGGGGAGACCTGGTGAGGGGAGACCTGGTGAGGGAGACCTGGGTGGGGGAGACCTGGGTGGGGGAGACCTGGGTGGGGGAGACGTGGGTGGGGGAGACCTGGGTGGGGGAGAT
Source organism: Antrozous pallidus (assembly GCA_027563665.1). Lineage (NCBI taxonomy): Eukaryota > Metazoa > Chordata > Mammalia > Chiroptera > Vespertilionidae > Antrozous > Antrozous pallidus. The sequence goes on along the minus strand of CM050516.1, from coordinate 1,721,766 downwards.
CTGGTGGGGGAGACCTGGGTGGGGGAGACCTGGTGAGGGGAGACCTGGGTGGGGGAGACCTGGGTGGGGGAGACCTGGTGAGGGGAGACCTGGGTGGGGGAGACCTGGGTGGGGGAGACTTGGGTGGGGGAGACCTGGGTGGGGGAGATCTGGTGGGGGAGACCTGGGTGGGGGAGACCTGGTGAGGGGAGACCTGGGTGGGGGAGACCTGGGTGGGGGAGACCTGGTGAGGGGAGACCTGGGTGGAGGGAGACCTGGGTGGGGGAGACCTGGGCGAGGCCACAGGGGGCCCTCAGGCTGCTGGCTCTGGCCCTCGAGAGCCCGCTTCTCAGAGGCGGGAAAGGCCTGCAGGACCTGTGCCCTCACAGCCGGTCCGTGCCCAGCGCCCGCTCCCTGCTCACCCTCCGGGGGAAGGGGGGCTGGAGCTAATTTTTGCAATGAGGCATCTCAGGTAACAAAGAACTCACACACACATGCACATATGTGTACACACGTGTGCACGCACCCCGCATTAATGCAGAGAAGATGGAAGACAGACTCACAGTGTCTCACCCAAGACCCGGCTCTTTCAGATGCACCTTCTCCTCCGGCTCCTGCCGGGGAGGCCACCTCCGCACACTCCCGAGGCTGAGCCGAGCGCTGGGCCAGAGGCAGTGTGCGGTCTCCCGCTTTAGAAAACGTGTTCCCCCGAAGGAACCCCAGCACAGCCTCAACGCAGGACGCAAACGCGGGGCCAAGCTGGGGACAAACTCCTGGGCCCTGCCCGCCGGCTACCCGGGTCTGCTTTCCCGTGGGGGGTCCGGCCCCGGCTCCACCCGGCACGCAGTGACTCGGGGGCGGCTCCCAAGTCCCCGTTTCTCTGAGGACCGCACCGTGTGGCCCGCGGCCGGCACCCAGCTGCTGTACGGACACGGGTGAACGCTCCGTCACCCAGGTCCCCGGGGGTGGCGGGGAGGGGCCCGGGCCAGGCAGGCTCCGGCCCGCGTGTGCCGGGGCTGTGGGCACCCGGGGAGTCAGGCGGCGAGCAGCGACTGCCCGATTTCCAGGATCACAGACGCAGGCGAGCGTCGTAACTGTCCCAACGCGTGGCTGGCGGGCTGCTTCCCGCAGGCCCGGTCTCGCTGCTCTCCTACCCTGTCTCCCCGAAGGTAAGACATCCCCTGAAAATAAGACCTACTTGCCGTAATAGAAAGCACCCCCCTGAAAATAACATCTAGTGCCTCTTTGGGAGTAAAAATTAATATAAGACACTGTCTTATTTGGGGGGAAACAAGGTAGGAAACACGGTTCCTCTGCAAACAGTGACCCCAGTGCCTCTCCATCCTTAAAAGCAGTCTCGCCGAAACCGGTGTGGCTCAGTGGATGGAGCGTCGGCCTGCGGACTGAAGGGTCCCGGGTTCGATTCCGGCCAAGGGCATGTGCCTTGGCTGTGGGCACATCCCCAGTGGGGGGTGTGCAGGAGGCAGCTGATCGATGTTTCTGGCTCTCTCTCCCTCTCTCTCCTCTAAAAACTCAATAAAATTCACAGTAAAAAGAAAGCAAAAATCGGCCTCCACGCCGGCCGGCCGTCCTCGCCCACGAGGCTCTCGTCCCGAATCGGCCCCGCGCCCGCTCTGCCTGCGAGGGCGCAGGCCCGGCTCCATCCCGGCCGGGCGGGCGGTGCCACATTCCAAACGAGCGGCTGCTTACTGGGTCCAAGCTCAGAGTCAAGGGCGGGGTGCGAGTCCGGGGTCAGGTTAGAAAGGGGACAAAGCTCACACACAGCCTGAGACAAGGCGCCCCCAAGAGAGTGAGCTCATTGGGTCGCCCTGGCCTTGACCTTCCCAAGGTCAGTCTGCGCGGCGGCCCCGGCTGGGAGGCCTGCCCGCTAACTCGGGGACCCTCAGAAGCGGGGCGCCGGGCTCCCCTGCTCGTCCCTCCGTGCACAGGGAGAGTGCCCAGGGCCCGTCTGGAGGAGGCCCCCCGACACAGCCAACAGCACCCACAAACCAGAAACCACCAGCCGTGTGCGGCTCCGGTCCGAATCCCCCCCCCCCCCCCCCCCCCGCGGAGCACCGACCTGTCTGCCCGAGGGTGGGGTGGGGGGAGACGGGGGTGGCGGGTCTCTCTCTTGTTCTCGAGGGCGAATGCGGCGGGGTGCCCGCACCTCTGAGCGGCTCGGCCCCCGTGTGCGCTGAAGCTGTGCTCCCGGCCTCCTCCAGCCTCTCTCCCCGGTGAGGGCCGGGGTGCGGGGGCCCCCCACAGGAGCGCGGGGCGGCTGCAGCCTTTTCCGAGTCTCCAGGTCAAGGCCACGTCGGCTCGGTCACCTCCACCGGGACGTGTTTTGGGGACAACCAAGGAAGAGCAGCAGCAGGTGGAGGTACGGTGGCAGCCTGGGTTCCCCTGTACCCACCGAACCCCCCCTCTCCCCGCTGCAGGGGCTGCTGTTCTCCCCGCTGCCTGCTGTCCCGGGCACCAGGCCTCGTTCTGAATGTGGCCGTGCATCTGTGCCAGCTGCGCTCGGGCTGTGACCGGGCGCCCCCCGGGGCCGGTTCCCGCCAGTCCCGGGGACCCGACCCACTGCCGCGCCCTCCCGCGGCTCTCTCCGGCTCCCGGCGCTCCTCCGTGGAGCCGGCCGGCAGCCCCAGCCAGCTGTGGTCATTCATTTCTTAGAGCATTAATATTTTAAAGTCCTTTTTCTTTTGCTGGAAACGCAGGCCCGCCCGCCCACCCGGGAGTCCCGGCTCCTGCTGTTCTCGCTCGGATGCAGGAAGCTCACCTCATCCAGCATCTCCGGCCCCCGCCCTCAACAACACCCTCCCCGTCAAGGGCGCGGGGATGACCTGCGCTGGGGGCCGGACCGGGCGGCATTCTTCCTCTTGATTACGAGCCTCGGAACGGGAGGGGAATTATAAAGCCACGGAGAGGATTAATGCGGCCCGACCTCTCTCTCTCTCTCTCTCTCTCTCTCTCTCTCTCTCTCTCTCTCTCTCCCTCCCTCCCTCTCCTGGCTCTTTATCTCGAGTGATTAAAATGCCGCAGGAAAGGACCTGCGTGGAGCAGACGCAGCTGCCAGGACAGGCGCAGCGGCGAGCGCGGGCTGGGGCGGCGGGAGGCGAAGGGCGCAGTGCGGTTTCAATCACGCTCACCGGGCGCTGCTCCGGCGGCCCGGCCGTAACTTTCCCACAGGCGGGGACGCGCTCCGGGCGAGAAGGGAAGAGAAACGGTGCGTCAGCCGCGAAAAGGAGAGGCCACCGACAGCTACCGAGGGAGCAGGGAGATTAAAGCCGCCCGTCCCGCCCCTGCAGCGCGTGCTGGGCGAGCCGCTGGCGTCTCTGCCGCGGGACGCTGAGGCGCGGCCACACCTGGCGCGGGGCATGGCGCCCGGGCCGAGGGCAACGGCCAAGGCACCAGGGACTCGGGGTCCCTGCCCGGGGGCCACCTCGCCTTCAGGCACGCCCGAGTCCTCGTAGACCTCCCCGGCAGCCGGCCCGAACGAGTCCCCACCTGTCGCTGTGATCACAGAGCACCCCCGCGGGTGGGCCCCCCCGCAGTGGGGCTACCCCTCCGGGTGCTGACCCCGCGCAGTGGGGCTACCCCTCCGGGTGCTGACCCCGCGCAGTGGGGCTACCCCTCCGGGTGCTGACCCCGCGCAGTGGGGCTACCCCTCCGGGTGCTGACCCCGCGCAGTGGGGCTACCCCTCCGGGTGCTGACCCCGCGCAGTGGGGCTACCCCTCCGGGTGCTGACCCCGCGCAGTGGGGCTACCCCTCCGGGTGCTGACCCCGCGCAGTGGGGCTACCCCTCCGGGTGCTGACCCCGCGCAGTGGGGCTACCCCTCCGGGTGCTGACCCCGCGCAGTGGGGCTACCCCTCCGGGTGCTGACCCCGCGCAGTGGGGCTACCCCTCCGGGTGCTGACCCCGCGCAGTGGGGCTACCCCTCCGGGTGCTGACCCCGCGCAGTGGGGCTACCCCTCCGGGTGCTGACCCCGCGCAGTGGGGCTACCCCTCGGGGTGCTGACCCCGCGCAGTGGGGCTACCCCTTTGGGTGCTGACCCCGCGCAGTGGGTCTCTCAACCACACCCTTTGCACTTGCCATTCCGTGGTTTGGTTTCAGTGTCAGAGCAAGATGGTCAGGAGAGTGTCCGGAGCGTGGACGCCAGAGAACAGGGGTCACACTCACAGTGCTGAGGAGGAACTGCCGGCCCAGGGTGGCCACGGTGAGCTCTCCCTGCCCCCCATCATCTGTATCAGAAACTGTCGACAGAGGTTGTTTTGACCCTGACCT
>CM050516.1:1620000-1715000 GCA_027563665.1 Antrozous pallidus | reverse complement strand
GAATAACGTTTCCATGCAGGAGGCAGGTGCGGGGGAGGGGGTTCGGGAGAGGGAGGGTGGGTATGGGAGAGGGAGGGTGGGTGCGGGGGAGGGAGGGTGGGTGTGGGAGAGGGAGGGTGGGTGCGGGGAGGGGGTTTGGGAGAGGGACGGTGAGTGCGGGAGGGGGAGGGTGGGTGCGGGAGGGGGAGGGTGGGTGCTGCGGGCTCCCTCCCCGCCTCCGCCTCCGCCCTCACTGCTCACGGGCGTCGCAGACCGGCCGAGACTCAGACAAGCCTCAGCAGTTGCCATGACAAAAGGACGTAGTGTTCTGTTTAAAGCTTTAATTTTTCAAACAGCGTTTTTACCTTGAAGAAGAAGAAATTTGAAAGGACCCTATTTGCCCGGCTGGCGTGGCTCCGGGGTTGAGTTCGATTCCCAGTGGGGCACACGCCCAGGTTGGGGGCTCGAGCCCCCGTGGGGGGCGTGCAGGAGGCGGCCGATCGGTGAGTCTCTGCTCACGGATGTTTGTCTCTCTCTCCCTCTCCCTCCTCTCTGACATAAGAAGGAAAAGGTGCCGTTTGATTTCCGGGAGAAAACGCTCTCGCCCGCCAGAGAACACAGGAACCTTTCGTTTCATCCGGGCTCCTCAGCGTGGAGGGCGCGCTGGGCTGCCGGCGGCTTTTAGTGGCCTCGCTGCCCTCCCGGGCGGGGGGGGGGGGGGGTTCATGATCGAAAACGTGCGTTCGCTCTGCCCCGCAGATCCTTCCGGAGCGCTCTGAGGAGACAGGGTGTGTGTCTGAGAAGCGACACGCACAGGCCGCTCCCGGAGCACTCCGAGTGTCCCCGGGGGGGCGTTATTGCACATTTATTTGGTTTGGGAAAGCACGGAGTGGCGCCCCGCGATGGCCGTTTACTGACACGGAAACGGGCTGTGAGGAGCAGGCAGGGGCCGGGCGCTTGGCAGGCTGCATCCAGCACGACGCCATGCGTGCCCACACGGCAGGCTTCCCCGGGCAAGGTGTACCAGGGCACGTTCATCTTGAAAGCTGGTGGCGCTGAACTCTGTGTGACAGGATTGCCGGCGACTGTGCGAGCCTTGTTCGTACTCTTCCCCGTGTTCCCTCACTTCACGTTCGTCAGCCCCGGTTCGAACGGAGAACCAGCTGAGGATTCGGAGCAGGAAAAGACATGTCTCCATCGCACGCTCCGATCAGCCCCCCGGCCCGACCTCCTGGGCCCCAGCTCCTCCGCCCTGAGGCCTGGCGTCACCCATCTGGTGACCGCAGCCGCCTCCCGCTGAGGCCCTACTGTGCGCGAGGCCCATGGTACCCGCCTTCTGCTGAGGCCCTACTGTGCGCAAGGCCCACCGTACCACCTTCTGCTGAGGCCCTACTGTGCGCAAGGCCCATGGTACTCGCCTTCTACTGAGGCCCTACTGTGCGCAAGGCCCACCGTACCACCTTCTGCTGAGGCCCCACTGTGTGCAAGGCCACAGGCATCTCGGCGCAGCGGCAGCCACACACATGTTGGCGAGCATCAGCCACACGCATCTTGGCGAGCATCAGCCACACGCATGTTGGCGAGCATCAGCCACACGCATCTTGGCGAGCATCAGCTACACGCATGTTGGCGCAGCGCAGCCACACGCATCTTGGCGAGCATCAGCCACACGCATGTTGGCGAGCATCAGCTACACGCATGTTGGCGAGCATCAGCCACACGCATCTTGGCGAGCATCAGCCACACGCATGTTGGCACAGTGCAGCCACACGCATCTTGGCGAGCATCAGCCACACACATGTTGGCGAGCATCAGCTACACGCATGTTGGCGCAGCGCAGCCACACGCATCTCGGCGAGCATCAGCCACACGCATGCTGGCGCGGCGGGGGCGGGAGGAGTGCGAACGCAGGTCACGCGGGGTCTCTCCTGGGAGCACATTTCCTCTTGTGGCCAAACCAGGCCCGGCCCACTTGTTTCCCGATCCGCCCCCTCGCCGCACCCGGGCTCCCCCTCGCCCTCAGTGGGTGGGGAGCCGCCTAGTCCCGCTCCAGGGGCCGTTTCCCGCTCACGGCGGCTGCCCAGGAGGGAGCTGGCCTGGCGGACGGTGTGAGCCCGGCCCCCGGAACCCCCGCACCACGCCGCCCACCGGCCGCGCGGCTCACCATCGCGGCTGGGGCTCTTTTGGAAAGCCACCTCCTCCCCCGGCCGGCGTGGCTCAGGGGTTGAGCGTCGACCTATGAACCGGCAGGTCGGGGTTCGATCCCCGGTCAGGGCTCCCTCCCCGGCGTGGGGCGTGCAGGAGGCAGCCGATCCGGGGTTCTCTCTCATCACGGGTGTTTGTCTCCCGCTCCCTCTCCCTGCCTCTCTGACATCAATAAAATGTATTTTAAAAAGCGCACACGCTCACAACACCTGTACGGTCGCAAGGTCTCACCTCCCAGACATTCCTTATCTACACCCCTGTTCCCTGGGGACCAGCATTTTAAAAATGTCGCCCCATTACGGGGGCCACTGGAGACAGGGAACACGCAGGCTCACACCACGCTGCCGGCTGTATGGAAACCTGAGTACACCTCCGTTTTAATTGAGATTTAAAACGTGTTAAGCACTTATACCATTCTGAACATGAAGTAGAAATGAAATATCAGTTTCTTAATAAATATGAAAATAGAATAATTCCTTCATTAAAATGGTAATACCCCCAAATTATTCAATTAATAAAAAAGACGATCTCATATCTCCAGGAGAGGCATTGTCTCCCCAAAAGCTCATTACTCCCGGTAGACAGCGCAGCCGCCTGCCTGCCTTTAACCAGCTCTAAATGCATTTTAATAAAATGGTAATTCCACTCTAACAAGTGACGTTTCCAACATGCGCTGAATAATTCCGAGTTACTGATAATGCCCACAGGGGGGTCTTATCAGTTGGTTCATCAGCTTTGATCAAGAACTGAATTTTTAGAAATTTCATAAAAAGCCTTATGTTTCTTTTTCTTCTTAAAATATGTTTTGTTTTGTTTTTTTTACTAATTCCAGAGAGGAAGGAGGAGGGAGAGTGATAGAAACATCGGTGACGAGAGAGGATCATTAATGGGCTGCCTCCCGCACAGCCCACACGGGGGATTTGGCCCACAACCTCGGCACATGAACCTCGACCGCTGGGTCCTGGGTTGACACTCAACCACTGACCCACTCCCGCCAGGGAAAAGTGTCTTATTTTTACTACAACCTCTTTCCCCGAAAATAAGACAGGGTCTTATATTAATTTTTGCTCCCAAAGATGCGCTAAGATCTTATTTTCGGGTGATGTCTTACTTTCGGGGAAGCAGGGCAATAAAACAACAGCATATCTTATATTAATTTTTGCTCCCAAAGATGTGCTGGATCTTATTTTCGGGTGATGTCTTACTTTCGGGGAAGCAGGGCAATAAAACAACAGCGTAACTGATGAAGACAGTCAGTGTCACTTGATAACTAATGGTGAAGGAAGACCATAGTGATTACCGCGAACATCCCCCCCCTGCATTCCGCTGGTGCCCACGCCGGCCTTGTACGGATCTGATGCTGGACGGGCTCCCGGAGGCAGGAGTGACTCGGGCTGGGGAGCCAGGGGAAGTGGTAGCCCCCACGGCCACGCACCTCGCCAGCGGTGCGGCCAATCCCCGGGGAGGCTGCGGGCGGCCTCTCCCCCGGCTTCCCTGGTGGCGGGCCAAGGTGTGGGATACCCCCCCCCGAAATTCTCACCTGCTAGACGACACCCAGGAACCCCCCGCTCGGCCTCAGCCCCGCCCCCTGGGCAGGCACATCCTCCCCTGAGCTCGGAGCTCTCAGAGCCGCCGCGTCCTCGGGCCACCCCGGGCTCGGCCACACGGGCCTGGCGGCTGTTCTGTGGGCGTCGCCCCAGATCACTGAAGATTCTGAAAGTCACAGAGAGGGCGCCCCAGGAGAGGAGCCGGTGACCCGCGACCCGGAGGGGGTGTCAGTTCGGTAACGGCCGCCGTCCCCGCCGCCCGTCCATTATCCGCCGCGCTCGCTGTCAGAGCATCCATCAGAGGCTCCGCGTCCCGCTCCAAATTGAAATTCGCTCGCCGGGAGACGGTTCAGGAGACCTTCCAAATTCGTAATCTCCTCTCAGGCCCAAAATTACCCTCTTAATCGATGCATAGAACATCAAACTGTTTAAATAGATTTCCTCAGGATGGCCTTTCCTGGGCTAATAAGCCAATTTTCCGACAGATGCCCAGGAAGTTTAATTTCTTGGCCTCCGGGACGATCAATTCCGTTCCCAGCCCCGCGCTGGGCCCTGTGCCTGACCTCCGGAGTCAAGGTCAGAGGGAGGGGCTGCGGGAAGGAGCTCAGCCCTGGGCCGCGGTGGCGTGCGGGGACGGCTGTGCGATGGGCAGGGCCGCACGGAGGAGCCGCATTGGAGACGCGCAGGCAGGAGCGGGTGGTGAGGGCGACAGGCTGGGGCGGGGGAGGTGCACCGGGGGAGGGTGGTGGGGAAGCGGGGGAGAAACAGCCGACGGATGGCCTGGCCCGGTGTGGGAAGCCCTGAGGACATCCACAGGGGAAGGTGCCGAGCCTGAGGAAGCTGCGTCCCCCTCAGAGGGTGGAGGTTTGGGTGAGGGGCACAGGCGGCCCCTGCAGTGGACCCGGCCTCGCCCAGCGCGCCTGCACCATCGCGGGAGGTGGCCTCAGCGACGCTGAGCCTGGGCGGTTTGGAGGGAACCCATTTCTGCATCCTCCCCTTCCATCCTCCCCCCTGCACCACTCCGCCTAAGACGCCCCTGACCTCCAGGGCCCCCCAGGCTGCCAGACCCCAGGACCCCCCATGCTGCCAGACCCAGGCCTCCCCCCGCCAGGCTGCCAGACCCAGGGTCTCCCCAGGCTGTCAGACCCAGGACCCCCCCCCCCCAGGATGCCAGACCCAGGCCCCCCCAGGCTGCCAGACCCAGGCCCCCCCCAGGCTGCCAGACCCAGGCCCCCCCAGGCTGCCAGACCCAGGGTCCCCCCATGCTAGCAGACCCCAGGCCCCCACCTGCCAGGCTGGCACACCTGAGGTTGCCTGAGTCTCAGGAATGAGTCTGGGGTGGACCTGGGGCCAGAGTCCACTACCCCCTTCCTCTCCCCACACCCCTGTGAGCCAGCCCCCGTTCCCTCAGCTGGGCTGTGCAGTCAGCATTTGATTGGCGGTCCCCCCTGGGCTAAGCAAGTGTTTCATCAGCAAAATATGTACCTGGTGAGCCCTGTACGTGTCCTTCCCGTGTCTGTTCTCCGACAGGCCGCCTAGTTTTGTGGGGCTCATAGACCCGGTTCAGCCCCGCCTTCCACAGAGGGGAAACTGAGGCCCGCTCCCCGCCCGGCTCCGTGCGGGGGGCGGGGTCTCCCGGGCCGCGCCAGCCCGGGTGGGGGGGGGGGGGAGCGGGTGAAGTCTGAGCGCCCGCGATAACGCCGTCTCAGCGCGAAGAGAAACTAATTAATTTTCATCAAAAGCAGCATGAATAAAACCAGACGCGCCGAACAGTGAATTAAAACTAATGAGGGGATATTGCCGCCTGGAAGCAGATTGACTTTAGTTAATTCGGAGAAGAAAGAGCCCGGGCCTCTTCTGCAGGTGATAGCGTTGCGACGATCCCCTCTCCACGCCGAAAGCGCTTCTCGAAAACAGCCGCAGACAGAGTTAATAAATCAGGTCCCATCTGGGCCCCGATGGCAGCGGAGCGGGGCGCTCAGAGGCCGGGACGCGGGGCGATGGGGCGCGGGGCAGGCTCTGCCGCAGAGTGGAGGGCAGGGGCGGTGCTCTACGCCTGTCAGCTGTCACTGCAAGGCCTCTTCCCCCAACCCCCGCCCCCCCCCCCCCCAGGCTGTGGCCCTGAGAGGGAGGAGGCAGTGGGAGCAGGGGCAGAGGGCACGGGAGCCCTGCCTTCCCTGTCACTCCTGCGTCCCTCTGTCCGGTCCGGTCGGTCACTGGTTGGTCACTGGTCAGTCCCCATCCCTGGCTCGCGGGGGGCCTGGGGCCTGGGCGCTCAGAGCTCAGGGCGACGTGGTGTCCTGAGCAAGAGGTGTCCTTCTCAAACGCCGGGCCACTGCCCTCGCGGCGGGCACGGTCTGGCCGCAGCCCCGCCTCCCCCAGGGCGGCACCCACCCGAGTCTCCTCCGCCAGGTCCCGGGGCACCACCAGGGCCGCGCTCTTGACCCGACCTTCCCCCCGAACGGACAGCCTCCGGCCCTCCCAGGAATAGTCCGAGGCCGAGAGGAGGTGGGGCGCCGCCTGCCGGGCCCGCAGAACCCGGGGCACGAGGGCCACGGCGGAAGGGGTGCCCGGGCCCGGGGACGCGAGGCCTGGGAGGGGAGTCTGGGGGCGGCTCCCTCCGCTCGCCCGGAGGCAGGTGGCGAACTCCTAGCGTGTCCTCGAGGGCCAGGAGCCCAGGGCGGGCCGAGACCTCCCCCTGCCCTCCCCCCCCCCCCCCCCCCCGTGTGATGAGCACCTGTCACCCCAACTTGCTGCGGCCGATTCCCGGGCCCATGCCAGCGAGTCTGCTGTGGGTCTCGGTGATGCTGGCACTGTGGTCCCTGAGCCCCACCGGGAGCTGGTCACCGGGAGCCCGAGACCCCGCCTCCCGCCCCGCCCTGCGCTGAGGACCGCCTGCCTGCCCAGGCCGAGCAGAGCCCGGAGCCGGCCCCTGATGAGCCCCCGCGGCCGCTGGAGCAGGGACCACGCTCAGAACTGAGCCGCGTCCCCGAGTGACAGGCGCCCGGGGCCGCCGACACGTCCTGCGGCGGCGGGGGGTTTCCACGGCGCCCGGTAAAGGAACAGCGTCCGCTCTCACTTCTCCCGAGAGTCCGGTCCTTGTCCCGGCCCAGCCTTTCCCGGCCTGTGCGGGATTTGCCCTGGGCGGGCCCGGCGGGGGGTGGGGGGGTGAGGGGTGAGGGGTCTCCTCTCCCTGCCCCTCCCTCCCTGTCCGACCGCATCTCCCCACTCAGCAAACCCCTGTCCCTACCCCTTTCACACAAGCTCTTTATGTACTTTTGTCTCCTGTCGCCCGTAAACAGTTCTGAACACTAGATCCCCCTCATATATTGTAAGCCTGCATTTCAATACTTTTAGTTTCTAGCGTATTTTAAATACAACTTTCGATCGCTCTTTGAAATGCATCCAAAAGGGACTTCGGTACCATTTGCTACCCACTGTCACTCCTATGAAAATCTCCTTTGTCATTCCTGGGCATTTCGTTTTATTCCTTTTCCTCCTCCTGCAACCCACGTGCAGAATTTTATTTACTGCAACGTATGTTATCCTCGAAAGTCTTTCATCACTGTTACTGCTCCTCTCTAAAGAAAGGACAGGTATTTCATTATCGCTTTTTCCTTTTTTCCATTCAAGTCCCTGTGATCCTAAAGCTCTACATGTTAAAAAAAGTTCTGGGTTTCTCTCTTGAGCCCTGACCGGTGTGGCTCAGTGGGCAGAGCGTCTGCCCACGAACGGAAGGGCCCTGGGTTCCGTTCCGGTCAAGGGCGTGTGTCTTGGTTGCAGGCTCCCTCCCTGGCCCTGGTTGGGGGGCATGCAGGCGGCAACCAGTCCACGTGTCTCTCTCACATCGATGTTTCTCTCTCTCTGTGCCCCCGCCCCCACCACCCCTCTGCTCTCTAAAAACCAATGGGAAAATCCCCGCGGGTGAGGACCGACAACAACAAGAAGACCGTTTCCCCGGGGCCTGCTCCCGGGAGACCCCGCGGGACGGCGTTCAGGTCCCACACGGTCACGCGGGCCGATGGCCACGGCCAGGGGGTCTCCAGCCCCCGCCCGGCCCAGGAGCCGGAAACCTGGAGCCGACTGTGGGGACCGCCCGGGAAAGCCGCGCCCGCTGTCCCCGGCGGCAGCAGAGTGACCGGAGTGACCCCGCAGCGGCTTCTCTCGCCGCCCCGGGCTGGGGTCGGAGCTGACTCCGCGGGGAGGGCGTCCCCGAGGCTGACGTGGGGTGAGAGGTGATCACGGGACCCGCGGGGACACGGCGAGGAGCCGCCGACTGGGACACGCGGGAGCGTCCCGGGGAAGCGCCATCGGCTCCTGCTCTTTCTTTTTCATTTAAAAAAAATATATTTTATTGACTTTTTATGGAGAGGGAGGGAGAGGGATAGAGAGTCAGAAACATCCATGAGAGAGAAACATCCATCAGCCGCCTCCTGCACACCCCCCACTGGGGATGTGCCCGCAGCCAAGGTACATGCCCTTGACCGGAATAGAACCCGGGACCCTTCAGTCCGCAGGCCGACGCTCTAGCCACGGAGCCACACAGGTTTCGGCCTGGCTCTTTCTGATATGAATTCCGTCCCACAGCTCAGCCCCACGTGCTCCTGACAAAGTGGGGGACGTGGAGGGGGCGCTCACTCTGGATCCGGCCGCGGCCTCAGAGGAGCTGGTGGCCTTTCGCGTGAGGGACACGTGGGTGACTGACCTTTCGCCGGCCGTTCCATACCCTCGCCCGCTGGGCAGGCCGGGCTCCATCACCTCTCGGGGACAGGCACCGGCCGTCACGCCGCGGGGGGCACCGAGGGGCCGGCCAGCTGCCTGTGGAGCGGCCGCCAGAGGACACTCTGCAGAGCCAGCGGCAGCCCCGGAAGGTGAGCGTCGGGAAAGGGAAGGGGGGCACCGGGAGGAGGGGGTGGCTTAGCCCAGAAAGCACCTAACGGGACGGCGGGGAACTGCCGGAGCCGCCCGCGGTTCGGTGGCTGTCAGCGCGGTTTCTCACCACCGACAGCTGGTGCCGCGGCCCGGCCCAGGCCCGGAGGCTCGGCACGCCGGACAGAGCGCACACCGCGACGGCAGGGAGACCCGATCTCTAGCCCGCCTGTGCCCCAACAGCCTCTCTGGGCCCCCCACGGCCTCTCTGTACCCCGAATGGCCTCTCTGCACCCCAAATGGCCTCTCTGCGCCCCCACGGCCTCTCTGCACCCCAACGGCCTCTCTGCACCCCAACGGCCTCTCTGCACCCCAAACGGCCTCTCTGCGCCCCCAACAGCCTCTCTGCACCCCAACGGCCTCTCTACGCCCCAACGGCCTCTCTGCACCCCAACGGCCTCTCTGCACCCCAACGGCCTCTCTGCACCCCAAAGGCCTCTCTGCACCCCAATGGCCTCTCTGCACCCCAAACGGCCTCTCTGCACCCCAACCGGCCTCTCTGTACCCCAACGGCCTCTCTGCACCCCAAACGGCCTCTCTGCATCCCCACGGCCTCTCTGCACCCCAAACGGCCTCTCTGCACCCCAACGGCCTCTCTGCACCCCAAATGGCCTCTCTGCACCCCAACGGCCTCTCTGCACCCCAAATGGCCTCTCTGCACCCCAAACAGCCTCTCTGTACCCCAAACAGCCTCTCTGTACCCCAACGGCCTCTCTGTACCCCAAATGGCCTCTCTGCACCGCAATGGCCTCTCTGCACCCCAAATGGCCTCTCTGCACCCCAAATGGCCTCTCTGCACCCCAAACGGCCTCTCTGTACCCCAACGGCCTCTCTGTACCCCAAATGGCCTCTCTGCACCGCAACGGCCTCTCTGCACCCCAAACGGCCTCTCTGCACCCCAAACGGCCTCTCTGCACCCCAACGGCCTCTCTGTACCCCAAATGGCCTCTCTGCACCCCAACGGCCTCTCTGCACCCCAAATGGCCTCTCTGCACCCCAACGGCCTCTCTGCACCCCAAATGGCCTCTCTGCACCGCAACGGCCTCTCTGTACCCCAAACGGCCTCTCTGTACCCCAAACGGCCTCTCTGTGCCCTGAATGGCCTCTCTATGCCCTGAATGGCCTCTCTGCACCCCAACGGCCTCTCTGCGCATCCGTTACAGCAACGGGAGGCGACAAACCCTTGCAGGAGAGGAACATGGAGCGTTCAGCGCTGGGAGACCCGTCCCGCGTGGTGGTGACAGTGCCGAGTCGCTCTCCACAGAAACTGAGATGTGGTGTTTGCCACACTGGGGGCTCCCGTTCCCGGTCAGGTGAGGCCAGGAAATCAGACCCGAGGTCAAGGTCACAGTCACCGGGGTTCCGTCCAGCCCCAGGCCTCGCTGGCCACAGTGGCATTTGAGCACAACTGATCGCTCGGCCTCGTTCTTTTCTCCGGAAGAGACTCGCTCACTGGGGACTCGGCTCGGAGCCCTGCCGCCCGGCCTCCATGCCGGTGGCGGGTGCCATGCTCCCCGGGCTCCCCCTCAGGAGGAAGCGCCGGCGCGGCCCGGCCCGGCCCGTGTCCTCCTCCTGGGGCCTCTGAGCGGGGAGCCAGCGTGAGGAAGTCACGCGGCATTCCCACAGTCCCCCACTCTGCGCCCCTAACTCCGGTGGCTGCCGGCACAGGCTCAGGACACCTCAAATCGAACGGCCGGGGTGGCCCAGATTTTCGGGGGGGCGGGCCGAGGAAGAAAGGCGTGTCCCCAAGGCTCCTCTTCCTGCGCAGACCCCGCCGGCCTCGCAGCCTCCACGCACAGAGGGGCGCTGGGCAATGCGGCCTGTGCCACCCCCAGGGAGGCAGCGGGGGTGCATACAACTGCCTGGAGGGTCTCTGGAGTCTTCAGAAATGCTGGCGGGCAGGTGTTAAACAGTCAGCATCTCCTGTCTAACTGTCGCCTGTTTGAAAACTTGCCCGGCGTGGCTCGGGGGCTGAGCATCGACCTGTGAGCCAGCAGGTCCCGGTTCGACTCCCGGTCAGGGCACAGGCCCCGGTGGGGGCTCCATCCCCGGTGGGGGGCGTGCAGGAGGCGGCCGATCCACCACTCTCCCTCATCAGTGATCTTATCTCTGTCCCCCTCTTCCTTTCTCTATGAAAGCAGTAAACATAAATAAATAAATGGGAACGTTATTTATTTTTATCTAAATCCCTCTTTATCCTTTGCTTCCTTCCCACCAGCCTCCAGCAGCCGAGCGGGGGTGGGAGGTCGGGGGGCAGGGGGGTGTGGGTGTGTGTGAACTCCCCGGTGCACGGGCGCTGGGCCACGGGCAGGGGTTCCTCCCGCAGCCGGGGGACAGCCCGTCACCCACGAGGTGCCCGATGCCTCGCGGGGCCGTGGGAGCCCCTCCACTTCCACGCGGGCCGTCCCTGCGGGGGACGGTGAGTCTCTGTGACAGGAAACCAGAAGGGGCCTGGGGAAGCCTCGTTTACATTAATGATAGACCCCCCCCGCCCCGAGGAATTTCATTTCCAGGATGCTCCAGCCCCGATCAGCTCCCCACAGCCGGCTCCCCGCTGTCACCCCCCCCCCCCCCCGGCTCCCCCGATGCGGAGGGCGATTTGTCTTTGTTCAGAGAGAACGGGGTGCTGTCTTCGGGTCCCTCAGAAACGCGGCGGGCGCGTTCTAAGTGGTCATCGGTCTCGTTCGGTGGCTCTTTCTGTCGCCCCCCTCGGAAGCCGGATGTCTGAGTCCGCAGCCCCGCCCGCATCTGCGCGCAGCGGGAGCAGCCGGAGGGGATGGAGCTGGCGGCAAACCTGGGGGGCGGGGGGGGGCAATCCATGTCTCCACCTGGGGGACCCTGGCGGCCAGGGCCGGCCCACAGCCGGGCTGCGAGAGCCCTCGGCTCGAGGGAAGCGACAGGACGTGGCGTGGGGTTTTCTGGGAACTTATGGAGACCTGTGAACGGGGGAGGTTTCCAAACAGAACTCCTGGTGAGGAAGGCACGGTTGCTGGGTGCGGTGCGCCCGCAGGAAGTTCTCCCGCGAACGGACGTAAGGCTGATCCGTCACCTCCTTACACCCCATGGGCTACCCACCGGGGAAGAAGCAGAGACCACGTAACGGACCGAAAATACAGGCTTTCTCCCGAGATGGGGAATAATTCGTCCGTACCCTCCGCCTCCTTCTAAGTCTCTTTCTACACATTTCACCTGGTGCTGCCGGGGGAAAGATAAAAACATAAAGGGAATGAAATGCAAAAGGGAGTTCGTCATAATATGCATGAGCTGCTTCCAATACACTTCTTGGTTGGAGCAGAAACTGAAATTATTGAAAAAATTTGCATATTCCAATTATCTACCGCACGGCACCGCGCTCGCGCGCACGGCGGGCAGCCTGCCCGTGGGGGGCGGGGGGGGGGCCGGGGCGCCGGCCGCCTCTGAACTTGGAGATGTGCGCGTCCTCGCCGGCCGGGGGCCGCCGCCCTTGGTTCTGGCTCCGAATCCCACCGCTGGATCCGTGGCGGCCGGGGCTGCGTGTCACACGGAGAGCTGAGTCCGCGCGGCTGGACGGGGCGATGGTCCGACTCGGAAGTCGTCAGAGTAACTACGGTCTATGTGATAATGCCGTTTCCGCCCTTTCCGGCCGATATTGCAAAGCCTCGATAAATCACCCCCATCGCCCCCTGCAAAGGCCGGACTCAGTCCTCCCGAGGGGTCCGTCCCCCCGACGGCCGGCCCCCGCGGGGGGCGCTCGGACAGTTCCCACACTCCGCCGCCGACGGCCCCTCAGGAAACGCTCCTGGAAACCACGGGGCCCTCAAGGACCACGGGAAGCAGACGCCGGCCCCGTCCCACGTGCCGGGCTTCCGAGAAAGACGGGCCCCGCGAGGGCAGACAGTCCACGCCACCGGCCCCCCCACGGCGCGGCCGCCATAGCGTGCAGTCCGCCACGGCCCCCCCTGACCGCGCTTTCTCAACAGCCTCTCCCTGCGTGTCCCCCCCGCGCCGCCCTGCGCGGCCGGTCCCCCGCGGTCCCTCCCCCAACGCTCCGTCCCCCGGGTCAGGGTGCTGGCGGGGCTCCGTCCCCCGGAAGGCCCTCGTGGAGCGGGACTGCTGAGCCCTCCCGAGGCCACGCGTGGGCACTCAGCGTCCTCACGCTCACGCGCGCGCGCGCAGGCGGCACGCGCACCTGTGATCTGCGTGTCTCCTCCACCCGATCCGGTTACATCAGGCACAGCAAACCATCAGCTGACGATGCTTAAGAAACACTGCTAGCCTGGTCATCATTAGATTCGTGTAAATATTTCCTCACGCGTTTTCTTGTGGCGTGAAGAGAACACGGCCCGTGCCTGATGCAGCCTCCGACCCGCTTCGCCGACTCAGGCCCTCTAAGTCACAGGAGCTTTGCCACCAGAGGACAGCGTGGGAAAGCCCACGTACGCTCACAGACACACAGGCCTCGCGTTTGGAATTACGGGGGGCATCCTCGGGGTCTGTCACGCCCGTGAAAGCAGCCGCAGACTCGGTCAGTGTCAAACCCTCCCCCAGCAGACCGGTTGCTCCCCCCGCACACCCCCCCCGACGGCGGCTGCTCCCCAAACCCGTTCAGGGGGCCCCGGCCGGCACTCACGGGCCACGCTCAGGTGGATGGGCGGGCTGGTCCTGTTCTCGCCGGTCCTCTCGTTGACGGCCTGCGCGTAGTAGGCCCCCGCGTCGCCGGCGGCCGCCGCCAGGATCACCAGCTGACTCTCCAGTGTGATGGCTCTGCGGCAGACAAGGGACAGCGTCAGGGGCCCGGGAGCCGCTTACCCGCAGACGCCCCGACCCCCGCATGCCTGAGGGTCAAAGGCCCGGGAAGGGCCGACGCCCACCCGCAGCCCCACGTTAGGGACACCGGCGCGGCCTCCCGCGTCCAGCCGGCCGCTCCCGCGGGGTCCGAGCCCCCGGCACTCACTCCGCCTCTGTCCCCGCCTCAGCTGGGAGGAAGACGGTATCTGGAACGTACGCACCCAGGGGGTGTTAGAGCTCAGGGTCCCCTGGGAGTTAGGACAAAACAAGCTCGCCCGGCCTGTGTGGTCCAGTGGTTGGGTGTCGGCCTAGGAACCGGGAGGTCACCGTTCGATTCCCGGTCGGGGCACAGGCCCGGTTGTGGGCTCGATCCCCAGTGCGGGGCGTGCAGGAGGCAGCCGGTCCGTGATTCTCTCTCATCATCGATGCTTCTCTATCTCACTCGCTCTTCCTCTCTGAAGTCAATAAAAATATACTTATTATTTTTAAAAATACATTTTATTGATTTTTTACAGAGAGGAAGGGAGAGGGATAGAAAGCCAGAAACGTCGATGAGAGAGAAGCATTGATCAGCTGTCCTCTGCACAGCCTCCCCCCCCTCCCCCGCACTGGGGATGTGCCTGCAGCCAAGGTACATGCCCTTGATGGGAATCGAACCCGGGACCTTTCAGTCCGCAGGCCGATGATCTATCCGCTGAGCCAAACTGGTTTTGGCAATAAAAATATATTAAAAAAACAAAAAACACCAAGCTAGAATTCCAGAAAAGTTGACCTTTCTCCCTTGGGGGCTGTTTGACCAAACCCTTCACTTGGGGTCTGGACCCCCAGGCGCTGGACCCCGAATATGAACTGGCGGCGGTCTTCCACCTGCAGGGCCTCACGGGGCCCCTGGGCACCAGGTCAGACGGACGGGGAGAGGAAAGCTGCAGCAGGCCCGGCTCCCCCAGAACTACACCCCCGGGACCCATGCCCTTCACTCGCACCCCACATCCTAGAGGGCAAGCGGTCTGTCAATCATCCCAGAACCCTCCTCCCATGTCCCTGCCCTGGAAAGGAATCGGAGACACATTTGACCCACTCAGCCGCTCTCGTCAGAAATGAGGAAACGGAGGCTCGGAGAGGTTAAGTTGTTTGTCCAAGGTAGCCCAGCAAGCGAGCGATACGAGAGGGAGGACTAGGTCCTCTCACAGGTGCACAGTGCCCTGCCACCCGCCACACACACGCACACGCTCACCAGGTCACCCGTTTAGAAGGAGAGAAAGCTCGGCCGCGTGGCTCAGGGACTGAGCATCAGCCTATGAACCAGGAGGTCAGGGTTCGACTCCAGGTCAGGGCACATCCCTGGGTTGTGCGTTCGGTCCCTAGTAGGGGCTGTGCAGGAAGCAGCCCATCAATGATTCTCTCTCATCATTCATGTTTTTCTCTCTCTCCCTTCCTCTCCGAAATCAATTAAGATACATGATAAAGACATACATACCTCTAGGGAGGAATCCTATCTAATCAGAGTAATTTGCAGATTGACCGTCACTCCAACACACAAGAGGGCTGCCCCCATGGGGTCAAAGATCCTGCCCCCATGTGGACACAAGATGGCCACCACAAGATGGCCAGCAGGGGAGGGCTGTTGGGAGGTTCCAGGCCCTGCAAGGGAGGGCAGTTGGGAGGGGCCAGGCCTGCAAGGGAGGGCAGTTGGGGGCAATCAAGCCTGCAGGGGAGGGCAGTTAGGGGTGACCAGGCCAGCAGAGGAGGGAAGTTGGGGGCAGACAGGCTGGCAGGGGAGCAGTTAGACATCAATTAGGCTGGCAGGGTAGTGGTTAGCGGGTGATCAGGCTGGCAGGCAGAAGTGGTTAGAGCCAATCAGGGAGGCAGGTAGGTGAGCAGTTTGGAGCCAGCAGTCCTGGATTGTGAGAGGGATGTCCTACCAGGATCAGGCCTAGACAGGCAGTTGGACATCCCTCGAGGGGTCCCAGATTGGAGAGGGTGCAGGCTGGGCTAAGGGACATCCCCCCCGCTCCCCGTGCACAAATTTCATGCACTGGCCCTCTAGTTTTAGTATAACCCTCTTTCCTTCCTGCTACCTTTTTGGAAAGCTTGTTGGAAAACCTTCCGTTTTTGTTCATCATGTAAAATTATCTTACAGAGTTCCTGCTTGTTCAGGGTTTCTGCAGGATATATTACAGTTTGAGGTCTCTATGATCAACTTACCTCATTTCTCATTTGAGAAAATTTCTCTATTAGGAAGTTTTCAATTTTTAGTCCCATAAAAACACTTTTTAAAAGTTTTACGGTAATATTTATGACTCCTTTATAGATTCCTTTAGAGAGCCATAAAAATTATTCCATTTCACATTAGTATAGGTTACACTGGCACCGAACGTTAAAAGTGAATATTTATTACACACTAAGTTGCCCATTTAATAGTACAATTTAAAAATGGTAACTTTTTGCTTTAACATCTGATTTGTGCCAGCGTGATTTCAAGTATGCCTATTACTTCTCCGAATTATTCTCCAAAAATGCTCATCACTCTCTATATTACATGGCATTGCTTCAAGGGAACTGAAAAATAAAAAAGTACATTAAGAATAAAAATACTAAATTTTTCACTTATTATCATTTACATCCTTAAACTTTTTTCTTTTAGTTTTTTCATTTCTGTACCAGTTTAAGTAAAAACTCATGAAGGAAACTTATCTATTGCCAAAAACATACAACGAAAATGTCGGAACTTTGGAGAACATGTATAGCAACAAAAGGGTAATATGCTAATTAGACCGGATGTCTTCCGGGTGTCATTCCGGACATCCTTCCTGACGAAGCCGGGGCTGGAGGAAGCCAGCCCGGGTCCCGGGTGCGGGAGGGAAGCCGGTGCTGGCAGCAGGGGGAAGAAGGCCTACTTTGTACGGATTTTCGTGCCCTGGGCCTCTCGTTAGATTAAGAAGGGTCTATTCCCCAGAAAATGTACCTGTTTCTCTGACCGACTCTCTGTGAACACAGCGTTCGGTTAGAAAACCTGATTTCCGAATGACGGTGACGATGATGTCAACCACGTGCAGCCTAATTTCAGATTCTGAGCGTCGTGGACGTGCTGTCCCTGCGGGGACACGGGGGCCACGCATCCTTCTCTAAGCCTCTCCTCGCAGACCTGCGCTGGCCGGGGCCACACCTCCCCGGGGCCAGCGGTGAGGGCACCGCCCATGCCCAGCACCAGGCCCCGACCTTGACCTCAGAGGACAGTGGGGGTCCCTGCCCATGTTCAAACCACCGGGGAAGCGGCCTGGGACCCCAGGGCAGGGCCAGGCGTGGGGGACAGGTCTTCTCACTTTGCTGGACACCAGCCGGGAGAGGTGCTGTCCCCGGGGGCTGCTGGGAGCCACCCTCCCATGGGAACCCCGAGGGGGAGGCAATGCCTAGACCGAGGCAGGAGGAGGGACAGGAGCCGAGCCGAGAGCCAGTGATGAGGACGCGAGCCTGGTCCCACCCTTCCGTCCGCTCAGTGTGCGGCTGAGGCCGGCGCTGACGCCCAGCACCTTTCCCAGTCCCCCCATTCTGAGCCGAGACGTAAGGTGGGGGCACCCGGCTGGGAGATCCACGGCGAGCTCCATGCCCACACACCAGCTGCTTTCAGAGACACCGACACCAGCGTCAGCTCCACAAGCACCAGACTCACGGCCAGGAAGGAGGTCAGGGCACGTGTTCAGTCGGCTGCCACGGAAACAGAGCCACGCAACCGTACGCACCGCCGATTCATCAACCGAGGTCCCGGCCTGGCTCAGGATGCAGGGACCCGCCTGGGCCGGGGGCACACGGCCGTGCCCCTGGGCCCAGATCTGGGGGGTTTATAAACCATGAGAAGTCACAGGAAATGCCGGAATGACATTCCCTTAAGGGCGCGGTGGGCCCACGGCGGGGGCGTGGGGGGCACCTGAGGGCTCTGTGGTGAGCCTCGAACCCCCCCGGCCGCACCCCCCTGCCCCCCCGTGGCCGCCCACCCCTGGCTTCCGAGAGAGGCGCATTTCTCTGATTCTCAGTAAGTACTCTGATCTCTGACACTTTTCACTCAAACGAGGACGCCGGGCGGGCGGGCGGGCGGGCGGCCGGGAACGGACACGCTGAGGTTCAGGGGCGGGAGTTCAGCGAGAGGCTCGGGAACAGAAGGCCGTCGCTCAGCCATTAGGAAAGTGTAATGGGGCCTGTGGTTTTCCTCCTGCAAATATTAAAGCAACTTTTGATTCGTTTCAATGGCCATTCAAGTTCATTAAAGAAAAAGAAAAAAAACCAGGGCAGGGAAATGCAGAACATTCGTTTCTGAGCCCTTGCGGGAGAAAACCCACTGA
Source organism: Antrozous pallidus (assembly GCA_027563665.1). NCBI lineage: Eukaryota > Metazoa > Chordata > Mammalia > Chiroptera > Vespertilionidae > Antrozous > Antrozous pallidus. The sequence continues at coordinate 1,697,236 of CM050516.1, read as the reverse complement.
AAACACGCTCCGTTTTGATCAGCGCCGGACCGGCGGGGCCCGGGGCCCGGGTGCCCGCCCCCCCCCCCCCCCCGGGACCGCAGGCCTCTCCGTGCCCCGTGGTTCGAGGCGGACATGGGAACGTGCACCGCTCACAGGGAGGGCTGCTCCTGGCCGGCGGCGGAGGCACGGGCGGCCGCCCCTGTTGCCCCAGGAAGCACCGGGCTGACCGTGGGCGTGGGGGGCGGGACGGCGTCGGAGCCGTGAGGGAGAATGGGGAGGCCGGGTTCAAACCTCCGGCCAGCAGGAAGGATGCCGAGCGGAGCTGACGGATGGGATGCAGGCGGCCGCATCCTTCACCTGGTCCTCCGCTCCCGGGCCGGGGCCGAGGTGCTGAGCCTCACCCCCGTCTGGGGCCGTGGGGAGCCCGGAGGTAGGAGTCACTGCCTGGCGTACGTTTCCACTCAGAGCTAACCCTGTGCACAGGCATCGCGGGGTCTGTGTGGGTGTGGACGGGCGCAAGCTGGGGGGTCCGGGCGGACCCAGCGGGGGCCCTGCCCTCCTCCCGCAGGCCGGCTCTTGGGGTCCTCCCTGAGCCAGGGTGACAGCGCTGCCACCAAAAGAACCTTTTGAAAGTGGAAGGAAGAGGGGGACAGAGAGAGACATCAATGCTGAGAGAGAAGCATGGCTCGGCTGCCTCCTGCGCGCCCCACGCTGGGGACCAAGCCTGCCGCCCCGGGTCTGTACGCTGACCGGGAGTCAACCGTGACCTCCTGCTTCGCCGGCCAGTGCTCAACCCCGGAGGCCCGCCTCCCTTCCCCCCCGGCCGGGCGATAAAGGGCCTTTGTGGGGGGCACGGGGCACGGCGGGAGGAGGCGGGGTGCAGTGTGCTCGGGGTCTGCGAACCCGAACCTGGCTCCCTCCTCCCCCGGGAGGCGTCGCTGTCCTCTTGGGGGCTAAAGAGTGCGGTGCACAGGTTTCCATGCATCAGATGCTGCCAGGCCCCGGTGCCATTGGACAGAAGTCGTGAGCGGATGTTGCTGCCGCTGCTGCCTGGGTCAAGGCCGCCGCCGCCTGGGTCAAGGCCGCCGCCGCCTGGGTCAAGGCCGCCGCCGCCTGGGTCAAGGCCGCCGCCGCCTGGGTCAAGGCCGCCGCCGCCTGGGTCAAGGCCGCCGCCGCCTGGGTCAAGGCCGCCGCTGCCTGGGTCAAGGCCGCCGCTGCCTGGGTCAAGGCCGCCGCTGCCTGGGTCAAGGCCGTCTGCGCAGGAGCAGAGCACATGATGGAGCAGAGGCTGGGGGCGCCCCTAACTCACATACAGGCAAACCCGCCCAGGCCTCGCTGCTGGACACCCGTCCTGCGTGGAGCCAACCCCCTTCCTCCAGGAAAGTGCTGCCGGGGCCGCAGGAGGGAAACGCACCCGCGGGCACCTCGCTGTTCCTTGTACAGGACTCAGCTCCCGGGGACGGTGCCCGGGAGAAACGTGTTTACGCAGAGCTGTGCCTCCGACGCTCTCCAGCCCGTTTTCAAAGCCCTTTAGTCTATTTACACGTGTCCGGGGGGCCCTGTGGGCGTGTAACGGGCTGTTCCCGAGCCAGGCGGGGCGGACGGTCACCCCCGAGAGGACCCCGCGAGACGGGGCCCACATTTGGGCATGCAAACAGCAAGCCAAGCTCTGTTCCTGCTGAAACATTTCTTTTTAAAGGGAAACGAGACTTTAAAAAGCGTGTGGAACACGCGTTTTATTAGGGCTTTTTTTCTTTAAATACGTTTTATTGATTTTTTACAGAGAGGGAGGGAGAGGGATAGAGAGTTAGAAATATCGATGCGAGAGAAACATCTGCCTTCTGCACACTTAAAACCCACATGCGCCCGCAACCAGGGTACGTGCCCTTGACCGGAATCGAACCTGGGACCTTTCGGTCCGAGGCCCACGCTCCATCCACGGAGCCAGACCGGTTTCGGCGTGAGGTCTTCATGTCCTGGGAGAGTGGAACTACCCGGAGGATACACCCCCTCAAACTGGAAACCACTACAGGAAGGACAGGAAGGGCCTACGAGAGGGTCCCTCTGTCTCCGAGGCCTCCAGAGCAGCCAAGGGTCTGAACGAAGCTTGTTTGCAATAAAAACAAAACACCCTCCAGCCGGCGCCGAGCGGGGCTGTGGCCACCGGCCAGCTTCCCGAATCTTATTTCTGTTACCCCTCCCCCGGGGGCACTCCCCCCCCGATCCTGAGGGAGAGTGGGAGACAGAGAGAAACATCGATGCCACAGAAACACGCCAACTGGTTGCCCCCTGTATGTGCCGGACCAGGCCCCGGCTGGGAGGAGCCCGCAACAGAGGCGCGTGCCCCGGAGTGGAATCGAACTCCGGGCCCTTTGGTATGCAGGCCTGCGTTCTGTCCACTGAGCCAAACTGGCCAAGGCTGGTTTCCCCAAACTGAATGAGCAGCAAGACTACGCAGCTACCGGCCAGCGGGTCCGAGAGCCTCGTGACAGCGCCGGCCGCAGGCCACTCTCGCCCAAGGCGGGGAGGGCGGGAGGGGCCTACACCGGCCATCTCCATGGAGCCGGTGGGGCCAGGGGAGCCGCAGGCTGGCGAGGCTCCTGCACCCGTCCCTCCCGTCGTGCCTCCTCCTCCCCGTCTGCAGGGGACGGCACTGGGCAGGCACCTGCCGGGCTCCTGGGGGTGCCGTCTGCAGGGACACGCCCCCCGCAGGCCCCAGAGCAGGAGGAGCTGCCGGGAGCGGGTCTGAGAGCACAGGCAGGGGCCCCTCCCTCTCAGTCCGCGTAGCCAGGCCCTCCCCACAGGAACGGGAGCCACGAAGGGCGCTGCCTCCGGCTCTGATCGCCGAGGCCAGCTGTGCCCTGTGGCCTGCCAGACGCAGGCATCGCAGCTGCTCTGCGGCCACGCCGGACCTTCCAAACGGGCCCGGAAACGCGGGTTCCCCAGACTCAGGAGAGCCCCCCCTCCAGGACAAAGTCCCTCAGCACCGAGGGTGACAATTCAGCCTGAGGGAAACTCGGCCTCTGTGAGCTGCCTCTGCTGCTGGAGACGGCCCGGGGCCTGGGTCCCTGGAAAGGGGAGGTGCAGGCTCCGCTTCACCAGACCCCGCCTGGCCCTGCTCACGCCCACCTCCGCCCTGCTCACTCCCACCTCCGCCCTGCTCACACCCACCTCCGCCCTGCTCACACCTGGCTCCGCCCTGCTCACTCCCACCTCCGCCCTGCTCACACCCACCTCCGCCCTGCTCACACCCACCTCGGCCCTGCTCACACCTGGTTCCACCCTGCTCACTCCCACCTCCGCCCTGCTCACTCCCACCTCCGCCCTGCTCACACCTGGCTCCGCCCTGCTCACGCCCACCTCCGCCCTGCTCACACCCGGCTCCGCCCTGCTCACTCCCACCTCCGCCCTGCTCACTCCCACCTCCGCCCTGCTCACGCCCACCTCCGCCCTGCTCACACCCACCTCCGCCCTGCTCACTCCCACCTCCGCCCTGCTCACGCCCACCTCCGCCCTGCTCACACCCGGCTCCGCCCTGCTCACACCCACCTCCGCCCTGCTCACTCCCAGCTCCGCCCTGCTCACACCCAGCTCCGCCCTGCTCACTCCCACCTCCGCCCTGCTCACACCCACCTCCGCCCTGCTCACTCCCACCTCCGCCCTGCTCACGCCCAGCTCCGCCCTGCTCACTCCCACCTCGGCCCTGCTCACACCCACCTCGGCCCTGCTCACACCCACCTCCGCCCTGCTCACGCCCACCTCGGCCCTGCTCACACCCACCTCCGCCCTGCTCACACCCACCTCCGCCCTGCTCACACCTGGTTCCACCCTGCTCACACCCGGCTCCGCCCTGCTCACCTGCGGTGCCGGCCGACAAGTGCAGGGCCAGGGGTGGTGTCAGGGCTGAGCACAGTCACAGACACGCCCTGGGTCATTTGCAGCCCTGGCTGCAGGAGGGAGAGTGGGCTCCTTGTCAGTGTGAACACATGTGGGTGCTGGGAAGACAGGCCCCGCAGGGGAGCTGGGGTCTGGGGGCGGCACCCTGCCACCTGTGCTCGGATGGCTCTCAGGGTGCCGCCCGGCGTGCCCGGCTGGCTGTCCCCTCCCCGGAGCCACGGGACGGTGCCTAGCGCCGGCAGCTCCCTCCCTCCACTGCAGCCACGTGTCTGCTGTGGACACAGCTCCCCGAGGACTGACCCCAGCCGCTCCCCAGGAAGGGGAACCCCCTCTCCCCCCGCTCCTTGAAGCAGCTCCGCCCTCCTCGCAGGGTGACGGGACAGCCGTGGAGAGCTCCGGGCTCCGGGCTCCCGGCTCCCGGCCAGGGCGGTCAGGACCAGGACCGGTGGCACTCCCCGCGTGGGTCCCGCCCTGACGCCGCTGCTGTGAGCACAGAGCACGGCCGAGCCCTCTTCTGTCTGGGGTCACAGGGGCTCCCCTCTCAGCGTCACCCGGGAAACGCAGGAAACAACGTCCGCAGACTGGGTGCGGGATGGTGAGCAGCCGCCTGCCATCTCACACGCAGGAACGGGGGCAGGTGGGGGTGAGGAGCTTTTCAAAGGAAACGGAAGAATCAAGAACGTAATTCAGTCCCCTCCACGCCCCCCCAAAGGCAGTCCTTCCTCCCCAGGCCCCTCCCCTCCCTGTGCCGCCGGCCCTCTGCCAGCCCCTCAGGCAGGATGCCAGGCCGGCACTCGGGCCAACCCGGTCACAGCGGGTGTCTTGGGCCCTGGCTCTATGTCTGTCTGTCTCCGTGTCTCTCTCCGTCTCTCTGTCCCTCTCCGTATCCAGGTCTCTCTCCCCCCTTCTCCTCCCCCGTTTCTGGGACCCTCCTCTGGTTCCCTGCGGCGCGAGGGGGACCTGGGGGCGCCAGGGGGCGCAGCGCTGTGGCCGTGCGGGTCTGACGACCCCCCGTGTGACGTCACCAGGAGGACAGCCGCCCTCCTCAGGCCAGCGCTGGCGGGGCCCGGTGCCCGAGGCCCCCTCTCCCGGGGGGACCCCCACGCCGGCCTCTCGCGGCTGCTGAGGGGTCGCGCCGCTCGGGAGGCGGGACCAGGCTGGGGTCGTGGAGATCAGCACAGCGTTTCCCTCCGGAGAGAAAAGCATATTTTCCCGGGAACTCTGGCTCTGGGGCTCCCGGGAGAACCGTGTAATGGCCTCCGTGGGCGGGGGGCCGTGTCTGGCATGAGAAACACAGGGGGCCATGGGCTCCCCGGGGCGGCGACCTGCCCGAACGCCGTCCGCAGCGGAGGAGCCGTCTGGGGACGGGTGGGAGAGTGGAGACGTTATTCACCCGACAGGCTCGCGCCAGGGCCATTGCTCACGGCGCCAGGACACCACCTGAGAGGAGAAGGAGGAAAACGTGGCAAGAAGGAAAAAGGGGTACCAGCAACGTGCCCCCTAGCCCCTTCCCACCACGGTCAGGGCCTACGGCTCACGCCCACCACAAACAGCACCGACACCTGCTCCGGTGGCCGAGTTCTCACCCCGGCGCTCACCTGATCACCGGCCTCTCGGGGCTGCCACGGGCAGGGGTGCCAGCGCCCCAGCCCTAAAGGACCCCGAGGAGCCAGAGCCAGGCAGCTGCGCTGAACAGAATAAAGGCCACGCCCACCACAGCTAGAGCCACGCCCACCACTGCCAGAGCCACATCCACCTGTCACCAGAGCCACGCCCACCACTGCCAGAGCCACACCCACCTGTCACCAGAGCCACGCCACCACTGCTAGAGTCACACCCACCTGTCACCAGAGCCACGCCCACCACTGCCAGAGCCACAAGCCACCTGTCACCAGAGCCACGCCCACCACTGCCAGAGCCACATCCACCTGTCACCAGAGCCACGCCCACCACTGCCAGAGTCACAGCCACCTGTCACCAGAGCCACGCCCACCACTGCCAGAGTCACAGCCACCTGTCACCAGAGCCACGCCCACCACTGCCAGAGTCACAGCCACCTGTCACCAGAGCCACGCCCACCACTGCCAGAGCCACAAGCCACCTGTCACCAGAGCCACGCCCACCACTGCCAGAGCCACATCCACCTGTCACCAGAGCCACGCCCACCACTGCCAGAGCCACACCCACCTGTCACCAGAGCCACGCCCACCACTGCCAGAGCCACGCCCACCTGTCACCAGAGCCACGCCCACCACTGCCAGAGCCACACCCACCTGTCACCAGAGCCGCGCCCACCACTGCCAGAGCCACACCCACCTGTCACCAGAGCCACGCCCACCACTGCCAGAGCCACATCCACCTGTCACCAGAGCCACGCCCACCACTGCCAGAGCCACAAGCCACCTGTCACCAGAGCCACGCCCACCCGCTGCCAGAGTCACACCCACCCGTCGCCAGAGCCACCTGCAGGGAGAGACAAGCGGTGCCTGAGAAGCCGAACCTTCTGGGTAAGAAAGTCACACAAGGTCAATGTCTGGGGTCCTCGATGCCCAGCTCAGCTACGGAGCAGCACACACACGCGGTCCCGGTGCCAGCCTCCTGGCCTAGGGATCGGGCTGGAGTCGGGCCCAACAGAACCAACCCACGGGCAAGGCCCCTGGGCCCTTTCCGAACGAGTTCTGCCGATTCCTGTGAGTTTCCAATTATCACCACAGAAAACGTTAGGGAAAGAGGGGGAGACAGACTCAGGCCAGGAAACAGGAAAAGGAGGGACGCTCCCCACGCGTCCTCTGGGGCCCAGCGGCTGGCTGGGGAGGCGCTGCTGTTTCTGGGGGAGACGAACGCTGGTGTCGGGGGGCCGAGGAGCAGAGCGGGGCGAGCGACAGGCAACGGGGTGAGAGGGTCCAGGCGGAAAGCACTGGCACAGAGGCCCCCGGACGGGACAGGCAGGGGGACCTACCGCACGTCCAGGGGGCCGAGGAGGTGGGAGCAGCCACGTCCCCGGGATGGTGCAGGCCTTGCTGAGGAGGCCGGGGGTGGGGGTGGGGGAGGGAGGCCTGAGGGGTGGCTCCCAGCCCCCTCTCCGCTTTAGTCGGGCTGGGTGACCAGACCTCGGGGTGGAGGCAGGGATGAGAGAGAGAGACGGGGTGCTGACAGACACCGCCACGCTACAATGGAAATAAATAAATTATGTGCAAGGAGCTGTTAGCACTCAGAAAGCATGGCTGGGGTCACTCAGTGCGCTTAAAAAAAATAAAGATTGAACAATTCAGCAGACTCTGAGGGTCATGGAAGAGGAATCCACGCTTTTAATTATAACCCTGGAGTGATATTGAAAGAGAATAAATTATGTGCGCTCTGCTCCGAAAGAAAAGTAGAGAGGCATTAGAAAAGTTTTCATTAAAGCCGCCACAAAGGGAAAAGAGGTTACGGCGATAAAAGATTACTCTCGGGTATTAAACAAAGGCCTGCGATATGAAGCAGCTAATTATACAATAACCTCATGGCGGAAAGGCGGCGTGTCCTGTTTTATCACCCCGTCTGTCTCCCGGGGCCCGGCTGGTTCACCTGGGCTTTGGGGCAGCGCGCGGACGGGGCTCAGCCGGCAGTGGGGTGACCTCCCCACAAGCCCACAGCCAGTGGAGACATCGCAGGCTGAAGGCGCCTTTACCCTGCGCTGCGGAGTGGGGACTGCTGACCCTCAGAGCCACGGGGCTGTCCGGGGGCCGTGGTCACTTACGCCGTCCGGCATGGCACATCACAGCCCAGGAAACGGCCAGAACTCAAAACCTGAGTAGGGTTCCTAACCGATGTGAATCAGGGTCACACCATCAGGAAGTTGGAAAAAAAAACAAACCCGTAAGTCAAAGCGTCACATGTCAGGGACCATCTAGCCTATCTAACAAAAGAGCAATATGCAAATTGACCGTACATTCGCTGCGCTCACAAGCCACGCCCACCGGCCATGCCCACCAGCCAATCAGGAGCTGGGGCAGAGCCAACTGGGACTAAGGGTGGGGCCGGGGGTGGGGGGGAAAGCTGAGGTGGTGACGGCGAGCGCACGGCTCCTGGGGGTGGAGCCAAGGCAGCAGCGGTGAGCAGGGGTGGAGCGGAAGTGGCTGGTGGTGAGCACGCGGCTCCCGGGGCCTGGGGGTCACAGGCAGCCGGGGCTACGGCCTAGACTGGAGCTGAGGCATCCGGCGGCAAGCGTGCGGCTCCCTGGGGCGGAGCTGAGGCGGTGGCAGCAAGTGCGCGGCTCCAGGGGGTGGAGCCCAAGTGGCCAGCTGTGAGCATGTGGTCCCCGGGGCCAAGCAGTCCCAGGCAGCCTGGGCTAAGGCCAGGGCTGGGGGACGGAGCCAAGGAGGTGAACACGCGGCCCCCAGAGCCGGGTGGTTGCCTGGTGACTGGAGCTAAGGCCGGGGCTGAGCTGAGCAGGGCAATGGCTGGGAGACCAGAGGCTTTAGGCCTTGGGCTGGCGGGGGATGAGGGGTCAGTAGGACATCCCCTGAGGACTCCCAGTATGTGTGAGGGGCAGGCTGGGCTGAGGGATCACCTACCCCCAGTGCACGAATTTCATCCACCGTGCCCTTAGTTTATATATATAAAAGCCCAAGCAATGGTTCGACTGGTAGCTATGACACATCCTGACCACTAGGGGATGGATGCTCCGACCAGTAGGTCAGTTTACTGCTGGGGCCTGGCAGATCAGGACTGGGTGAGACGGGGCGGACACCCCCTGGAGCCCTCCCACGGTCCCGATCGTGCACTGGTGGGGTCCCTTGGTGTGGCCTGAGCCCTCTCACAATCCAGGGACCCCCTTGATGGTCCGCAAGAGAAGCCGAGGACCCCCCCCCCCCCGCTGTTCTCCCCCCCTAACCACCCCCGTGCGGGAATCTGTGCACGGGCCTCTAGAGTAAATAAAAGGCATTGGCTACAAACTACATTTCATTGTGCAAATATCTGAGTTTGGAATGTTTCGTTAGGATGGGAGGAACAAACGGGCCGACAAGAGAGCTGAAGGGCATTCGCTCAGCCCGGCGGGCGGGGCTCAGGGGTTGAGCGTTGACCCATGAACCAGGAGGTCACGGTTCGATTCCCAGTCAGGGGGGCCCCTGGTGTGGGCTCGATCCCCAGTGTGGAGCGCGCAGGAGGCAGCCGATCCATAGTTCTCTCTCCTCACTGAAGTTTCTGTCTCTCCCTCGCCCTTCCTCTCTGACATCAATAAAAATACATTTAAACATTCTGAAGGGAGTGAGCTCAACTGGAGCCAAGAACTGTGGTGGGGCAGGACTGCGGACGTGAGAGCACGCCGCGCCGGCTGCTGGTCCCCCTGGCTCCCAGCGGCCCCCGCCGGTCAGGGCGGGGGGGGGGGTCTCGGAGGGCGCAAGGGACTTGCTCCTGCGATGCGGGGTGAGGCGTGTGCAGGAGAGACACCGATGGGGCCTCGGCGGGCTGCTGGCTCTGTGAGTCACCTGTGCGTGAGCTCAGTGGGTAGCGCCGCCCTGAGGGAAGACAAGTACCCGCTCTGAGTGGAGAGCGCCTCCCCGCAGCCAGCAGCGTCCTCCCGGAGCCGCGGGAACGGAGGTGCAGGGACGGCACCGTCAACACCGAGCCGGCTCGGAGCAAACAGGAGAGACTTTGTAAAAAAATAAAAATAAATAAAACGGAATCGCCACGTCCCATGACGATTAGACTCGCAGGCCGGGAGCCGCCCGGCAGCGCCCGAGAATGTCAGCTGGACGCGCATCACGGATGGAGGCCAGCGCACCTAACGGTTTGGGCGGGGGGGCCGGACCCAGGCCCCGTCTCCAACCAAGACCCCCTGGACTTGCTGCCTACCGGGGAGGCACCGAAACGGGGAAGCAGTTTTGGGGAGGATATTTGTTCCGGCTCAGGGAGACCGGAAACCAAACCTTCCCCAGAGAGGAAGGGAGACAGGAGCACATGGTGCGGGCACCCACGCTATCTCGTACGTTTCAGAGTGGACCCCAGCCAGATCGCTCCGGCGCTGCCCTTTGGAGGAACGGGGCGAGGGCGGTGAAAGGTTGCGGGCCCCCATCGGTAAGCTCAGAACAGAAGGTCTAAGCAGCGGTCGGCAAACTGCGGCTCGCGAGCCACAGGCGGCTCTTTGGCCTCTTGAGTGCGGCTCTTCCACAAAACACCACGGCCTGGGCGAGTCTATGTTGAAGACGTGGCGTGAGAAGGAGGTGAAGTTTAAAAACTGTGGCTCTCCAGGGAAATTTCAATCGTTGTCCTGTTGCTATTTGGCTCTGTGGACGAATGAGTTTGCCGACGGCTGGCCTAAGGTGTTGGGGCGGGGGGGCGGGGAGTGTCTCGCAGGAGTAACGGGGGGACGGGAGGAGAGAATTCTCAGGCCATGAAGACAGCATTTCCTTCCAGATTTAGTTGCAACATTGAACAAAACGCTCAAGCACATTCCAATTACGCTTCCTGAAAATGGAAGCATTTTTCAAGTTTGCAGGAAGAATAAGAAAGTAATGAACCTCCCAAAACTGTTTTCAAGAAAGAGCATAAAGAGGAAGGACTCATCCTAACCGCTGTCCAGTGGGGTTAGATCCACACCGTCACGAGTGATCACCGGATCTCGGATGACGGAGAGGGGAGGAGAATTCACGTTGACCAACGTCGATGCGATGAGCAGAACAGCAATCGCCCCGAGAGGGGCCCAGGGGTCGCGGTGGCAGGCACGGTCCGCCGGGCCGTGTGAACGGCGAGCAAGTCTGTGAGGACGGACAGTGTCCGCCTCACCTCCGAGGCCCCACTCCCCGGGGCTGGTGGGCTTGTACCTCTCCAGCAGGTGGCGCTTCCCTCCCTCGAGTGAGGGCGGGGCTAAGAGACTGAGTGTGGGGACAGGCAGAGGGGGACAGAGCTGTCTGTGCCCAGCGGCCAGCCCTCCCCCCGACCCCCCGACCCAGGGAGCAAGGCTCCTGTCACTGTCACCAGAGAGGCCGATGCCAGGGCCCCGTCTGAGATGAGTTCACCTCTCTGGGTTCTCCCCCCCCCCCCGCCCCCCCGAACCCGTAACCTTAGCCGCATCATGAGAAAACCTTCGACGGGACAAACTGTGGGCACTTTACAAAACCACTGGCGATGCCCGCCAGGAGCGTGAGGCCACGGAGAGGCCACGGAGAGGCCACGGAGAGGCCACGGAGGACCGGGAAACGCCGCTGGTGGGCCAGGGCGAAGGAAGACCGGCTCTCTCACAGCTTTCACAACCAAATTACTCCAAAAAATAGTGTCTTCAAGGGAAACGGGACGGAACAACAGAACGCTGACGTCTGCACAGGACAGGGAGCCTCCGGGCAGACCTGGCGCACACATGATTGATGGGAAGTCAAGCAAGAGCTGCAGCCCCAGGACAGGGAGAGAGTCCCAGCAAACACCCCCCGCCAGCCACTCAGAGAACCACGTCCACGGCCGTCCCACAGCCACGCAGAGTCCACCGAGACCTCCCGGTGGAAAAAGACTTCATAAATAATGACAGACACGTCATAGGACATGACACGGCGTGTAAAAGAATGAACTAGAGCTGTACACGGCGAGTTTGGCGATTTTCTTTGTAGCTGTTGCTGAGTGTGAGAAGCAAGACGTGGAAAGGCATGTAAAACGTGATCCAATCAAACAGCGGCGATAAAAACCACGTATGTGGCGTGTGCATCCATGCATCTGTGTGCGTGTGCACACATGTCTACACGGGACTACATGGCTATACACGTACATGAGAAAAGAAACACTTTGGGCTATTCACAGGGGCTGGGCGAGGAGAGAGAGAAGGGGAAGAGAAGGGGAGAAAGAAAAAAAGATACGCGTTTAAAAAAGATGTATACGATCACGTTTATGCCTGCATGCGACTGTGTGTGTGTGAAGATGTGATTGAAGAAAGTCAGCTGTCAGAAGGGAACATTATAAAACAAGAATGAAACGTAGGCAAGGCCATACCTAAGTGCTGACGGGGACGAACCTGCCGGACCGGGGCCTCGGTGATCGGTAACGGGGAGAGGTTAACACACTGACCGCTCGGCATTTACGAGCGCGTTTGGGGGGGACGCAGAGGCAGGCCGGCGGGGACGAGGAAGCAAACACCAGCGCATTACAGATTGGAGAGCCGGCACAGTGGGGGGTGCGCCGCGCTCCTCACAGCCGCCGGGGAGCCCACAGAAGCCACGTCCACGCTCTAGGAGGTCCGGACGCTCAGGGCCTGGCCGGGTCCGGGGGACGGGAAGAAGTAGGGCGCGGTGTGGGTTTGGGGAGAGGATCAGAGGGAACCAGCCCCCCGGGATCCCGCCCCTCCCCGCCCCGCGACGGCTGGTCTGTCAGCTCTGTTTCCTGCGAAGGAACCAGCACGCAGGCAGGAGCGTGGCCCCAGGCCCGGCTCTGAGGCCCCATCTCCGTCCCAGGCCATCTGGGCTGAAGACCCTTGGTCATGGCCAGAGCCTCTTCCTTGGAACTGGCCACCGGCGGGCATGGGTCCACTGGCAGCACCCCCACTGTCCCAGAGGCCTCCCCGTCGTCCCCGTCAGCCTCCCCCTCCTCCCTCTGTCAGCCTCCCCATCCTCCCTGTCAGCCTCCCCGTCCTCCCCCATCAGCCTCCCCGTCCTCCCCCGTCAGCCCCCCCCTCCTCCCCCGTCAGCCTCCCCGTCCTCCCCCGTCAGCCCCCCCCTCCTCCCCCGTCAGCCTCCCCGTCCTCCCCCGTCAGCCTTCTCGTCCTCCCCCGTCAGCCTCTCCGTCCTCCCCCGTCAGCCTCCCCGTGCTCCCCTGCCAGCCTCCCCATCCTCCCCCGTCAGCCTCCCCGTGCTCCCCTGCCAGCCTCCCCGTCCTCCCTGTCAGCCTCCCCGTCCTCCCTGCCTCTGCCTCTCCACGCTCCACCCCGTCACTCAGGTCATTCGCTCTGCGGACTCACCCTGGCCCCCTGGAGCCCCCGCAGAGCCGGAGCCGTTGCCCTGGCAGCATCAGCATCACCGAGAGGCCGAGGAAGAGCCAGGCGCACAGCATCGCGAATCCCTTCCCCAGCTCCCGAGCCACAGAGCAGCCCGGCCCCCAGTGCCAGCGCCCCGGGTTCTGTGTCCCGCGCGCTGATGTCGCGTGAGCACCTGGTCCCGAAGGGCTGCTGGCCCGGGGCACCGAGTGCTGCAGGGCGAGGCCGCCCTCCCGGCCCCCCGGCCATCGGTCAGCTCAGGGGGGCTGCTCCCCTCCGGGCAGAGCTCACACTCACAGCACCGCAGTGCCCATCGCTCCGCCAAGCTCACAGCCAGCCCCCCATCTTCACCTAGAAACTGCATGTGGTGCCCCAGCCCCTCGCTGAGGGCTCCAGGGCCGCCGTTTCCAGGCCTGTCCCCCGAGGAGGCTGCCGTCAGCCCCTGACCCAGCGCGGGGGATGCCCCAGGACCAGGCCGGCTGCCTGTGACCACCCTGCTCCTTGGTTTCTCTCCTTTACAATACAGTTTACGGATTTTTCACAGAGAGGAGGGGGAGGGATAGAAAGTCAGGAACATCGATGAGAGAGAAACATGGATCAGCTGTCTCCTGCACACCCCCCACTGGGGATGTGCCTGCAGCCAAGGTCCATGCCCTTGACCGGAATCGAACCCGGGACCTTTCAGTCCGCAGGCCGACGCTCTATCCACCGAGCCACACCGGTTTTGGCCTTATTTTCTTTGTCTGCAAAAACGATTCCCAGCCCCTCCGAGGGGTAATCGGTAAATTGGAATCGTTCTTTTTGTTAAAAATCACCTTAAAACGAAAAAGAAGCTGAAATGGGACGTTCACTGTGAAATCCAGGCTGTGCCGGAGGGCAGGGGCGCAGGGGCAGGCGGTGCCGCCCCCGCGGGAGGCGTGTGCCCCCCCCCCCCCCCCCCCCCCCCCCCCGCTGCCGGCTGCGTGGTTTCGAACGCTGCTCGCACCTGAAATAACGTGTGACATGGTTTTTAAAGAGGGCGAGGCTGTAAACCGTAACCTGAACGCGGGCTCGCGCTGGCGGGGTGTGTGGAGACGGCCTGGCCTGCGTGTGAAAAAGATGGGGGGTCTGGCTTGGGCTAAGTCGAGGGACCCCCGCCCACACACAGGGGTTGGGGCCCCATGGGGGTAGAGGGCTCCACGGTGGAGGGATCTCGGGGTTCCCAGGCAGCAGGGCAGGGAGGACCTTTATGACCACAGGGAGGGGACTGCCCGGCTGGCTCTCCGAGGTGACTTGGCTGTGCAGGATCTGCCTCCTCCCCCCCGCGCCCCCCCCCCCCCCCCCGGCTGCCAATCCCTTCCAGGACCCCAGTCCCCGCCCCGCATGGCCCGGAGAGGTGGCATTCATTCTTTAAAGACCTCCTCCAGCAGTGCAGTGAGGGGGGGGGGGGGAGCGGGAGGCTGGGAAAACGCAGTTCACAGTCCCCGCCAGAGAGGAAGCAGGGTGGCCCGGCTGCTGACAGCAACACCGGGACAGGACGCGCCAGCTGCGAAGGGCAGAGGCTCAAGGGCCACTTAGCGGGGCGCAGGCAGGGGGGCGCGGGGCTGCCCGAGCACAGGGCAGCCTTTCAGGAGCCGGAGCGAGCGCCATTGAGTGCGGAAGGCTCGGCGGGGCCGTGCCAAGCGCCCGGCAGGCTCCGGGGCAGCGGGGGATCCGCACACACACGGCGGTCTGTCCGGCAGACACGCACCTTCTGCGCGCCGGCTCCCCTCTCAATGGCGGGCCTGTCTCCGGGGGCCACGGAACACAAGATGGAAAGCTAAGAGAGCGGGGCACCCACAGGATCCGAAACAGCGAGGCTGCCTGTCGTGGACACAGACCAGCACCTGGAACGGACTTGCGAGTCTCCGTCACGTTTAGGGGACGTGTGTGTGCGTGTGTGTGTGTGTGTGTGTGTGTGTGTGTTTGTGTGTTGGGGGGGGGGTTCATGCCAGAGCGTCCCTCTTCCGCCTGGCGCTGTTTCACAGGGCCCCAAAGGGGGGGTCTGGAACCCTAGGTTCTCTTTCCGGGACCTCCCACACATGCCACACACTCCCGAGAAACAATTCTTTTTCCTCCCGTGTATAAGGCTTCAGCTGCTGCAAAGTTAACATCGCATTGTTTCAAAGCCACCCCTGAATGCACTCATTCGGCTGTCTACGCTGAAGGCAAGGATGGGATGTGTGCTGGAGGAGGTGACAGTGAACCTCAGAGGAGAACATCCAGGGGCGGGAGTACACACAGGGGCGGGGAGTACATACAGGGGAGGGCAGTACACACAGGGAAGGGGAGTACACACAGGGGCGGGGAGAACATACAGGGGTGGGGAGTACACACAGGGGCGGGGAGTACACACAGGGGAGGGGAGTACACACAGGGGCGGGGAGTACACACAGGGGCGGGGAGTACACACAGGGGCAGGAGTACACACAGGGGAGGGGAGTACACACAGGGGAGTAAACACAGGGGCGGGGAGTACAGTCAGACAGGGAGTACACACAGGGGAGGGAGTACAGTCAGACAGGAGTACACACAGGGGCGGGAGTCAGGAGAGGGAGGGAGCAGGCTTGTGGGGGTTCTCCTGCCAGAGCTGGCTCATGCAGGTGCACACCGCCCTGCGATGGAGTGCTCTGCTGTTTCCATGGAGACCCGGCAGTCCACCGATGGCGGGCTGTGCGACTCCCGCCTGACACGCTCGGGCCTCGGTGACAAAACCAAGGTCATCTCCGTCACATGTTCCTCCTGCGGCCACGCCCAGGCTCCGGCTCCGCCCTGACTCTGCAGGAAACAGACGCTGGCGGGCGCGCCCTGTCCCGTCTCGGTGTCGGCGCCTGGGGATCCACAGCCGCTGCCGATCCGCCTCCCGTGATTAATCCCGAACCACATGCACTGTGTGCTTCCCCCCAGGTCACCGGGCAGGCACACCCCAACTCCTGCTCCCCCACAGCCTGGGGCGACACCCCAACCTTTATACGTCCTCCAGTGTCTTTCCGGGAGGAACTGGGGAGGAAGTGGGGCGGTGCGATGAACAAGGTCCCCCGTGCACCACCCTCACCCCCACCAGGCCCCGCACGGCTGGCCCGTCGGCCACAGGCTTCTCACCCCAGGACAGACGGCGCCCCCGAAGCGAACAGCACCCACTGGTCTCTCCCCTATGCCAGCTGGTCCCCCGGCGGGAGAGCCAGTCCGGATCTGCAGAGCCACGCCCCCGACCCGCACTGACCACAGACACGGGCCCATCCATGACCAAATGGACCGCAGACCAGCCCCCAACAGAGCACCAGAGGCCGCCGAGGCGGCTCGCCTCTCCCTGCCCTGCACGGACACCTGTCAGCCTCGGAGGGTGAGCCGGGCAGGTGTCTTCCACCCAGAGCCACTGAGCAGCAGCCGTCAGCGGGCCTTCCTCCCCCCGCCCCCCGCGCCCCTCCGCCATGGGTGAGGCGCAGCATCTCATCCTTCAGGGGTGTCCTTAGAGGCAGGCCCCACTCCTGTGTCACAGAGCTCCCGCCACCAGGGAGCCCGAGGAACAGAGGGAGACGGGAGGGAAGGTGCCCTCTCTGCACACGGCACGATCGTCTCCGGGGACAATCTCAAGGAATCTACGAGGCGAAACCTCGGGGAGCTCATCAGTGAGTGAGCAAAGCCACAGGATGTAAGACGCGCGTGCACACACACACACGTGGATTATCTTCTCATCCTATCTAATAAAAGAGCAATATGCAAATTGACCATACCTCCGCTACACCCACAAGCCACGCCCGCCAGCTGATCAGGGGAGTGTGCAAATTAACCCAACTCAGACGGCAGTTAATTTGCATATCCGTGGGTAGAAGGAAGCCCAGCACTGCAGAAGGGAGCAAAGCTGCAGAGAAGCAAGCAAGCGGGGCGGGGGAGAAGAGAGGGAGTGAGGCGGAGGAGACGGGAGGGAGCTTTGCTCAGGCCGAAGGGAGCTCTATTCTTGCAGGACACTAATAAACATGGGAGTGGCAATCCGGGCGCCCTGCCACTCCTGCTGGCCCCAAACGTGGACACCGTGTCCACACAGACTCTGGTGCCTCAAGTACAGACCGCCAGGGACCAACGTCGAATGGGGCCTCGTGGACGGAGAGAGGCCGTGCTCACGGACCGGGACACAGTGCAGGCCAGAGCCGCTCTCCCAGGCAGGCTGGGGTTCAGTCCCCCTGCCTAGCAAGCGCCCAGCAGTGCTTTGCAGATGTAACCCCGAGTCGCCCCCAAATTCACACAGGAAGGCGAAGGCACCAGAATGGCTGAGTGGCTTCTGAAGAAGGACATCAAAGAAAGAGGGGCCATGCTCCCCTACGCGGACTCCCCCAGAGCCACAGGACAGCGAGGCCCGGCAAAGGCTGGACATGGAGATCGATGGGAGGGAGAGGCAGCCCGGAAACATGGAAATGCAAACCATTGATCCCTGACAAAGGCACAGGAGGAATTGGACAGAACGGTCGTGTTTTCCACCATCGGACATGCACGGAGAGAAAGGACATTAACCTTGCTCTGACCCTCACATCGATAGGAAATTAATTCAAACGGGTCGCAGACCGAAATGTCAAATGGAAAACCACGAAGACATTGGGAGGGAAACGGGAACATTTGTCTGGGACCCGGGGCCGGGTGACCGTTCTCAGACTTGGCTGCATGCACACAGTCCACGCGTGAAGACAGAGAGCGGGGCCCACCCGAGTGTGGCGCCTCTGCTGAGCCCAGGGCCTGGCAGGAGGGTGGGGAGACAAGGCACACGCCCACCCAGAGCGAGCCCCGAGAACACATACGAGCCTCAGCCTCGGACCCACAAAAGCAATTAGGACACAAACAGTTATGGAGGTGTGTAGAGGGCCGGCCCCCAGGGGAGGCACCTGAGCGTTCTTTAAATCAGTGTCGGTTGAATCCGAGGTGCCAGGCAGAGCCACATCTTGGAAACACATCCACCAAAAGGGCTGGATGCATTACTCAGTACTGACTTTAATTTGCTCCAGGTGTCGGGGGGAGGGCCCTTGGAGTGTAGATTCAGCCGAGCCCCGGGAATGAGGGAATGAGTGGGGCCTGGGCCCACTTAAGCTCCTTTGATTTTAAGTCTTTTCGTGTGAAACCCCTTTCTGTTTTAGTATAAACAAATAAACACGCTGCGTTTGGGTTGGGATTCTCTGTCTCTCCATCAGAGAGCAGAGATTCCACCCGGCCCCAGCTTTATTTCTACTTCTGTGTCATCTGTTCTTTCTATTATTTCTCAATCCCCAGCCCCTCTACTCAGTAACTGGACACGGCTTCTCTCTCCACGCTGGTCGTGGAGAAGAGAGGAAAACCCCAACAGAGGCCTGTGCGGGGAATTCCTAGATGGCAAAGGAGCCGTATGAGTCCGTTCTCCTTGGCGGGGAAAGAAACCACCACGTATGACAGCCTCGCACACCCAGCGGAGAAGCTGAAACAAAGCCGGGGCCCTGGGTGCTGGCGTGGGCATGAGAAGCAGGTGCCCCGACATTGGAGGGAGGGGGAGAGCAGTGGGCACAGGCGCCCTGGGGGGCAGGCGGCCCGTTCTGATGACAGTGAACACACCCACCGGCGGCGCAGCAGCCACGCAGTTGGGGTTCCCCTGGGAAGCGGGAGCTGACGTGCACACAGACCCCCATGCGAGTCCAGAGCAGCTTCACCCCCATAGCCCGGCCTGGGCCTGACTGGTGCCTGCCGCGGGCGCAGGAGAAACCGTGTGGAGTTTTACCGGGCAATGATGGAGCGTGAGCTGGTCCAAGACAGTCTGGATGGCCGGCTGCTCCGTGCGGCTCTGCGAGGGGCTCCCCAGGGGCCCCCCATCCTTTTGGCCTCAGTACCCTCACAGTCTTAGAATGTCATTGCCGGGAACCCCCAAAGCTGTGATTTGTGCCGGTTCCATCCATTTCCATGATCCTATTCGTTTTTAAACGGATAAACTTAACATACTCATTGAATTCATTAAAAAGAGATAAGCCTTAGAAATGAACACACATAAAATATTTTATAAAAATAATACTTCCCAAAACAAAAACTAGTTGAAAGATGATACTGTTTTACATTTTTGAAAATGTCCTTAATGTTCGGCTTAATAGAAGACAGCTGGATTCTCTTAGCTGCTTCTGCATTCGATTTACATATGAAATGCATCCTCATTAGGAGTTGCTTTCCCTCCTTCCCCTTCTATAGGAGCGGGTGCAGGGCGGGTGCGCTGTGCTGCGGGGCGGTGTGCGCAGCCAGCGGTGCCCGGGAGCTGCAAGGCAGGAGCTTCTGGGCCCGAGGAGGCCGGCGATGTGGGAGGAGGGTGTCTCGTCCCGGGGATGGAGATGTCTGCTGGACGTCCTGTGTAAGGCGTCCGTTCCCACCACCCTCACTGAACCGGGAGCCTGGTCACCCTGCGGGGACAGCCTCTGTGCAGACCCGGGAGTCCCTGGACACGCCCAGAGAGTGATGTGGAACGGGCAGCCATCTAAGTGGTATAAAAACGCTTCTGACCCTGCGACCCCCCCCCCCCCATCGAGGGTTCCGGGGCACCCAGGAACCCCAGGGGTGAGCTGGTCTCTGATGAAAACATCCGGGATCCCAGCAGCGGTCTCCTTAGGGGTCAGGGTCAGCTATGACGGGGAAGAGGCCGAGGGGACTGTTCAGGGTGTGTGCTGCCAGAGGCCCAGAGCGGCTGGGGGGGCAGGGCCACCTCCATCTTTGTCGGGTTAATTTGCATAACCACTCCTGATTGGCTGGTGGGCATCATGAAGTGACGGTCAATTTGCATGTTTCTCTTTTATTATTGAGGATTCTCAGAAATGACGAGCCTTAACCTAAGGGCGATGTTAAAGTCCTGTGTGGGCGGTGACATGGGGCAGGGCACTGAGAGCACACCCAGAAAGTACCGCTCCGGTCTCGGATGCCCATCACACCACGTGAGGGTCCCGTCTCCAGGACTCGGGAGGGAGGGACTGAGGGAGGATTCTGCTGTGGACCCGGGCCACGGGGTCAGGCGAGGCCGTGACCGGCATCTCCCCACAACAACCAAGTGTGTAACTCACAGCCAAGTTCATGGGATCACGTCACAGGGACAAGAGAGAATGATAACGAATGACATTCACGTCATTAACAAAGGCGTGTTAACCTTCCTGTTTAAAAACAGTCCCGAAGGCGCGGTGTCTTTACACACCTCACGCTCTTCTGCTGACTGCGCGCACCTGCTTCCGCATCCACCCCGACGCCCTCGGCTCCCGGGCCGGGCCGCACGCGCAGCCTCGGGTGACGGCGGACACTGGGGAGCCACTCCCGCAGCTCAGACACCGCGGGCCGAGGCCTCGCTGAAACGCTGACCGGCCCTCGGCAAAGTTCCCCACCAAACAGAGCCCACTGTCCCCTCACTGGCGCGGCACTGCATTTGTGAGTGTTCTGAGGGCGTGAGAACTGCAGGGAGACTGTTTAAAAACGGCTCCCGGGGCCGGTCCTGGTGGAGAGCTGTTGTCTCTCTCGGCCCGTGTACGCCTCCAGGGACACGTGGGGCGACACATGGGGAGACACGTGGGGGCTCAGATTATCCTTCATCGGCAGGGGGCCAGCCCGGCTCCCGCCCTCCCCGCGCCTCACAGCTGGGCCCCCAGAAACGCCCCCTAAACTTCCCGCTCAGTCCCCTGGCAGTGTTTACCCCCCCTCCCCCCGGGAACCAGGATCAGGCCAGGAAAGGCCTGTCTAGGAACAGTGAGGTCTTCCTGATGGAAGGACGTTCCCCAGCACCGCACCGGCGGGCCACACGTGTCATCCCACCTGATTCCGTGTAGAACTCCCTCTCCGGTCGCTGGGCGTGATCTGTGGCTGAGACGTGGAGAAAGGGGTCGGGCCCACGAGACACGCTCAGGTGGCTGTCACCACCGGAACTTGGGGACGGTGGCTCCCGTGAGGTATGTTTCAGACAGCAGTGCAGACCGACCCGGCAATGACGTTCGCTGACTCCCCTCTGCACACAGCCCCCTGCACACAGCCCCCTGCACACAGCCTCCTGCACACAGCCCCCTGCACACAGCCCCTCTGCACACAGCCCCCTGCACACAGCCTCCTGCACACAGCCCCCTGCACACAGCCCCCTGCACACAGCCTCCTGCACACAGCCCCCTGCACACAGCCCCTCTGCACACAGCCCCCTGCACACAGCCCCTCTGCACACAGCCCCCTGCACACAGCCCCCTGCACACAGCCCCCTGTACACAGCCCCCTGCACACAGCCCCCTGCACACAGCCCTCTGCACACAGCCCCCTGCACACAGCTCCCTGCATACAGCTCCCTGCACACAACCTCCTGCACACAGCCCCCTGCACACAGCTCCCTGCACACAGCCCCCTGCACACAGCCCCCTGCACACAGCCCCTCTGCACACAGCCCCCTGCACACAGCCCCTCTGCACACAGCCCCCTGCACACAGCCCCTCTGCACACAGCCCCCTGCACACAGCCCCTCTGCACACAGCCCCCTGCACACAGCCCCCTGCACACAGCCCCCTGCACACAGCCCCCTGCACACAGCCCTCTGCACACAGCCCCCTGCACACAGCCCCTCTGCACACAGCCCCCTGCACACAGCCCCCTGCACACAGCCCCCTGCACACAGCCCCCCTGCACACAGCCCCTCTGCACACAGCCCCCTGCACACAGCCCCTCTGCACACAGCCCCCTGCACACAGCCCCCTGCACACAGCCCCCTGTACACAGCCCCCTGCACACAGCCCCCTGCACACAGCCCTCTGCACACAGCCCCCTGCACACAGCTCCCTGCACACAGCTCCCTGCACACAACCTCCTGCACACAGCCCCCTGCACACAGCTCCCTGCACACAGCCCCCTGCACACAGCCCCCTGCACACAGCCCCTCTGCACACAGCCCCCTGCACACAGCCCCTCTGCACACAGCCCCCTGCACACAGCCCCTCTGCACACAGCCCCCTGCACACAGCCCCTCTGCACACAGCCCCCTGCACACAGCCCCCTGCACACAGCCCCTCTGCACACAGCCCCCCTGCACACAGCCCCCTGCACACAGCCCCCTGCACACAGCCCCTCTGCACACAGCCCCCTGCACACAGCCCCCTGCACACAGTCCCCTGCACACAGCCCCCTGCACACAGCCCTCTGCACACAGCTCCCTGCATACAGCTCCCTGCACACAGCCCCCCTGCACACAGCCCCATGCACACAGCCTCCTGCACACAGCCCCCTGCACACAGCCCCCTGCACACAGCCCCCCTGCACACAGCCCCCTGCACACAGCCCCCTGCACACAGCCCCTCTGCACACAGCCCCCTGCACACAGCCCCTCTGCACACAGCTCCCTGCACACAGACCCTCTGCACACAGCTCCCTGCACACAGCCCCCTGCACACAGCCCCCTGCACACAGCCCCCCTGCACACAGCCCTCTGCACACAGCCCCCTGCACACAGCCCCCTGCACACAGCCCCCCTGCACACAGCCCTCTGCACACAGCCCCCCTGCACACAGCCCCTCTGCACACAGCCCCCTGCACACAGCCCCCTGCACACAGCCCCCTGCACACAGCCCCTCTGCACACAGCCCCCTGCACACAGCCCCTCTGCACACAGCCCCTCTGCACACAGCCCCCTGCACACAGCCCCCTGCACACAGCCCCCTGCACACAGCTCCCTGCACACAGCCCCCTGCACACAGCCCCTCTGCACACAGCCCCCTGCACACAGCCCCCTGCACACAGCCCCCTGCACACAGCCCTCTGCACACAGCCCTCTGCACACAGCCCTGTGCAGAGCCCGCATTCGGCTCCCCTCTGCACACAGCCCCCTGCACAGCCCACATTCGGCTCCCCTCTGCACACAGCCCCCTGCACACAGTCCCCTGCACACAGCTCCCTGCACACAGCCCCATGCACACAGCCCTCTGTACACAGGCCCCTGCACACAGCCCTGTGCAGAGCCTGCATTTGGCGCCCAAAGCCGAAGCAGACACGCACGTTTCACAATCTTCAATGTTGTCCTCGTGAGTTTCCTTATCCATTTCCAGGTGTTTTAGCCTCTGTGCTCTACGCGTGTGATTTCGTAACGCTCCTGTGTCCTGTGTTCTTTGGGCCCTAACCCAGCTTGCCCCCAACTCCTATGTCCTCCCATACCTCCCCCCCGACATTCCAGGGGTTTTCTGTCCTTGTTCCTCCTGTCCTCTCTCCCTCCCTCCCTCCCTCCCTCCGCCCCCCCCCCCATTTTTCATCGCCCCGCACAATGATTAGGCCTATGTGTCTAAGGCAAGGCGAAATGAAACGGCACGTGAATTCATTTGCTCAGATGACTTGCCAACAAATAACGAAATAGGTCTCTAAGTATGGATCAAAAGACAAATGGGTTTGATCGAGAAAATAACGACTGGGGTTTTCAAAGGAATTAAGGGGGGAAATCCGTCAACTTTACGACCGCGGGTGGTGGTGGGGGTTGGAGGGGGAAGACATAGAGAGAATAAATGGTGATGGGAAAATAAAATAAAATAAATAAGAGGCAATACAGTAAAAAATAAAAAGGCTGTATGAAATTTGAAAGTAATGTTCACTAGGGAGAGGTGTTGTTCATTCTATGTTCCAGACCTGTGGTCAGCAAACCGCGGCTCTCGAGCCACGTGTGGCTCTTTGGCCCTTTGAGTGTGGCTCTTCCACAAAACACCACGGCCTGGGCGAGTCTGTGTTGAAGAAGTGCCGTTAGAAGAAGTTTAAGTTTAAAAAACTTGGCTCTCGAGAGAAATTCCGATCGTTGTCCTGTGGGTGTCTGGCTCTGGTGACTCATGAGTTTGCCGACCCCTGTTCTAGACAAACACTGCAAACCCGGCTCAAAACTAAACCCGGACACCGGACCTCCCAGTCGCCCCACGAGGACTGGAAAGTGGGGCTACAAGCGATCGTGTAGGAGCGTTTGCCATCACCACCGGCCCTGACGTCCCCACAGAGGCGGCACAGACGTGCCCGAGGGGGACCCGGCCCTGACGTCCCCACAGAGGCGGCACAGACCTGTGCTGCAGACGGGCGGGGACTTGGCATCCCAGGAGCAAGCGTCGGTGCACCGGAAGGCGTGAGCACTGTGTAACCGTCTCCTGCGAGACCCCAGTCCGTGTGCAGAAACAGCACGGGGAGCACTGGCGGGCAGAGGAGCAGCGGGGGCTGGCAGGGCTGCAGGGAAGGACTGCCCACAGGGGACACGGGCGGGTGACACAGCCACTCCCCGTTGGGACACGGGCGGGTGACACAGCCACTCCCCACGGGGACACGGGCGGGTGACACAGCCACTCCCCATGGGGACACGGATGGGTGACACAGCCACTCCCCGTGGGGACACAGGCATTCACATGGGGACACGGGCGGGGGACACGGTGACCGGTGCGATGCACACTCTGCTGAGTGGGCCCCACAGGAAGGTACACGGAGGAGGGGGCGCTACTGTTTGCACACTGGGCGCCACCGCAGAGCAGGAGATCGGCAGCTGGGAGACAGGGACGCCTCAGGAGGGGACAGTGTGTGAGGGACCGCCCGATGGAGGACAGGAGCCTCCAGCCTCGGAGAACAGCGTCTGACGGCTGTCGTGGGCGAGGGACAACAGGTGTGGGGGTTCCAGGGAGACACCTGTGAGCTCACGGCTGTGTGTGAAGACACACAGGTGGGTGGACGCAGACGGAAATAGACGTGTGTGCGCACGTGGGTTAGCGCATGGCCGCCAAGAAGCCTAGAAGCAGTGACCCCGAGCCCTCTGCAGCTCACATTTCCCAGGGGACCCAATGGAGCCAGCTGTGCGCCCCTAACCAGCCACGCGGGAGGTCCTCCCTAGTTCCAGGCCCCAGGTCCCCCGGTCAGGCCCCCACCAGGGGACCTTCCCTTCCCCTACCCCAGGCCGCGCCGCCCCTCCCATCTCTAAACACATGCTCCTGGCTGCAGCGGCCTCATCAACAGTCCTGCTCGCTCTTCTCCTTGGCCCCCCTCCATTTCCACAGAAGCAAACCCACTTTCCAAACGGAGCCTCCTAATCAGCCACGGACAAAGCCGCCAAGGGGTGTGCGATCGGCCACGTGAGAGCGCGGGGAGGGAGGGGTGAGGAATGGGAGGGAGCCCGAGAGCACCCTGCAACCCCTTTCCACGTCCCCCGACCCACGGACCCGCGTGCCCCCACAATGCCTCCTGCGTGCCGCTGGCGGTTCTGCGGGCCGGGCCCCACTCCCCGGACCAGGTTGCTTTTGTGGAGCCTGAATTACTCAGGGTCATGGAGCCGCCCGCAGGACGCTGTTGTCGCTAAGTAACAGGTCACGCGGCTCCTCCACTCAGCTCCGGGGGGGAGACGGAGGGCCGCAGAGACCGGGGAAGAAAGATGGAGGAGAGGGTGAGGGAGGGCGGAGGAGAGGGTGAGGGAGGACGGAGGAGAGGGTGAGGGAGGGCGGAGGAGAGGGTGAGGGAGGACGGAGGAGAGGGTGAGGGAGGATGGAGGAGAGGGTGAGGGAGGATGGAGGAGAGGGTGAGGGAGGGCGGAGGAGATGGTGAGGGAGGATGGAGGAGAGGGTGAGGGAGGGCGGAGGAGAGGGTGAGGGAGGATGGAGGAGAGGGTGAGGGAGGATGGAGGAGAGGGTGAGGGAGGATGGAGGAGAGGGTGAGGGAGGACGGAGGAGATGGTGAGGGAGGATGGAGGAGAGGGTGAGGGAGGATGGAGGAGAGGGTGAGGGAGGACGGAGGAGACGGTGAGGGAGGACGGAGGAGAGGGTGAGGGAGGACGGAGGAGACGGTGAGGGAGGACGGAGGAGACGGTGAGGGAGGACGGAGGAGAGGGTGAGGGAGGACGGAGGAGACGGTGAGGGAGGACGGAGGAGAGGGTGAGGGAGGACGGAGGAGACGGTGAGGGAGGACGGAGGAGACGGTGAGGGAGGATGCAGGAGACGGTGAGGGAGGACGGAGGAGAGGGTGAGGAAGGACGGAGGAGAGGGTGAGGGAGGACGGAGGAGAGGGTGAGGGAGGACGGAGGAGACGGTGAGGGAGGACGGAGGAGAGGGTGAGGGAGGACGGAGGAGAGGGTGAGGGAGGACGGAGGAGAGGGTGAGGGAGGACGGAGGAGACGGTGAGGGAGGATGGAGGAGACGGTGAGGGAGGACGGAGGAGAGGGTGAGGGAGGACGGAGGAGACGGTGAGGGAGGACGGAGGAGACGGTGAGGGAGGATGGAGGAGACGGTGAGGGAGGACGGAGGAGACGGTGAGGGAGGATGGAGGAGAGGGTGAGGGAGGATGGAAGGGACCATTCAGGAAGCACCAGGAGACCAGAGGCAGAACGCCAGGTGGACTCCGCCCTCGCTGGCCTCTCCCTGGCCTCTCGCTGGCGTGCTGCCGGGCCACGTCCTCCCCCGCCACCTGCGCAGCCTGCCAAGTTCTCCCCCTTCCCGGGGAGATATTAATGCGGGCTAAATTAGCTGATGTGAAATTAAATTATTCTGTCAGAACAACACGGGGCAGAATTTGCTGAAGGAAGCAATAAATTAAGAAGCCTTCTTAAAAATGCAATATTCAATTATAACTTAAATAAATCCCCGGGGTAGGAGCCGGGACCAGTGTGTTAAAAAGCAATCTGAGTTCTCAGAGAAAGGGTTCCGTCCGGCCGAGCGGAGCCTCCCCGGGGCCGGCTCCTGGCGAGGCCAGCTCGTCGGGGACACCGTTTACGGCCAATCGCCATATGGCCCGGCCGTTCTGGTGATGGTTTGGGCAGGGGCCTGGGACGGGGAGCCAAGAAGAACGGATGCCTAGAACAGCAAGCCTCTCCTGGAACTCTCCTCTGAAATGATCCGTTTACGTGTGTTTCCCCTTCTCCTGTCCTTCAGCGTCTCGTCGTGCGGTCGATGCTGGGCTCGCACCAGCACGCGGCACTCCCTGCAGCGCCAAGGGGACACCAGGAGCCCGGCCGGTGCGCTCAGGGGTTCGGTGGTGGCCGACGAACCTGCAGGTCAGGTTTCAACTCCCTGTCAGGGCACAGGCCTGGGGTGTGGGCTCGATCCCCATTCGGGGGCGTGCGGGAGGCACCCGTCCATGATTCTCTCTTATCAGCGCTCTCTCTGTCTCTCTGTCTCTCTCTCTCCATCTCTCTCTCTCTCTCTGTCTCCCTCTCTCTGTCTCTCTCTCCCTCTCTCTCCCTCTCTCTCTCTCTCTCTCTGTCTCCCTCTCTCCCTCTTCTCTCTCTCTCTCTCTCTCTCTCTCTCTCTCTCTCTCGTCTCTCTCTCCCCCTCCTTTCCCCCTCCTCTCTGGAATCAATGAAAACACATTTGGAAACAAACGGAAGAAGGAAAATGGGGCAGCAGCTACAGCAGGGCCCGGTCCCAGCTGTGTGCAAACACACCTTCCAGACAGGCTGCTTGCGGTCACGGCCACACGCCCACGGGAGCCACCTCCCGGCCCAGCAGCGGCACCGCCTGCGCGTCCCCGAGGCCTGGGCCCGGGAGCACCAGGCTCACAGGATGCGCTCCCCCAGCGCCGGCTCCCGGGGAGGCAGGAGCCGCCGCGTCCGCAGCCCCCCGTCTGCCCGTCCTTCCCTGCAGGGCTACCGCGGGCACTGCCGCTGCCACACAGCCTCCTGGGCGGCCCTCGCTTCAGCTCGGAAATGCGTGTGTGCTGAAACGGGCACGCCCATGGGAACGGGCATCACATGGGGACGGGCATCACACGGGGACGGGCACAGGCATGCACAAGGGAACGGGCACGCACACGGGAACGAGCACACACACGGGAACGAGCACGCACACGGGAACGAGCACGCACACGGGACCGGGCACGCACACGGGAACGGGCACGCACACGGGACCGGGCACGCACACGGGAACGGGCACGCACACGGGAACGGGCACGCACACGGGACCGGGCACGCACACGGGAACGGGCACACACGGGACCACACGCACACGGGAATGAGCACGCACACGGGAACAGGCACGCACACGGGACCGGGCACGCACACGGGACCGGGCACGCACACGGGAATGAGCACGCACACGGGACCGGGCACGCACACGGAACGGGGCAAGGGCAGAGAAACCCGATCACCGGTCTGACTCCTGCTTCCGCATCACCGGGGGCCGGGGCCGCGGGGCCTCTTCTGGCATCAGCCTCGTGTTCCGCACGGTGTTTCTTGGGAGGAAGGTCTCGCCGTGGCGGGTGGCGTCCGCGAACCCCCAGAATGACAACGCAGAGACGCGATCCAGCGTCAGGGCCCGGGCGGGAGGAGAGGGAGGGGCTCCGCCCGGGAGTCCGGGGGTCGGGACCCCCTGCCACAATCCTATCTCCAAACTCTGGGGAAAACGGCTCCGGCCCCAACCCGTGCAGCTCCGTGGATGGAGCGTCGGCCTGCGGACTGAAGGGTCCCGGGTTCGACTCCGGTCAAGGGCGCGGACCTTGGTTGTGGGCGCACCCCCAGTGGGGGGCGCGCAGAAGGCGGCTGATGGATGTTTCTCTCTCATCGATGTTTCTGACTCTCTACCCCGCTCCCTTCCTCTCTGTAGGGACACCGGCTGGCGGAGCAGAGGCTGAGGGGGGCTGTATGCGGGGCTACTCCAGGAGCAGCGAGGGGCGGAGCCCCACCGAGGGAAGGAGCCTCCCTCTGCCTTCTGCTGCGGGCCTTCCACACGACCTTGGGGGGCGAACGGCGCCGAGCACTGCCTGCAGGGCCGCCTGGGGAAGGGGTGCAGCCACCGGGGTTTCCTCCCGCCCGGCCTGGCGCCGAGCCTGCAGTGGCCTCTGCCGACTTGTTATTTGCTGCTGAGTTCTGCGATGAATTTATTAGACCGGTGATGTTATCGTAATGCAGAATTGGGACTTCAAAGCCCCTTCCTTTGGATTTCCTTTCATGTAAACCGTTCCTGGACCTCACAGTCCTGATGCCTTCCTTCCCAGAACGTCAGCAGCCGAGCTGGGGGGGGGGCACAGGCGCTGGGCCACGGGCAGGGGTTCCTCCCGCAGCCGGGGCACAGCCCGTCGCCTACGAGGTGCCAATGCCTCTCGGGGCCGTGGGAGCCGCTCCACGCCGCCTGGAATGACCCTCCGTGGCGGAGCCGCACCGGGGGCTGGAGCCAGCAATCTGAGGGTGGTCACCCTGGCGATGGGGGCGGTCCCCCCGGTGATGGGGGCGATGGGGGCGATGGGTGCTCTGCAGCTGCCAGCCCGGTGCCCGCACCCCACAGGGACCTGGCCCCCGTCCCTGGTCCGTTACGGTGACTCCGGGCCTCAGGCATTTCTCTCCCCACGGGGTCACTGTCACAAGCCCAGCCACTCTGCACTCGGGGCTCTGCTTCCTCTCCTCCCTCCCAGGGGCCTCCTTCACCCCACACCCTTCCTGCTGGCCATCCCACTGATCGAGGGGGCCCGGCACGGCCGGCGTGTGATAGGTGCGCGTGCCCCTCCCTCATGGCGTGGTCCCCTCTCCCCTGCGCTGCCGAATCGAACCCGCAACCTGAGTCTCATTAGTGACAGAACCTGTGGCCGAGGAGGGCGTCTCCCTAGAAGAACGGCCCCCCGGGAGCAGTGGCCCGTGAGGATGGGCCTCGGGGCGGCGGGCGGAGACCCCGAGGAGGAGTGTGATCGCGGGCACCAGGCAGCCGGGAGACGGCAGACTGCCCCCGCCGCTGTCCGGTGAGAGAGCGGCGCGTACGGACCCTCTGTGTTCCCACGGCAACGCGGCCAGATCTCCACGCCACCACCTGGCACACGAGGGACTCAACATGCCCTGGAACTTGTGTGCATGGCAAGAATTCACTATTATTTGGGCTATCTATACTGATAAAAGTGCAATATGCTAATTAGACCGAACATCTTCCAGACGACCTTCCAGACAAAGCCATGGTGGCGGCCTGAGGCCAAGGCGGTTAGAGGTGGTCAGGCCAGCAGAGGAGAGCAGTCAGGGGGATCAGGCCAGCAGGGGAGAGCAGTCAGGGGGATCAGGCCGGCAGGGGAGAGCAGTTAGGGGGATCAGGCCGGCAGGGGACAGCAGATAGGGGGATCAGGCCAGCAGGGGACAGCAGATAGGGAGATCAGGCCAGCAGGGGACAGCAGATAGGGGGATCAGGCCGGCAGGGTAGAGCAGTTAGGGGGATCAGGCTGGCAGGCTGGTGAGTGGTTAGGAGCCAGCAGTCCTCAAGGGGTCCCAGATTGGAGAGGGTGCAGGCCAGGCTGAGGGACCTTCTCCCCATCTCTGTGCATGAATTTCATGCACCGGGCCTCTAGTTAGCCAATAATCACGGTCACATTTTCCTCATCGCTTCAGTCCAGGGCCTGAGAGGACTCCTTGCATGGAGCAGACTGTTGGGTCTCAGAGGGAAGGCGGGGGAGGGTGGCTGGATGGGAGGAGCTCAGCCAAACAACTGGTGTACAGATACGCACAACCCGTGGGCACAGACAACAGGGTGGCGAGGCCTGGGGAGGGCACAGGATGGGCTAGAAGAGGTCAATGGGGGGGGAAAGAGGCGGATGTAATACTTTCTACAATAAAGATTTTTAAAAATATAAAAAATATATAAAAAATAAAGCACCTGCCCCGGTTGGCCGGTGCGTGCCCCCCCAGGTCCGTGTGCCGAGTCCAGATGGCAGCGTGGACTCGGACTCCCGGCTCCGAACGGAAGGCAGGGGTGTAGCAGGCAGAGCCGCGGGGCCGGGCGCCGCCTCCTCAGGCCTCGGCGGCATTGCCGGAGCCACCCGCTGACGCAGAGCGTGCACGTAAAGGTCCCCGCGGAAACGGAAACCGTTCCTCCTGAAACCGTACACATTTCTAAGGAAACAGCACGCGGAGAACCTGGGAGAACAGAGGCGCCGTGCACCGTGGAAAGCCACCTGCCTACCAGCGCCGAGTTCCCTCTCTGCACCTGCCCGGCCCTTTCCCGAACCGTCCCCTCTTCCGGGTCAGGCGACGCTGCGCATGCCCCTCTCCCCTGTGTCCCGCTGGCACCATCCCCTCTCACGTCATCAAGTGCCGCATCCCTGCGTCTTCCTCTCTAATGAAAGCTGGTGTGCAAATTGTCCCCTTGCCCGGGCGTCTGTCCGGGAGTTCGGCCGGGGGCGGGGCCGGCTGGGGAAAGGGCGGGGAGTCCCTGCCGGCGGCCGGCAGCCGCTAGGGGCACGCCCAGGGCATGGACTGCGTGCAGGGGCCTCTGGTTACACGTGATGGTGTTCACTGTGATCGGGCATCATGTTACACAACATGGAATATGACGTACACTGGCATCACGTCACTCAAATGCCACAGCCTATTGCATCACTGTCTTCTTTGGAGACAGGGTCTCCTGTATCCGTTTCCTGGTTCGAACCGTAAACCGCCCGAACGGTGAGTGAGGCATGGTCTCCGGCCTCCCCCGTCACCGTGAGCGCGTGGGCTGTGCGGCTGCCCCTCCTGCTCCTCCGCCCGCTGCTCACACGCCGCCTGGTCCTCCTCTGCCGACGCTGCTCCTGCCGGGTCAGGGGACACTCCCCCTCCGTCCCCGCCACGCAGTGCCCACCCCAGGCTGGGCGAAGCCCCAGTGCAGGCACGGGTATCCTGTCCCCTGAGCTCAGCCTTATTTTCCTTTTCTCTTACGTTTGTCATGTCTGTCTGCCTCTTCTCAAAGCCCTACACTGCCCCGCCCAGCACAGCCCCACGTCCAGACGGCCCACGCCAGAGACTGTCAGTCAAGTCCCAGCACACAGCACCCGTGGGGAATCCGGTCGCGTCTCAGACGACGTTCCTGGAAACATCACCGTCAACAGGTGCACACTTTTACACGCCTTCAGCGGCCGTGGCCACACCTCTTTCCCGAGCACAGCGCAGCTCACACGTCCCCCACCCGGACAGCAAACACACGCCCCAGCTGTGACTGCATCGTCTTCTGAGCGTGTCTGCTGGAAGTGAGTGCTGTGCATGCTATGGATATTTGTTGGGGTTTTCCTCTCTCTTCCACGTCCAGTGTGGAGAGAAGAGGAGGGTGCAGTGACTGAGTAGAGGGGGTGGGGATTGAGACAATAACAGGGAAGAATAGATGACACAGAAGTAGAAATAAAGCTGGGGCTGGGTGGAATCTCTGCTCTCTGATGGAGAGACAGGGAACCCCAACCCACACTCAGCGTGTTTGTTTATACTAAAACAGAAAGGGGTTTTACAGGAAAAGACTTAAAATCAAAGGAGCTTAAGCGGGCCCAGGCCCCACTCACTCCCTCATTCCCAGGGCTCGGCTGAATCCACATTTCTAGGGCCCTCCCCCCAACACCTGAAGCAAGTTAAGAGTCAGTACTGATAACACATCCAGCCTTCTTGGTGGATGCGTTTCCAAGACGTGGTTCTGCCCGGCGCCTCGGATTCAGCCGACACTGATTTAAAGAACGCTCAGGTGCCTTTCCTGGGGGCCGGCCCTCCACAGACATTTAAAATGCACCAGCCGTTACCAGCTAGAATGGTTCTCCCATGTGTTCACCTGCCGAGGGCGCATCCGACACCTGTCTGCCCGCCTGGGTCCCCACCCTCCACGGTCACATGTCACGCCATTTTCCAGTCGGTCTTCTGTCTCAAGGTTTATTGGAGTCCTCTCTAGAATCGTTACGTTGACATTCTACTTCTGTTGCTTTTAAGGCCAGAGTATTTTGTTCTCGTTTTTAAAAATTTCTCATTTCTTCAGCACCTTCAGAACCGAGTATTACTTCCTCAGAGCTCCACACGCATCTCCCAGGGACTGGACTGAGACTGCATCCGACCGATTTGTGAACGGCGAGACACGGACCGTGTGATGCGGGGCATTCTGCTTCGGGAAGCGGGCCTGACGGGCGTGCGCACGGGGGTCACTGCTGCTCCCACGCCCGGGGCTGGCTGGCCTTCCGGAGGCCTATACACGTCTGGTCATATTTGGTCCCAATATTGTGTTGTTCTGAGAATTCCTTTCCACGGCATTTTCTATAGAGATACTGCTAACTACATAGGAAGGCTATCTGAAGGTATTTTTTAAATTATAAAATAACACACACTCACATATCAACAAAGCTAAAGTAAATACTCACAAAACTATTACTCAGGTCAAATACAGGACCATACCCCTCTTCAGAGGAGAACTACTCACCACACACATGTGTATATCTGGCACACATACTATCCACATGGTCACCGCTACACCTCATCTTTCGGGCAGTCTCGGGGTTATACATACTGTGTGCTGGCTTTCTGTTTGTTTGTTTGCAACCATTTTTCCCCCCTAGAATGTTCCTCTGGGAATCTCTTCCCAGTAAACGCCCCAGTGAACTCTGACCAAACAGGCACTGAGATGTGTCATGGGCTGGGAAGGACACGGAAGAGACTGAGGAGCGAAGGGGAGAGAGAAGGGACAGGCAAGGGCGGCAGGCGGGGGACAGATGATGTAATGTACTCAGACATGAGGCCGTCACTAAAACGCCTCAAATTAGCATCTGTTCCTCCTGTTTCAAGCACCGCTCCGGAAGTCAGTGAAAACAGCACACATACGTGAGTGCCCTAGCACATACGTGAGCCCATCGCACATGCACACCATGCACAGCACAGAGGGGGCGGGCGCTGAGCGCAGAGGCAGGAGACCCTGACGGGGCTAGCTCTCTGCGTCCATGTGCACATGTGTGCACGCACACACACATACATGCCCCCCACGTGTGCGCGCACACACACACTTACTCACACACACACACACGCACACACATGCACACACACACATGCACACACACATGCGCACACGCACACACAGACACACACATATGCACACACACTCACACACACATGCACACACACAGACACGCACACACACTCACACACACATACACACACACAGACACACACATACACACACTCACACACACACACATACACACACGCACACACACATGCACACATTCACACACACACACATACACACACGCACAGACACACACACACACCTGGAGTCACTATATGCACTTTGGTTTAGACAACAGTGAACTTAAAATCATCAGCCTGGCCATCCCAATAGTGTCTCCCTGCTTCACTGAGTGACCGATACTGAGATAAATGGGATAAATGGGATTATAAATGTAAATGTTAGGGCTCCTACTTTAAAAGCTCCATG
Source organism: Antrozous pallidus (assembly GCA_027563665.1). NCBI lineage: Eukaryota > Metazoa > Chordata > Mammalia > Chiroptera > Vespertilionidae > Antrozous > Antrozous pallidus. The sequence goes on along the minus strand of CM050516.1, from coordinate 1,663,300 downwards.
TGATTTGCATAAATCTGCATACTGAGTTCAAAAGGCCCAAATCTGTAATATGAAAGTTAATTAGGGCAAACCACTTATTTAATATAAATCCCATCCTCATGCTCACACGGCTGACACAGAGCAGTTTTTTCGCTCCCTGATGAGGACCCAGCACTGAGCCACACACACACACACACACACACACACACACACTCACACACACTCACACACACTCACACAGACACACACTCACACACACACACACACTCTCACACACACACACACACTCACACTCACACATACACACACACACACACTCACACTCACACTCACACACACACACACACACTCACACTCACACTCACACATACACACAGACACACACACACACACTCACACTGACACACACACACACTGACACACACACACACTCACACTCACACACACTCACACACACATACATACAGACACACACACACACTCACACTCACACACACTCACACTCACACACTCACACTCACACACACGCACAGACACACACACATACACACACTCACACACACACACACAGACACACACACACAGACACACAGACACACACACTCACACACACACAGACACACACTCACACACACACACACACTCTCACACACACACACACACTCACACTCACACATACACACACACACACACTCACACTCACACTCACACACACACACACACACTCACACTCACACTCACACATACACACAGACACACACACACACACTCACACTGACACACACACACACTCACACTCACACACACTCACACACACATACATACAGACACACACACACACTCACACTCACACACACTCACACTCACACACTCACACTCACACACACGCACAGACACACACACATACACACACTCACACACACACACACAGACACACACACACAGACACACAGACACACACACTCACACACACACAGACACACACAGATACACAAACAGACACACACTCATACACACACACAGACACACACACACACTCACACACACACACTCACACACACACACACTCACACGTGGCACTACCAGCAATGCCCCGGCCACACATACCACAGCGGAAAGCAGGGAGGGACGGTGTCTGAGAGCGGGTGACGCGGGCTGCGATGACCCGCCACGCCCCGGCCACGCGGGTGGGCTGACGCCTCTCCTGAGTCCTGGGCTCCGAACCAGCCGCCTGGGGAGACTCAAAGCCGAGGCCAGCCCCGTGTCCGGTGCGGGAGGCTGTCCCGAGCCCCGTCAGGCTCTCGACGTTCAGATCGCACCCAGCACCTCCCTCTTGCGTGGCCCAGGTGGCCGTGAGAAGTAGGGCCGTCCATGAGAAGTCGCCACGGAGGCCACGTGTCCTGTCCCCACAGCCACGCTCTTCCCGAGGGTCCAGAGAGCAGAAGGCACACTGAGCCCAGGCCAGGTCCCGCAGCTCTTCACACACAGACCCTCTCCCCGCCACGTGTCCCGCCTGACAGCCACAGAGTCCCCCGAGGGGACAAGACGAGGCCACGTGGAGGCTCAGAGGACCAGTTCCTCCGAAAGCCACGGGAGCGCAGGCAGCGACCGAAGCGCTCGTTCAGCACGACGGGGATAATACTGATCACACAGGCATTGCCCGGTCACCCCGAGGCTTGCCAACCCACGGGCTTTTAGGAAAGAAAAACCAACAACCTGGCAGCCACCGAGTCCACGGACGCCACGCCCCGAAGCCACGACGCAGCGAAGGGACGAGGGTGACGCTGGCGCCGGCAAGAAGCTCCTCTGAGAAGCTCCCCACGGAGCCTCTGCCTCTGCCGGATCTGACGCAGCGCTCGCTCCGAGCGAGAAGCGCTCTCCCCGGGGACGCGTTGGAAATGATCAGTGACAACTGTTCGATCCCGCAGTGGCCTGAGGCAGCGACACTGGCACAGGGGGCTGGTCAACACTTGAAGGGAGAACGTGGGAAACGAGATGTCCCCGGGGAGTTTTTAAAAGCTCCATCATGCTGACACCGGTTTGACTCAGTGGATAGAGGATCGGACTGCGGACTGAAGGGTCCCAGGTTCGATTCCGGTCAACGGCATGAACCTTGGTTGTGGGCACATCCCCAGTGGGGGGCGTGCAGGAGGCAGCTGATCCATGTTTCTCTCTCATCGATGTTTCTGACTTTCTATCCCTCTCCCTTCCGCTCTGTGAAAAAATCAATAAAATATATTAAAAAAAAAAAAAGTAAAAGCTCAATCATGTTCTGAGAAACACAGGAGGCCACACGCGTGTGCAGGGCTGTGCACACGTCACGTGTCCTGGAAAGGCCCCACCACCTCACCTCCACATGGGCTTTGCACCACGTGAAAATCAGTCATCACAGGATGAAGGAGAAAACCACGCGATCCTCTCGTGGATAAAAAAAAGCATTTGACAGGAGTTAACACCTTGATGGTACAAGCACTCAGCAAAGCAGGCACGGGGGGGGGGGGGGAACGGTGGCGACATGGTCAGGGCCACGGGGTAAACGGCCACCGCACCTGCTGGTGGAGGCGGGAAAACTCCCCCTCGAAGGTCAAGAGCAGGGCCACTCGGTCATTCTGTTCACACGGCCCGGGGGCGCCCAGCTGAGCAATCAGCAAGTCCAACCAACCAACCACACACACAGCACCACACGACAGCCAGACGGAAAAAGGTGTACACGGCATGAACAGACATGGCCTGACATGTGGATGCTCCTAAAACATCACAAACACCCCCCACCCCCCGCCGTTCAATGGGGGCTGAATTTCCGTTTCCCAAGATGGAAAGTTCTGGAGATGGGTCGCGCACCAATGTGAACGTGCGCGACACTACTGAGCTGTCCACTTACACACGGTCGAGACGGTGGATTTTAGGTGATGGATATTTCAGCACAATTAACAATTTTAAAAAAAAATAGGCCCAGCCAGAGCGGCTCAGGGGTTGAGTGTCCACCCACAAACCAGGAGGTCAGGGTTCGATTCCCGGTCGGGGCACAGGCCCGGGTTGTGGGCTCCATCCCCGACGTGGGGCGTGCAGGAGGCAGCCGGTCCGTGATTCTCTCTCATCGCGGATGTTTCTATCTCTCTCTCCCTCGCCCTTCCTCTCTGAAATCAACAAACTCATTAGGAAAAAAAAAATCTTTAAATGAGTTAGAGGTGGAAGCTGATACAAAGGGAAAGAAATGAATGAAGCAAAATTAGAGAGAGGCACAAAGAGGGGAGAAAAGATGGGTCTTCTGCTCAGGACACCCCTGACTCCTGCCCCCGATCCTGAGACGCCTCTCCAGTCTAAGCACAGATCCGCATGGCGGCCCCGGCCCCGGGGGGTCTCATGCCACCACAGGGGTCTGGACAGCCACACTCACGGAGGACACGAGGGACACGCGGCACAGCACGCCGCTTACTCCCTTACGTGGCCAAGGGCGTGCCTGCGCTGAACTTGGAAAACGCAGACCAGCGGCAATGGAGGCTCTGCCCCCTAAGAGGCTGATCCTGTCGATAAAATAATTTGTGTGGAAGAGGGAGCCTGTCCAACTGAAAAACCACCCAGTAGACGACTCAGAGGCTTAGGGACACGGCGGCCGATGTCCATGCATCTCACACGCGATCCGCCTCCAGCCGGGAGAGAACCGGTGTTTAATTAATGGTCTCTCGCCGGATCGATACCGCCAGGGATCATTATTTAAGCTGCAAACAGTTAACGAGTCTCGGGGAATATTTCCTACCGCAAACGCTCAGCGCTCTTGCTGAATTACTGACTTAAACTTGAGGAGCAACTCCATTACGGACAAATGCTAAAAACGCTCCCTGTTGGAGCCTCGTTTTTAACCAAAAATCTATACGCGAGTCCAACGCGAATACAGATTTCACCGCCCTCATTCCTGAGGATGGGCAGACTTCCGATGCCGATTTGCGGGAGACCGAGTTAAGTCCTGTCTGAGGTGGCCAGGCTCGTGTGGACGCTATTGCCAAGCGGGTCACAGCACCTGTCCCTCCCTCCGTCCCCTCAGCACCAGCCACAGCGGCCTCTGCTCGGAGCCGGGCTGCCTGACAAGACAGATAGAGCGAAAACAAGGACCGCTAACCTCAGCAGGATTCCGGGGGGCCTGGGTCCCTGTTCCCCACGTGGTTCCCAGGGCAGAGCCACCCGAAACACCTCAGGTCACCTCTGGGCCGCCTGCCTCAGAGGCCCTGAGCTGCACCCCTGAGGCGGGACGCCAGAACAGGTGTCCCCGGGGGTCCTGGTGGACATTCCGAACAGCCGGCCGGCTGTCCGAGCGGCTGTGGGAACGGATGGACCTGCCGTCCGGCCTCACGCGTGGCAGGCCCGAGCCCACGGGCCTTTGCGGGCCACGCAGCCCGTGGCCCCTGCCGGCGGGTTCCTCCGTCCCTCTTCCCGAGTGAGGACGGACGACTCGGTTGCTCATCGGGACACGAGGCTCAAGAGCAGATGCAGCCGAGGAACCCGGGAGCTAGAGGGGACCCCGAGACCAGCCACCGGACTAAAGGGGCGGAGCTGCGGGAGGCCGGACCCCTCACTGCCCCTGTCACTCAGAGACACCGGGCCCCCCCGGAGAGCACGAGGATCTGCCTGAAGCCAGAGGAGCGGCTGCCACTTGTAGCTCCGACACGTCGGACGTGAAAACGCCGTGAGCAGATCTGCGAGCCGCCCGTCCGAGGAGGATTTACAGGCGCACCGGTCCCCCGGGGGAGGCGGCGCCCCACGCAGAGCCGTTGGCGCGTCTGTCGCCCTGTTAATGTCTTCAAAGGATCGGCTCCGCGGCCGGAGCCGACGCACGCGGCCTGTTTGAGACGCGGCGACGCGCTCAGAGCCGCTAGCGACCCGCCGTGGGGCCCGGCAGCCACTCGCAGGCACAGGACTCCGGCCGGGAACCTGTCACCCGCTCCCGCTCAGCTCGGCTGCCTGGAGCCCTTCACGCCCCGAGGAGAAAGCCGCTCCCCTCGGCACCGGTGGCTGGTTCCGTTCCCGGCCAGGGCACACCCCCGGGTGACGAGTTTGCTCCCCAGTGGGGCCGCGTATGGGAAAGCAGCCAGCCCACTGCTGCCCCCCCCCCCACTCTCCCCCTCTCTAAAAACAGCAAGCACGCCCACCAGAAAGATAGCAGAAGGGCCCGCTGTGAAGGGCGTCCTGCGGAGTTCCTGACCACACGCTGCCCCCCCCCCCCGGGCTGACTCGGTCACGGGGAACGGGCGTGGGAGGACCGGCTCGGGCAGGAGCGTGCAGACACGGCGACCACATGCCGTGCGGCGTCTGGCTGAGCTCCTGAACAGGGAGGCAGCGCCCAGGGGCAGCGGGCGAAGTGGGCGCCGGGTGGGCGAAGTGGGCACCGGGCTCTGGTTTCTTCTGAGGGCTCTTGTTTAAGCGCGGCCCCTGTGAAGAGAAGGACGAGGGCAGCCCCGCCCCCCAAACCCCGGTGACGGTGATGCTGGGCGCGGGCCTGGCGCTGCTGGCGAACCCCGCGTCTCGTTCCTCTCCGAGTGCAGAGCGGCGGGAGGAGACATCTATTCGGGGGCTCCGATCACACGTCAGGTCGCGGACGCAAACAAACAGAGCCCTGGTTGCATCAACACGGCCCCCGGGCTGCTCTCCCGTGGGGAGCCGCCCGCCCCCTCTGCCCGCCAACATCGGCGGGGCCTGTTTACGATGCGGGTGAAATGTCCCGACGGGTCCCCTTCCGCGGGGGAAACGTGGTCGCCTCTCTCCCGGCCGCTCGCTGCCTCGTCTGTGCGGGCGCGTCACCCCGATCCCGGTCCCGGTCCCGGCTGAAAGGCACTTTCCCCGGAGTGTCGCTCAGGCCCACCTTCCCCGCCGTCTATTTATCATGGCGACAGGCAATTACAGTTTGATTAGCAAGGAATAAATGGCGCTGCTTCCCCATACATCCAGCCAAGGAGATGAGCAAGGGCCTGCCCGTGTGACTGACACCCCGCCGGGCCCCGCGGCGGAGAGGCGCTCCGCTGGGGGGCGCGGGTGCGGGGCCGGGCGGCAGAACGTGGGCTAGGGCCGTGGAATCCGGGGGTCGGCGGGCACGGAGGTGAGGCTGGAACCTCCTGCATTGCGTCGGGCGGGGGCTTCGCCAGCTCCCGGCTGCACCCCAGAACCCAGAGTCCGGTGTCCCTCCCCCCGACCCCCCGTCCACACTTAAAAATCCTCACCCAGGGAGATGCTGATTGATTTTTAGAGAGAGGAAGGGAGAGAGAGAGGAGAGCGAGGGAGAGAAGAAAAAAGAGAAGGGAAGAGAAGAGAGAAACATTGGTCTTTTGCCTCCTGCACGCACCCCAACTGGGGATGAGTCCTGCACCTTAGGACTGTGGCCTGACAGGGAATCAAACCCGTGACCTGTAGGTGCAGGGGATGACTCCGTCGGACCAGGCCACCCGGCAGGGCTGTCCGAGGTGGTTCCAGTTTCTGGAGCGTCACAGTTTAGATGTCCAGAAACCTGTTTCAAAGTGGAACTTGTCAAAACCCAACTCACCTTCTGATGTCAGGGCCACACCACCCACAATGCCTCCTGGCCCTGCCTGCCCTTCATCTTGCAAGGATGCCTCACACAAGGTCAAGGCCACCTTCACTCAAGGTCAGGGCCGAGCCCTGGGTCTGCGGGGGCCCCTTATCCCCCCTGTGCCCTTTCCCCTCCCTGCTGAGACCAGGCCGTTTCTCTGCAGCGGGCGGTCGGATGCCCAGCGAGCTCACCCCTAACTGACCTCGAACCGGAAAACTGATCCAGGGCCAAAGGGGAGTGGCTTCACAGCGGGGTGTCTGTCTCCTCTGCAGGGACGGGGCGGGCTCAGAAGTCCCAGCTGAGGTCGCTGCAGGGAGCGCTCCGGGAGTGGGGCTGCCGCCAGCACCCAGTTTCGCCCCTGAACACGCTGACACCGGGAAGCGGCTCCGCAGCCAGGGGCAGGTCAGGGTGGCCACGGGACAGCAGCGGGCAGGTGCGCCTCCCCCCCCCCCCCGATGCCAATGGGCCTGGGCCTGAAGCACCCAGGACGGCAGCAGCCCCGGGGCCGGCCCCCGGCTCCCGGCCTGCGTCCTGTGCCGGCCCTGTCCTAACCCCGCTCGCCTCGCACGCGGGCAGCGCCTCGCAGCTCACAACAGTCTGGGGACCTCGCCTCCCGGCCCCGGGGCGCAGATGCGGCGGAGACGCGGCGGCCGGGGCGAGGGAAGGACACCTCACAGGGTTCCCTTCTGCACCAGGGCCCGTCCACGGACGTCCCGGGGGGAGGGCACACGTGTGAAACGCAGGCTTCGTGGTGGAGGTTATGTCGTAGGTCAGCCCACAGTCTGTCCCTCCCGGGGCGTGTGCCCCGCTTCCTGCGTGGGAGTGAACACGCAGGGCCCTGCCCCCCGATCTGCTCGGTCCCTGGGAAGCTGGGGCGCCGAGGGCCTCCCTTTCAGCAGCGTCTGTCTTCCCCAGGCTCACGTGGCAGACACAGACGGCGGGCCCACTGTCTCCGAGAAGCCGATTCCACGGCATCCGATTCTACGGCATCGGCGACCGACGTCCAACCTCGGGATGAAGGGAGCGCACTGTGTCCCCTTCCTGTTCTCTCTGCGGGACTCGGGGCCCTGCCTGGGGGACTCGGGGCCCTGCCCGGGGGACTCGGGGCCCTGACTGGGGGACTCGGGGCCCTGACTGGGGGGACTCGGGGCCCTGCCTGGGGGACTCGGGGCCCTGCCTGGGGGACTCGGGGCCCTGACTGGGGGACTCGGGGCCCTGACTGTGGGACTCGGGGCCCTGCCCGCGGGGAGCAGAGCGAGGCCGGACCAGGCCTTCCCGGGGCCTGAGCAGTCAGAGAGCAGGACCGCTCGGCCCCGCTTCCCTGCGGCGCAGGCCGAGGCCTTGCAGGGACCGCTCCTCGCCGTCTGTCCCCCACGTTTCTCCCTCCTCCGCCCGCAGGGCCACGCGGAGCTGACTCCAGGGCTTTAACAGCGTCTCCCTCCGGGGGAGCGATGCCGAGCACCTTCCCGCGCGCAGCGGGCCATGCGCACAGTCTGCCTTTTGAGAACTCCCTGTGTCGTTGAGAGCACTACAGACACCCCCGTTTCGCTCTTTCTGTTTGCACACTCTCTTTGCCGAGGCGCCTGCCGCACGCATCTTGTCTTTCTTTCTTTTAAAAAAAAATATATTTTATTGATTTTTTACAGAGCGGAAGGGAGAGGGATAAAGAGTCAGAAACATCGGTGAGAGAGAAACATCCATCAGCCGCCTCCTGCACGCCCCCCACTGGGGATGTGCCCGCAGCCCAGGTCCATGCCCTTGACCGGAATCGAACCCGGGACTTTTCAGTCTGCAGGCCGACGCTCTACCCACTGAGCAACACTGGCTAGGGCCCTCTCCTACTCTCACCCCAAAGACATTCTCTGGTTTTCCTCACAAAACGTTGAAAGTCTTATCAGTACCCGGTGCCTGTAACAGGGTTAAGCTTTCACATTGCACGTTCCAACGCACACCACATTTCAAATTCATCTTTAAACGTAACATACAAGGATCAGGTCAAAGTTCCCTCCCTCCCCCCGAAGGGCCAGCTGCTCGGCCACCATTACCGTAAAGCCCAGCTCGCCTTCGCCGAATCCCTCACCTGTGTCAGGAACCAGCTGGCCGTATTCACGCGGTGCGGTCCCGGGTCAGCTGCCAAGCCCCATTACGGCCTCACAGAGCAGTCCTTAACGGGGCGGACAGTGAGCCTGCGTTTCGTTATTCCTTCCCAAGAGCCGTTATTCCGGGACCTCTGCCACGCCGTGCACATTTCAGAATGAGGCTGCGGACGCTACAAAAAATGACTGGTTTTCTGATGCCAATTGGGTTAACCCAGTAGGTGGACTCGGGGGCAGCTGTGAGCAGTACTGAGATCCGGGTTCTGGAGCAGCTGTGAGCGGTACTGAGATCCGGGTTCTGGAGCAGCTGTGAGCGGTACTGAGGTCGGGTTCTGGAGCAGCTGTGAGCGGTACTGAGGTCCGGGTTCTGGAGCAGCTGTGAGCGGTACTGAGGTCCGGGTTCTGGGGCAGCTGTGAGCGGTACTGAGGTCCGGGTTCTGGAGCAGCTGTGAGCGGTACTGAGGTCGGGTTCTGGAGCAGCTGTGAGCGGTACTGAGATCGGGTTCTGGAGCAGCTGTGAGCGGTACTGAGGTCCGGGTTCTGGAGCAGCTGTGAGCGGTACTGAGGTCCGGGTTCTGGAGCAGCTGTGAGCGGTACTGAGGTCCGGGTTCTGGAGCAGCTGTGAGCGGTACTGAGGCCGGGTTCTGGAGCAGCTGTGAGCGGTACTGAGGTCCGGGTTCTGGAGCAGCTGTGAGCGGTACTGAGATCGGGTTCTGGAGCAGCTGTGAGCGGTACTGAGATCGGGTTCTGGAGCAGCTGTGAGCGGTACTGAGATCGGGTTCTGGAGCAGCTGTGAGCGGTACTGAGATCCGGGTTCTGGAGCAGCTGTGAGCGGTACTGAGGTCCGGGTTCTGGAGCAGCTGTGAGCGGTACTGAGGTCGGGTTCTGGAGCAGCTGTGAGCGGTACTGAGGTCGGGTTCTGGAGCAGCTGTGAGCGGTACTGAGGCCGGGTTCTGGAGCAGCTGTGAGCGGTACTGAGATCGGGTTCTGGAGCAGCTGTGAGCGGTACTGAGACCCGGGTTCTGGAGCAGCTGTGAGCGGTACTGAGATCCGGGTTCGGGGGCAGCTGTGAGCGGTACTGAGGTCCGGGTTCTGGAGCAGCTGTGAGCGGTACTGAGGTCCGGGTTCGGGGGCAGCTGTGAGCGGTACTGAGGTTCGGGTTCTGGAGCAGCTGTGAGCGGTACTGAGCTCCTGGTTCTGGAGCAGCTGTGAGCGGTACTGAGATTGGGTTCTGGAGCAGCTGTGAGCGGTACTGAGATCCGGGTTTGGGAGCAGCTGTGAGCAGCACTGTGTTTCCACGCTGGCCTCCACACTCGGTTGCTATGCAGACGTGGGACTGGCCTCTGTGTGTATTTTGCCTGCGCCCCGGGTGCGAGCCGGGCTGCCTGGCCTCCGCTCGGTTCTCAGGTGCCACCAGGGAGGTGCCACTGGTCCACCTTCTGTCAGGGGGTGGATGGGAGATGCTGGGTCTAACGGTTTCTGGTTTAGTAACATTGCTGGCCCACAGTCACATGCATTAAGTCACTCATCGCCTGCAGTCCACCTGCACAGGTTACGGAAGTCCTGAAGCGTGCGGCTCAGTGATTACAGCAGGGCTGCACTTGTGAGCGGGGCGCTTTAGCACCTCTCATTAACGGGTGCTAATTACATGGGCGATTATTTTGGAATCCAGCGAGCAATAAGGACAATTACAACCTCAGCGCCGGACAGATTCTTCAGTCATTCCTGAGAGGTCGAACCGAGCAGAGACGAATGTCCTTTCCGAGTACCCCTTCATTTATTTTTTATTTAATTGAGTTTTAATGCTGCGTAATATTGATTCACAGCTCCAGAGAATTAGAATAACAATCAATCCGAGCCCACCGCGCTCTCCCAAAGCCCGTTTTAACGCCTAAAAATTGGTGCCATTTGTTAATTTCATTGTGTCTGGCACTTAATTAGAACCCCGCAGTGTGTGAGAGGAACACACACAACAACTCATTCTGGCACAACCGGCAATGGGATCCCACAAATCGCCGACAGCCGAGGCTCCGGGGTCCGGGCAGAACGCTCTGGGATTAAACCTGTGCGGCAGCTCCTGCTTCCGAAATAGGCGCCAGGGGGCGGTCCCCTCCCAGAGGCCGGGCCCCCATCTGTCTCCCGCTCAGCGATGTGGTGAGGACACACCACCCTCTGACCTGGGGTAGGAAGGCGGAGCACAGTAGGGACACATTTCTCGGGTATGAAACGCACAAATCAGCGCCTCTCCCCTCCCAGGTTCGGAGGAAACTGAGTCAGCGAGGGCCCCTGACCAGCCAACAACTCCACAGCGAATCCAAAGGAAAAAGGAGGGAAAGAGCCAGCAAGCCGCTTTGCAGTTTTATTCCAAACTAGGGGCCCGGTGCACGAAATTCACGCACCTGGGGTGGGTGGTCCCTCAACTCAACCTGCCCCCTCTCACATACTGGGAGCCCTCAGGGGACGTCCAACTGACGGCTCACCCCCCGCCTGCCCAAGGCCTGAAGCCTCTGACGCCCAGCCATCTCCCTGCTCAGCTCAGCCCCGGCTGCCTGTGACCACCCGGCCCCGGGGCTGAGCGCTCACCTCTGCTCCCGCACCCCGGCCGCTTGTCCCGCCCCCTGGCCGCCTCCTGCGCTTGCCCCGCCCCGCCACGCGCCCCGGCTGCCTCCAAGCTCGAGCGGCCAGGGTATCATGGCGCTCGCTACCACGACTGCTTCGTCTCCACCCCCGGGGGCCCCGCCCTCGTGCCACTTGGCCCCACCCCTTGGCCCCCGCCCCCCTGCTCCTGACTGGCTGGTAGCATAGCCAATCGGGAGTCAAGGTACGGTCACATTTGCATGTTACTCTTTTATTAGATTCCAAATGTGATTTCCCTCGGTTCTAGCACGAGTGCCTGTCCTTCTCCATCCCTTACGTCAGAGCGACCGGTGCCGTCCGCAGCCCAGGACGAGCCGGCGCTGTCCCCGCTGCTCCGTGTGGGGGTGACTCCCGCCTCCCCGAGGCCCCCGACGGTGGTGCCTTGACTCCCGGCCCCCCGCTCTGCGTTCTGTCCCCGGGGAGGGCGGTAGGTGGCCGACTCCCTCCCGCAGCCGTCGGCTCGCCGGCCTCTCTGGGCTCCGAGCCGACACCTCCCCGTGACGTGTCTGCGGACAGTCCCCAGCGGCTCGCCCTGGCGCACCGGGCTCCCACCACACGCATCCTCCTCCCGCTTCTCCAGCAAACGCAGCTCCTCTGCTCGGGGCGTCCCACAGCCCGAGAGGCTGCGCCCAGGGCTTAGAGCACCTTCCCGACCCACAACAGCCGCCGGCTCCCGAGCCGCTCCGGCCCCCGCCTCCGATGGCTGTGGGGAGGTCTTGTTGACGGTGCCTGCCTCCCCGATGTCAGCTCTCTGGGGGGGACCCTCTTCCGGGTCTCCAAGCCCCGCCCCCCCCGCGCGGCAGCGCCAATGAACAGCTAACGGAACACAAACGGGTCCCCCACGCCTGGCCCGGTGGACGGAGATGACGCCCCCCCCCCCCTCGCCCCGCCAGGGAAGGGGGAGCCTGCAAACTGTTGGGAAACGTTGTGATGTTTTAAAAAAGTCGCATCACGCTGCTTCCTGTGACAGAACAGAGAGCACAGCGGCCCGTCCGAGGACATAACCCGAACCCCTGGACATAAAGCTCGTCCGCCTTCCTAGCGGCAATCAAAGTTGCCATTGAATCGGAGCCGGTGAATTCACAAGAGCACCCCCGGAGAGCTCCCGGAAACGAAATTTAATTTCATTACTTTTTATTATTTTATTTTTAAATATATTTCATTGATTTTTTCCACAGAGAGGAAGGGAGAGCGATAGAAAGCCAGAAACATCGATGAGAGAGAAACGTCCATCAGCTGCCTCCTGCACACCCCCTCCACTGGGGATGTGCCCGCAACCAAGGTGCATGCTCTTGACCAGAATCGAACCCGGGACCTTTCAGTTCACAGGCCGACGCTCTACCCAACGAGCCACCCCGGTTTCGGCTGAAATTTAATTTCACAGTTTGAAATTGACGTGAATGTGAAAGCAGGGTTTGGATACAGGCCATACATCGGAGTGAATCTCTGCAGGACCCCCCGGAGCCAGAGCAACAGGACGGCCAGCAGGCGGTCGTTAGCGGGACGGACGGGCGAGGACAGAGCGGGCGAGCACATGCCAGGCAGAGCTCTCTGGGCCCGGGCCGTGGGCTCAGGTGCCGGGGGGCTAGTGCCGGGCCTGTGACCAGCAGCGTCTGGAGCTTCCTCCCTCCCCGGGGAGCCTCATGCAGGCGGTGCGGCCGCTGCTGGGGAGCCCTGGGCCCAGGCGCCCCCGGCCTGCCACCGCTGGCACCACCTGCTCTGGGGGCGGTGCCAGGAGATGGAGCACAGAGACAGTGGGTGGCCAGGGCAGCGTGAGACAGAGAGAAGGCTGTCCCGTCTGCTGGTGTGCTCCATGGTGAAGCACCGCCCCATGCACCAAAAGGTTGTGGGTTCGATAACCCGGTCAGGGCACATGCCGGGGCGGTGGGCTCAGCTCCAGTAGGGGGCGTGCGGAAGGCAGCTGACATATGTTCCCTCCCACACTGACGTTTCTCTCTCTCTCTCCCTTCTTCTCTCTAAAAACCTATACTTTTAAAAAATATATTTATTAATTTTTCACAGAGAGGAAGGGAGAGGGATAGAGAGTCAGAAACATCGATGAGAGAGAAACATCCATCAGCCGCCTCCTGCCCCCCCACCCCGCCCACTGGGGATGTGCCCACAACCAAGGTACATGCCCTTGACCGGAATCGAACCTGGGACCTCTCAGTCCGCAGGCTGACGCTCCATCCACTGGGCCAAACCAGTTAGGGCTAAAAATCTGTAATTAAAAAAAAAAAATCTTTAAAAAAAAGAATTTCCCTAAACAGCTTGCTTTTACATAAAAACTAGGAACAACTGCAAGCAAATCACCCTCCTCAGTAATTTCCATGTGTGAATTTTAATTTAAATCATCAGACTGGGTGACGGGTGATTTCCGGGCCGTGAGCACCGCATGACGCCGCGGACCGGCGGAGAGACGGGTGTGGGGTGTGGGGTGTGTCTAGAACGTGCCGGTCTGGCATCAGCCGCCGTTCGGGCGGGCACAGAGGTGGTTCACACGCCCGCCCCTCTCGGGGACCCAGGAGGGGTGAACCCAGGAGGGGTGACAGAGTGTGCACGGCAAGAGGGACAGCTCCCCGCCGTCTTCCCGGCTGTGAGCAAGAGGGTGCTCACAGGAACCCCGGCCTCTGCCCGCCTGGCGATGGCACTGCCAGAGGCGTTGCCAGCGGCGCCCAACGGCCAATGAGAAACGTTAAAAAGAGTTTTAATGACATTTCTCCCTCCCTGTGCAGTCACTATACCGAGCAACTTCTAAAAACGCATCACGCGATAAAAATACACGGGCAAGGAGAACCCTTAAGACTCGGGGCGTCTGGCGCACACTCTGCCCCCCGGAGCCGTGTAGGAGCCGCCCTGGGGTCTGGGGGACACCCCGGGAGGAGGCGCCGTGCCCCGCACGGGGCTCAGACGTCTCCGACGCCCCGTTTCAGGACGACGACCCAACGGCACGGAAGCGCGTGTGGGTGCAGAGAACCGGGACAACAGGACGGCCACTCGACGCGACAGCAGGGGAAGCGAGGCGTGTGGGCGGCCGGGAGCGCAGCTCTGTGTTCCGGGGGGCCCCTCTCACCAAGGACACCGGCGGGGGGGGGGGGGGGGCTCCCCAGGGAAAAGCACACGTGACTCTGAAATGGCCGCGGGATCCCGGGGAGCTGAGGAGAGAGGCTGCGCCCTCCCCGGGTCCCCCTTACCGACACGTCTTAGAGGACGGGGTGCGCGAGAAGCCGGACAGAGGCCGGCACAGGGGCCTTCGCCGCTACAACCAGGACCCGGAATGTTCCACGGCCGCACACCCCTCCCCGCAGCCTCTGCAGACACCCCCCTTCCCGAAGCGGACCCCGCCACCCGGCACCGGCCTCCGCGGGTGGAGAGGCTCAGCCCGCGGGCCACAGGAGGCGGGGGCGCGGCGGCCTGATCCTCAGGTCACCCCGGGCCTACGAGGGCTGCTTTCGGGGGCCCCACACAGCTGGGCGGCGGCCTGATCCTCAGGTCACCCTAGGCCTCCGAGGGCTGCTTTTGGGGGGCCCCCACAGCTAGGCGGCGGCCTGATCCTCAGGTCACCCCGGGCCTCCGAGCGCTGCTTTTGGGGGCCCCGCACAGCTGGGTGGCGGCCTGATCCTCAGGTCACCCCGGCCCTCCGAGGGCTGCTTTCGGGGCCCCGCACAGCTGGGTGGCGGCCTGCGGTGCGGACAGACCCTGGGCCAGTCGTTCCCCCACAGCGAGGACGCCGAGGGGCCCACGGGGACGCTCCCACGAGCGGCAGGGGCGCGGACGGGTGGACAGTGTCGCCCCCTGGGATGCACGCTCAGGACTGCGGCGGCCGAGTCCGATCCTCAGTGGGTGTCCAGCTTTTCATTTTTTTTTTACTTTATTGATTTTTCACAGAGCGGAAGGGAGAAGGATAGAGTCAGAAACATCGATGGGAGAGAAACATCCATCAGCTGCCTCCTGCACCCTCTCCACTGGGGACGTGCCCGCAGCCAAGGTGCATGCCCTTGACCGGAATGGAACCTGGGACCTTCAGTCTGCAGGCCGACGCTCCATCCACTGAGCCACACCGGTTTCGGCAAGTATTGTATTTTTTATTGCAGTTTCCACATGTTCACCAGAAATGCCGTTGGGTTTTATATGCTGATCTGTGTCCTGTGATCTTGCTTTACTTATTTCCTGAGTGTGTGTGTGTGTGTGTGTGAGTGTGTGAGTGTGTGAGTGTGTGTGTGTGTGTGTGAGTGTGTGTGTGTGTGAGTGTGTGAGTGTGTGTGTGTGAGTGTGTGTATGTGTGAGTGTGTGTGTGTGAGTGAGTATGTGAGTGTGTGTATGTGTGAGTGTGTCTGTGTGTGTGTGTGTGTGTGTGTGAATGTGTATGTGTGAGTGTGTGTGTGAGTGTGTGTGTGAGTGTGTGTGTGTGAGTGTGAGTGTGTGTGAGTGTGTGTGTGTGTGTGTGAGTGTGTGCGTGTGTGTGTGTGTGCGTGTGTGTGTGAGTGTGTGTATGTGTGAGTGTGTGTGTGAGTGTGTGTGTGAGTGTGTGTGTGTGTGAGTGTGTGAGTGTGTGTGTGAGTGTGTGTGAGTGTGTGTGTGTGAGTGTGTGTGAGTGTGTGTGAGTGTGTGTGTATGTGTGTGTGAGTGTGTGTGTGTGTGTGTGTGTGTGTGTGTGTGTGTGAGTGTGTGTCAGTGTGTGTATATGTGTGTGTGAGTGTGTGTGTGTGTGTGTATATGTGTGTGTGAGTGTGTGTGTGTGTGAGTGTGTGTGTATGTGTGTGTGAGTGTGTGTGTGTGTGTGTGTGTGAGTGTGTGTGTGTGTGTGAGTGTGTGTCAGTGTGTGTATATGTGTGTGTGAGTATGTGTGTGTGAGTGTGTGTGTGTGTGTGTGTTTTCATGCCCTCTTCTGCTCTGACCCTGTCTCTCATCACTTCCAGGCTCGGGGAAAGCTGGGGTCCCGTGTGGCTCCTCACCGCTGGGTGGGGTGTGAGTTCACGCTCCCCGGCAGACTCCAGGAGACCCCTGGGTGGAGGGGGGCCTCCTGCACAGCCTCACTGAACAGCGGAGGGTCCTTGCCGCCACTGATGGGGGTGAGAGTCCCGCTCTTCACTGGGCTCCTCTGGCCTGAGCCCGGGGGAGGGGCAGTGTCGGATGGCAGCATTGGAGGGCAGCGGCCGGTGCCCACGGGCTGCCCGCTCGCCGGTGCTTTGGGCTGTGGGCGGGGCCGGCGTTTCCTGAGCATCTCGGAGGCAGTGGTCCCTGCCCAGCAGGTGCCATTCTCGCTGGGCGGCTCCCACGTGGCCCTGTGGCTGGAAGCGCTGGCTCTCTCGCAGGCTTTCACCTGAGAACCTGGGGCCGCACAGCCCTTGGAGGTCTCCGCCGGGTCCCCAAACCCCAGCCTCGCAGCACTGGCTCCGGGCGGGACCCCTCCCCCTCCATGCTGTCCTTCCGGGGCGCAGCCACCGGGGGACCCCGCGGGGATCAGAGAGGACCAGGCGCGCTCCCGTTAGGAGAAGTGCTTCCTCCCGATTAGACGCGGTCTCTGAATTCAATGCACTCTCTAACGAGATTATTAGAAAATCGATAAATAAGGAAATAATTAAATACAGTATTTCTTTCATCCTTTACTTTGTTAACGCTGTTTGAGGAGCTTGCACCTGTGAAGGGTTAGGCATGTAGCTGTCACTGCATTCACTACGATCAGAGCCGCCTTTTAAAACCTGAGATCCGGACGGGGAGCCGGGAGATGGGGATGGGCCTGTATCTCAGAGCACCGCCGGAGCCGCAAAGGCCAAAGCCAAAGGCAAACAGGCTCCTGAAAGAAAGAGCAGCCGAAACCAGGGTGGCTCAGGGGACAGAGCGTCGGCCTGCGGACTGAAAGGTCCCGGGTTTGATTCCGGTCAAGGGCACGTACCTTGGCTGCGGGCACATCCCCAGCGGGGGGTGTGCAGGAGGCGGCTGATGGATGTTTCTCTCTCATCGATGTTTCTGACTCTCTATCTCCCTCCCGTCATCTCTGCAAAAAATCAATAAAATATATTTAAAAAATAAAATAAAAGAAAGAGCAAATTGAATATATACGATCCCAATGCACAAACATGTGGGCACATGTGCGCGTGCGCGCGCACGCACACACACGTGCAAGGCGGAGCAAAGAAGGAAATCTATCAGATGTTCACAGCAGTTAGCGCTGTTAGTGGATTATTTAGGTTATTTTCCCCCCTTGCTTTAGTCCTACATTGTATACGTTGTCTATAAGGTGTTAGAATCGGGAAAAAATTGAAGAAAATAAAATCAGATATTATTTGAGGTCTCTGATGGGAATTATCATTATGCTTGCAACAACAACTATTTATACAGTTGCACACTGAATGTCAGTCTCCCCACCCAACTCGGAAGTACATGAGAGGAGGAACTGCATCCGCCAGGCTCACAGCCTCGGCCTCAGGGCCTGCGACGTGGCAGGGCTGCAAATACCCATGAATTAATAAATAAACCGGGAAGGGGAGGAGGCAGGGAGGCAGGCAGGGAGGGAGGAAGCAAGGGTGGGAGATAGGAAGGAAGGGATGAAGAAGGGAGAGAGGGAGGGAGGGAAAGAGAGAGTGAGGGAGGGAAGGAGAGAGAGAGGGAGGGAAGAAAGAAAGGAGGGAGGAAGGAAGGAAGGGAAGGAGTAGGAGGGAAGGAGGATGAGGTAACGGAAAGCCAGGCCAGGGTGAATCTGACGGACACAGAGCCCCTCTGACTGTGAGCTTCTGAAGGGCGCCCCCCGGGCTAACAGGCTCCTGGCCAACACCCACGCTGAGCGAGCACAGGCTGTGGGAATGGAAAAGCGAGATGCACCGACTTACTTTTCCTGGTAACTGAGGGGAGACGCACACTGAGGCCCGTTTCCTTCCCGCTTTCACCTGCACAGTGGATACCACCTCCGGGAACCGGGGTGACAGTGTGACACGCGGTGGGATGGGTGTTGGGGGGGAACAGGGGTGACAGTGTGACACGCGGTGGGATGGGTGTTGGGGAGGAACTGGGGTGACAGTGTGACACGCAGTGGGATGGGTGTTGGGGAGGAACCGGGGTGACAGTGTGACACGCGGTGGGATGGGTGTTGGGGAGGAACCGGGGTGACAGTGTGACAAGCGGTGGGATGGGTGTTGGGGAGGAACCGGGGTGACAGTGTGACACGCGGTGGGATGGGTGTTGGGGAGGAACCGGGGTGACAGTGTGACACGTGGTGGGATGGGTGTTGGGAGGAACCGGGGTGACAGTGTGACAGGCGGTGGGATGGGTGTTGGGGGGGAACCGGGGTGACAGTGTGACAGGCGGTGGGATGGGTGTTGGGGGGGAACCGGGGTGACAGTGTGACACGCGGTGGGATGGGTGTTGGGGAGGAACCGGGGTGACAGTGTGACACGCGGTGGGATGGGTGTTGGGGAAGAACCGGGGTGACAGTGTGACACGCGGTGGGATGGGTGTTGGGGGGGAACCGGGGTGACAGTGTGACACGCGGTTGGATGGGTGTTGGGGGGGAACCGGGGTGACAGTGTGACACGCGGTGGGATGGGTGTTGGGGAGGAACCGGGGTGACAGTGTGACACGCGGTGGGATGGGTGTTGGGGGGGAACCGGGGTGACAGTGTGACAGGCGGTGGGATGGGTGTTGGGGGGGAACCGGGGTGACAGTGTGACACGCGGTGGGATGGGTGTTGGGGGGGAACCGGGGTGAGAGTGTGACACGCGGTGGGATGGGTGTTGGGGAAGAACCGGGGTGACAGTGTGACACGCGGTGGGATGGGTGTTGGGGGGGAACCGGGGTGACAGTGTGACACGCGGTGGGATGGGTGTTGGGGGGGAACGGGGGTGACAGTGTGACATGCGGTGGGATGGGTGTTGGGGAGGAACCGGGGTGACAGTGTGACACGCAGTGGGATGGGTGTTGGGGAGGAACCGGGGTGACAGTGTGACACGCGGTGGGATGGGTGTTGGGGGAGGAACCGGGGTGACAGTGTGACAGGCGGTGGGATGGGTGTTGGGGGGGAACCGGGGTGACAGTGTGACAGGCGGTGGGATGGGTGTTGGGGGGGAACCGGGGTGACAGTGTGACAGGCGGTGGGATGGGTGTTGGGGGGGAACCGGGGGTGACAGTGTGACACGCGGTGGGATGGGTGTTGGGGGGGAACCGGGGTGACAGTGTGACACGCGGTGGGATGGGTGTTGGGGAGGAACAGGGGTGACAGTGTGACACGCGGTGGGATGGGTGTTGGGGGAGGAACCGGGGTGACAGTGTGACACGCGGTGGGATGGGTGTTGGGAGGAACCGGGGTGACAGTGTGACACGCGGTGGGATGGGTGTTGGGGGGGAACCGGGGTGACAGTGTGACACGCGGTGGGATGGGTGTTGGGGGGGAACCGGGGTGACAGTGTGACACGCGGTGGGATGGGTGTTGGGGAGGAACAGGGGTGACAGTGTGACACGCGGTGGGATGGGTGTTGGGGGAGGAACCGGGGTGACAGTGTGACACGCGGTGGGATGGGTGTTGGGAGGAACCGGGGGTGACAGTGTGACACGCGGTGGGATGGGTGTTGGGGGGGAACCGGGGTGACAGTGTGACACGCGGTGGGATGGGTGTTGGGGGGGAACCGGGGTGACAGTGTGACACGTGGTGGGATGGGTGTTGGGGAGGAACAGGGGTGACAGTGTGACACGCGGTGGGATGGGTGTTGGGAGGGAACCGGGGGTGACAGTGTGACACGCGGTGGGATGGGTGCGGGCGGACCAGGTCACAGCAGGACAATCAGTAAGACCCGCTCACACGGATCCCGTCAGGTGACAGTATTTTTATTTCTCTGTAAATACCATCCTGCGGGGAACATTCATCTTCCACTCTCGTTGTGAATACCACTGCCTCCGGGGGCAGGTCCCCGAGAAGAGACGGGGTCACCCTGTTTTCTGAGCCATGTCCAGCCCGGCTGGCTCCCCACGCCGTCCGGGGGTGCAGCTCTGGGCGGGGCGGGCTGTTCCAGCCCCAGGAGCCGTGACCGGGGCCAAGGGTCAGCCCCCGACCCGCACGGAGCCCCGGGCCTGCCCACTCTGCTGCCCGCAGGTCGGGAAGCTCAGGGCCGGGACCCGCTTTCCGCACGGCCTGGAGCTGAGCATGCTGCCCGGTCTCCTGTCCTCCGGACGCCATGCCTGCTGGGGCCATGCGGGCGGGAGCAGGGGCGCGTGTCTGGGGAACTGGCCTGCCTCCCGCAATGCGGACAGGAGAGACGTACTTTCCAGAGGAGGAGGCATTCTCCCAACAACCCTTCCCACCAGGGACGGACGACACGCAGGGGACAGACAACACGCAGGGGAGGGACGACACGCAGGGGAGGGACGACACGCAGGGGACGGACGACACGCAGGGGAGGGACGACACGCAGGGGAGGGACGACACGCAGGGGACGGACGACACGCAGGGGAGGGACGACACGCAGGGGAGGGACGACACGCAGGGGAGGGATGGCACACTGCCGGGCTCCTGCCCCGAGTCCGGGGAGCTCCACTAGGACACAGCCTGCCCCGGCCCCGTGGGGGACTCTGTTTCTGAGGTGTTTGGAGACCACAGGGCGTGAGAGCCGCTGTGCACACAGAGTGTGGCTTTCGATGGTCGGGGGCTCAGGAGAACAGCCACTGGCTTCTGGGATGTGAGGTGAGCCTTGACCTTGCAGGGAAGAGTGTAATCAACTAGGAAAATGTGGAGCGACATCACAGGAGTCACAATAATGTGAATTCTCACCAAGAACCCTGCCAGCCCGCCCGCCCGCGCCTCTCCCCTCTCCCCCCCTCAGCCCAGCCTCCCCCCTGCCCCCCCGGCCCCCCCCCCCCCCCCCCCCCCCCGCCGCCGCTAAGCTCCAGGCCCTGCCTTTGCTGTAAATGTTTCCGGAGCCTCTTCTCCCCCCGCCGGGGCTCACCGCTTCCACCTTGGCCTTGCTGAGTGAACTTCCTCTTATTATAGAGGAAGAGGAGAGGGAGGGGGAGTGAGGGGAGGAAGAGGAGGAGGAGGAGGAGGAGGAGGAAGGGGAGGAAGGGGGAGAGGGAGGAGGAAGGGGAGGAAGGGGAGGAAGGGGGAGAGGGAGGAGGGGGAGGAGGAAGGGGAGGAAGGGGGAGAAAGGGGGAGAGGGAGGAGGGGGAGGGGGAAGGGGAGAAAGGGGGCAGGGGAGGAGGAGGGGAGGGAAAGAGGAGAAGGAGGAGGAGGAGAACTGTTTTCCTATTTCTAAACAAGACCGCCCTGCAGAGAGAGGAAGGCAGGGAGGGAGGGGAGAGAAACATCGATCTGTTTCCCACTCACTTATGCATTCACCGGCGGCTCCCCCTACGTGTCCTGACCAAGGATGGAACCCGCAGCCCTGGCACAGGGGCCGGCCCTGCAGACACCGAGCTGCGGGCAGAGCGCGGTGACTGATCTGCGATGGCCAGACCGTGACCCCGTAAGTTAAGTCAATATTGGTGAAGCGCCTCGATAAGGCTTTATTGGTTTTCTCTTTATCCTAAATGCCAGCAAAAGACATAGGCTGTCCAGGGGGCTTACTTTTCCATTTACGACGAGTAAAATTTGAAAGAGAAACATCGTGAGAATTATAAAAGGATAAACCCTTGCCACACTGAACATTAGCGATATGCCTCAAGTGAATTATTTTAATTTTGGCCAAAAAATTACTATTTACTCATGGCCCTCAAAGAAAAACAAATAGTTACAGTAAGAAAAAAAATCAATATTGTATGATGGCTGCAATCAGAATAATGTGTCATTTGTGGACGGAGGGAGCCCCATGCTGACCTGACAGCTCAGGGGAGGCCTGCGCGGCGGTCTTGCGAACTCAGACCTAAAATCACCACAAAAGATGGTTTGGAATTAAATATCTCTCTACAAACAGGTTACAGAGGGCAGTCATGTCCTGGGCCTGTATTTTCCCCGACAGGGATCCGCTTAGATCTTTCCTGAGCCATTCGCCTTTTGCCTCTAAGAAGACATATCACTGAGATGTCTGGGGAACTTGTGACTTCCCTTTCTCGGGAGCCCCCGGGGCACAGCCCAGTGTGCTGGGCACCAGGCCAGAGGCCGCCAATTCCTGCATTATGTTCATTGTTCCTGCACCCACCTAAGTGTGTGTCCGTCATTTTACTTTTATCCAGTCCCAGTGGGACTGCTTTATCCCACCTCCTTAATCCATCACCGATGAAGTTCACGTCACCCACCCGTGTCCCGCCTTGGATGGCGATGTATGAATACAATTGTACCCCGCCATTCTCCGGAGTGTCATCTCAATTCATCGAGGTTCTGCCTCCCCGCCTATGTTGACAGGGTGGCTCAGATACACTCACTGAAACTCTTTACGGGGTCCGGTGGTGTTTTCACGAACACGTTAAAACCTGGGTTCCTGGTGCTGGCTTGGGAAGCGCAGGCAGCCAGCGCTGGGCGGGAGGTGGGTGTCGGCGGAGATGCGGGGAGCACTGCGGGGCAGGGACCGAGCTGGCCGCCCGGCTGCCACCCAGCCCCGCCCGCGGGCAGCGCAGCTCGGCGGGGTTGGGGGGGTACCATACCCCCCGCACCAGAGCCCAGTGCCCACCCCGGAGTTTCTCGGAGGCAGCGGTCTCAGACCCGGACGAGCCCGTTGCCAGAGCAGTTCGCAAATACGCGCTGCGGCTCAGCCCCTCCAATGCAAAGCACTCATTTCCACGCACACGATCAAAAACGAGCATTTCTAAACCGGGAACATTTTTCTCCGCAACAGAAACACATGTTCTGGCTGTCGGAAAGGTTCTCCGTAAAACGTGTTTTCGCAAAAGGCGTTTAACTTGGCAAATGAGTGGGCGTGCAGGCTCCGAATCACAGCGAGTGGAAAGCACGCACGCACGCGTTCACCAGGAAACGCGTTTTAGGTGAAAATGGTAACCAGCCATCGCTCACTCTGCAGGGGGAGCGGAGCAAAAGCTCCACTGTCATCCTCCCACTTCACCCTGGTTATCGGCGGGTAAGGGGTCGGAGGCCTGGGGAAGCGAAGCAGTTTGCCCGAAGGTTTGCCAAGAGCAAAAGGGTTTTCAAAGGGCGGACGGCACGGCGTTGAGTCACAAGCGGCGGCAGCAACAAACCATTTCGAAAGACCTTCAAAAGTCGTGTTTACGTTCCCACGTAGCTCGGTAACTAGAGGTGAGGAGTCCAACACCAGCACCGCAGTGCCAGGACGGCTGTTAGCAATCCTGCCCCCTGCCCTGACCGGTGTGGCTCAGTGGATGGAGCGTCAGCCTGTGGACTGAGGGGTCCCAGGTTCGATTCCGGTCAAGGGCATGTGCCGTGGCTGCGGGCACATCCCCAGTGGGGGGTGTGCAGGAGGCAGCTGATGGATGTTTCTCTCTCATCGATGTTTCTAACTATCCCTCTCCCTTCCTCTCTGTGAAAGATCAATAAAATACATATTGACAAAAAGAATCCTGCCCTCTCCATCTTTCTCTAGCTGCAAGGGAGCCGAGGAAACCCAGGAACAGGAGTATCATCATTTCCTGTCAAGACCTGGATAGGAAAAGGCATTTCCTGTCAAGACCTGGACAGGAAAAGAGTGAGGGTTTGCAGGTCCTCTGGCCTCTGCCACAACCACCCAACTTGGCCCGTACGCCGGGGGACCATGGACGATGCACGCGAGACTAGGCGGCTCTGTCACAGAAACAAGACGGGCAGCTGCGGGCACGGGTTGGCCCAGCTGGCTGCGGTTTGCTGCGGTCACTCGTGACTCGGCAGAGGAAGGGGGCAGCATGGGAGACGAGGGCACGGCTCCCCGACCTGAACGAGTCGCTGTCCTGCTAGGACAGCTGACGGGCTGGCCACGCGGGGCACACGGCACCGGCGGGGGGGGGGGGGGGTCTCCCGTTCAGGCCCGTGAGACGCCACGGCCTGAGCCGCCACCATCGGGACACGCCACCACGTTGCCTCCACCACGTTCACCGAGAGTCCAGGACGGTGAGAGCTGGCAGGCGCCCTGCCTACGGACCCTCCGACAGGAAAGCTCCAGCCGCAGAGGCGAGGGGACAGTCACGTGACTTCTGACGAGGGGCCCCGCCGGCTGCGGGGAGAGGGGGCCCCTGCGTTTTGCTCCCAGCACTGCGGTTCCTGCTTCTGGCACAGCGTCTGCAAAGCCCTGAGCAAGCGCCCTATACCGCCTCCCCTGCTCCCCAAACGCCCCTCAGACGCCCTTCAAATGCCCTTCAGGCGGGTACAGCAGCTCCCCTCTCCGTCCCCGGCTGCGTTCGGGAGCTGAAGTCCCGAAGGCGACCCTGAGTGCGGAGGGCGCCCCCAGGGAAGACACGTGGGCATCTCTTTAGTGACTGTCAGCCGAACTGAACACGCCCTGGGAACTCGCTTCATCAAAAAGGCTGACGTGCCGAGACCAGTTCGGCTCAGTGGATAGAGCGTCGGCCTGCGGACGGAAGGGTCCCGGGTTCGATTCCGGCAAGGGCATGTACCTTGGCTGCGGGCACATCCCCAGTAGGGGGCGTGCAAGAGGCAGCTGATCAATGTTTCTCTCCCATCAATGTTTCTGACTCTCTGTCCCTCTCCCTTCTGCTCTGTAAAAAATCAAAATATATTAAAAAAAAAAAAAAGGCTGACGTGTTATCAGTCCTGACGCTTCACTTTGCCCCAGGTGCCGGGGGAGGGCCTTGAAATGTAAACCCAGCCAAGCCCCGGGAATGGGGGGACGAATAGGGCCTGGGCTCCCCAAAACTCCTTTGATCCTAAGTTTTTCGGTGACACCCCTTTGTATTTGGGGAACATAAATGAACACGGCTTTGTGGGCGTGGGGATCCTGTCTCCATCAGAGAGAAGAGATCCCACCCAGCCCCAGCTCTTATTTCTATCTCTGCGTCTTTTCTCTTCTTTTGTTTCTCAGTCCCCAGCTCCTCTCCTCAGAAACCGGACCCTCTCTCTCTCCGTGCTGAGCCCCCGGCGGGGTCGTGGTCTGGCTCTCGGTATCCGGTCCCCCGACATGTGTGGCTTTCAGTTCGGGGCGACTTGCCAGCCTGGCCCTTTGGGAGCGGGCGGGTGGAGTGCGCCTCTGACTGGAGGCCTCGGGCTCCGCCACGGGAGGGGGTTCCCTCTGTGCTCTGCTGACAGCCATTTGCCAATGTCCCATCGATCGCTGGCGGCGCAGCGTGCGGACTCGAGGTGCTGGTCTGCGGTCTTCTGCCTCCTGGGGGCGCCTTTCTCTGGTTTTAAAGTAAAAGCGATGCGACCCTCACAGGGCGAGCTGGCAAGCCTCCGGCTCTTCGCTCCGCTGGGGGAGCCGCGCGCGGGGGCGCTCCTGCTGTGAGCGTCTGTTAACGCCCCCCCCCACCCCCCCGTCCCCCCGTCCTTCAGGATCGCTGTCACGGCCAATCCCGCCTCCCAACGGCTGCGCCCCCCCCCCCCCCCCCCCCGGGCGGAGTTCTGGGCTCTCTTTTCCGAGGCCTTTTCGGCAAAGGGGTCCCGTGTATGTGCGTGGACCGGCTCACTGACGCCGCCCGGATTCCTGCGGGAGCTGGACCGACACCCGCCTCCTCGGGGATGTGCCATTGTGTCCTCTCCGTCTCCGCTGTCGGTCCGCCCCAGGTTTTTCAATTTGATCTTTTCAAAGAACTGTGTTTTTTTTTTGTGTTTTTTTTTAAATATATATTTTATTGATTTTTTACAGAGAGGAAGGGAGAGGGCTAGAAAGTCAGAACCATCGATGAGAAACATCCATCAGCTGCCTCCCCCACACACCCCCCCCCCCCACTAGGGATGTGCCTGCAACCAAGGTACATGCCCTTGACCGGAATGGAACCCGGGACCCCTCAGTCCTCAGACTGACGCTCCATCCACTGAGCCAAACCGGTCCCGGCAGACCTGGGTTTTTAAAGAATATTTCTGACAGTTTTCGATTTCACCCATTTGTGCTCTTATAATTAGCAGCCCCTTCCTTCGATTTACTCTGGATTAACTTTGCGCTTCTTTTTACCGTTTCTTGAGGTGGAGTTGGTTTAGTGATTGAGACTCCCCCTTTCCCTGATGCAGTGCTCCTTTTCCTGTGCTACCACACGTCCTCTCAGACCTGCCTTCGCTGCAGCCCCCCCCCCCCCCCCAGCCCCCCAATCTGGACAGGCTGTGTTTTATTTTCATCCTCATCTCAGGACTGTGGACAATTCCCTGGAGTTTCCCTTTTGATCCAGAGAGTCCTGAGGAGTGTGCTGCTGGATCCCCAGCTGTTTGTTGTCTCCCCGCTGTCTCCGCTGTTTGTTTTCCGCTTGATTCGGGGAAGGCCCCAGGAGGTTCCTGTCTGATTTCTGTTCCTTTGATTAGAGGAGGTTAGCTCAACAGCCGGAGAGCGGCTGTCTTCGGGAATGTTCCCGGAGAGGAAGGGGTGCTGCTTTGTTTCCGGGGGTGCAGAGTCCTGCCTGTTCACGGCATCCTTTGGCTGAGCGTGCTCCCCAGGTCTGCATCCCACGACTGTCTGTCCCTGCGTCCACCTTCGCTGGTTCTCTCTTCCCACCCCGTCCCCTCCCCAGGTCTGCACCCCACGATTATCTGTCCCTGCGTCCAGTCCACCTTCCCTGGTTCTCTCTTCCCACCCTGTCCCCTCCCCAGGTCTGCACCCCACGACTGTCTGTCCCTGCGTCCACCTTCGCTGGTTCTCTCTTCCCACCCCGTCCCCTCCCCAGGTCTGCACCCCACGACTGTCTGTCCCTGCGTCCACCTTCCCTGGTTCTCTCTTCCCACCCCGTCCCCTCCCCAGGTCTGCACCCCACGACTGTCTGTCCCTGCGTCCACCTTCGCTGGTTCTCTCTTCCCACCCCGTCCCCTCCCCCCTGACATGGTCAGTCCGCTGTCTGCTTCCCTGTCTCTGTCTCTCTTCTGTTCCTCAGTTTGTTCTGTTCACTGGATCCCACACGTAAGCGAGAGCACGTGACCCTGGTCTTTCTCCCACTGGCTCATTTCACTCAGCACGATACTCTCCAGGTCCCGAAGGGCAACTAACCCTTCTTTTTTACACCGTGTGGATGGGGCGCAGCTTTGTCCACTGCTCCGCTGATGGACACGTGGGCTGTCTCCGATCTTAGCTCTCGTGAATAAACAATGCAATGAGCAGAGCGGTGCATATGTATTTTTTTTCCGATTGGTATTTCAGAATTCTCTCTCTCTCTCTCTCTCTCTCTCTCTCTCTCTCTCTCTCTATATATATATATATATATATACACACACACACACACACACACACACATCCCTCGAAGTGGGATCACCGTGCCAAATGGCAGTCCCATTTCTAGCTTTCTGAGGAAACGCCATGCTGTTGGCCAGTGTCTGCTCCAGTCTGCATTCCCACCCGGGGTGCACGAGGGTCCCCTCTTCTCCGCGTCCCCCCAGCCTCTGTGGATTTTGGTGATGGGAGCCGCTCTGGGGGGTGACGACACCTCGTTGTCCTATTACTCCGCATCTCCGGGACGTGTCCCTTACCTCCGGCGCTGTATCTCCCGGCTCACCCCTTCCGGAGGCACGGGGATGGCTCGTCAAGCCTCAATGAATCCCACAGCGCCTGAGGGATGCGAAAGCTCCACACTCGGACGAAAGTCCCTCTTGTCACCGCCAGAGCCCCCTGGAACGACCCCTCCTGCTCTCTGCAAACGCCACCCTGAGTTGCAACGAGATAAAAACGGCTTCGTTCACGTTTCTAAGAACGGTTTGCAGTCACCTCATCAATAACCATCTCAATGTTGAAGAAGAGGTGCTTGGAACACGATGCTACCCTGTTTCCCCGAAAATAAGACGGTGTCTTAAATATTACTTTTTGCTCCCAAAGATGCGCTAGATCGTATTTTTCGGGGGGGATGCCTTATGTTACAGCAAGTAGGTCTTATTTTCAGGGGGTGTCTTACTTTCAGGGAAACAGGGTATGACGTAATTCTCACGTGAAACCGTTTCTGTTTTTCTCGCCTGAAGTGGAGACCGTCGACTGCCGTGTGATGGCATGGCCCCGCAAGCACACGGGACGGGGGACGGGAGCGAAAGCACACCATCAAACACACAGACTTTAGGGAGCCACGCCAGGCATCTCACGGCGCGAGCACAGCCCCTCTCAGGGGCCCGGGCCGGGAGGACTGTGGGTGCCCGTGCTTTCATCCCGATGTGTGAGTACCCCGGGCAAAGGCAGGCCTACGGCTGTGGGCACGCAAACTACAGACTCATTCTCGGGTTACTACTGTTATTGTACGAGGGGCCCGGTGCACAGGGTGTATAAGGGGTGTCCCTCAGCCCAGCCTGCACCCTCTCCAATCTGGGACCCCTCGAGGGATGTCCGACTGCCCGTTTAGGCCCGATTCCGATAGGGATCCTACTGATATCGGGCCTAAACGGGCAGTCGGACATCCTTCTCACAATCCAGGACTACTGGCTCCCAAACTGCTCACATGCCTGCCTCCCTGATTGCCCCTAACTGCTTCTGCCTGCCAGCCTGATCACCCCCTAACCACTACCCTGCCAGCCTAATTGATGTCTGACTGCTCCCCTGCCAGCCTGTCTGCCCCCAACTTCCCTCCTCTGTCGGCCTGGTCACCCCTAACTGCCCTCCCCTGCAGGCCTGGAACCTCCCAACGGCCCTCCCCTGCTGGCCATCTTGTGTCCACATGTGGGTAGGATCTTTGACCACATGGGGGCAGCCCTCTTGTGTGTTGGAGTGATGGTCAATCTGTGTACTCCTCTTTCATTAGATGGGTTTCTTTTCCAAACGAACAACGTAAACCTACTTTTGCCCCCCGTATGCAGTCGACTGGGGATCGGAGGAGTTCAGGGATCCTCAGAGGAGCTGGTGCATGGCTAGGGGAAGGGGCGGTCGGAGAAGAGCCAGTGAGGAGAAGCCTTTCAGAAAAGGAGGCTTTTATTCCCTGTGTCGTCTCTCTTGGTGCCATCTCCTCCCCAGACGCCTCCCTAACGAATGGGCCGGGGATGGCGCGGTGCTCCCCCAGGACTGGGCTGCGAGGCTTTACTCGGCCTCACACATCCATCCTGCCGGGGCCGCCAATATCCTGTCTGCGGGGCGAGAGAGCCGCGAAGATAAAATCAATCCCCTTTGGAACTCATTTTCTGAAAAGCTCGGTCTGTCATTGGAATGGAGAAGCCACTGCCTTTCAAACCGGTCGGAGGCTAGAGCCAGAAAGAAGGGGTCTTCGTCTTTTAGGTATTTATTTACCACCAGCGAGCGTGGCTCCACAGCCGAAAGGGGAAAAAAGGGGAAAAGTGTGTCTTCCAACAACGCCAGAGGCAGCCAATGAAATCACCTGAAATCCTCCAACAACAATGCTGAAAGGTGACCCTAAAAAGTTCTAGCTGTCTTGTGAGCTAGACTCGAGCTCTTATGCACCACCCACTGACGGCTCAGAGACGGGTGCGGGGCCGGGGGCCAGGGAGGCACGCTCCGAGCTTCCAGATTTTTCTCACTCCTCGTCACTGCCTGCATGGAGGCAGCGCTGAGTCTGTAGAGGGTCGGGGATGGGCACTGGGACTGGGTCCCAGCACCTCGGCCTCTGCAGACTCAGAGCCTCCGCCTCTGTGGGCCTCTCCTTCTCGCACTTCTCCGTTTCCCCGGTGTTCTTGGGCGGAGGATCCGCTTCGGAGCCTGTTCCGTGCCGGCCGCCTCCCATGAGGCCAGGAGAGCAGGACTTGCGGGTGCTCAGGGGGCGGGGCAGGAGGAGCACCAGCTGAGGAGGGCGGTCCTCCGAGCCGGCTCCCTGGACGCGGGGCCGGGAGGGAGCCATGCGGGGGATGCTTCTGCGCTCGCAGCCGTCATAGACCTTGTCTTCATAGCCTCCGGCCTCAAACCCAACCCTTCCGGTGAGACACAGGGCCACAGCCCCACGGCCCCCCACTCCCAGGAGACCTCACCTCCCACAGTGCTGCTATGCCTGCTGGAAGCCAGAGTGGCTTCAGAATAGCTATTTCTCATGTCCAAGGCCTTCAGCGGATCCCCTCCGATTCCCAAATACAACCAGCCAGCAAACAACAACCTTCCCGCCTCCCCAGCATCAGGAGACTCAATCAAATGAGAAGGAAAATACGATGAGACGGCCTCGTGATTTCCCACTGGTGTTATGGATTTCATTTCCTGCTCTTAATTCCTACTTAATTTCATTATAAAACTCAATGAAAATGCTTCAGACTTTCCATAACGCTGTCTCCTTAAGGATTACGCGTTTCCCCTGAACGACAAGAACGGTGAAGTGAAACGTGGCTGGAGAAAGGCACGGTGCTCCCTGTCGTCATTAGCTCAGCCTCACATTTGTTAAAAGGGTCAGCAACCACCGTACCGTCACAGGGACTGGATTCTCCCCCGTCCCGAGAACAAGGGATAACGGTACAGTTCATACAGGAGGAGTCCATCATCGGAGAAAGGGTAACAATCAGGGCTTCATTCCCTGGGCAATAAAGGGACATTATTCCACCTTCGGGGGAGTCTAAATGGATTCCGCACCTTTCTGAGATATTCAGGGCTCTCGATGTTAGAAAAGCGGCAGGAGATTTCTTTGATGTGCCGACGGTCACAAAGCGGAGGGTTGAGAGGAGGCGTACAGACATCAAGTCCGATTTCTCTCCGCGCAGGGGAGGGACGGGGCCCAGAGGCCGCGCGGGCGCACGGTAATGCCGACACGGGCAGGCGGCCGGCCCTGCCTCGGGCCAGCGGCTCTCCCTCTCTCCACACGCCCAGTGCGCACGCGCTCCCCACAGACCTGCGCTGGGCACTCCGCGATGAGGGGCCGGCTCAGTGCTCACCTCCACTTTGCGCCTGCCTGGAGAACACACCTCCGCCAGGACCCCCCCCCCCCTTTTAAAATATATCTTATTGACTTTTACAGAGAGGAAGGGAGAGGGAGAGAGAGTCAGAAACATCGATGAGAGAGAAACATCGATCAGCTGCCTCCTGCACGCCCCCCACCAGGGATGTGCCCGCAGCCAAGGTACACGCCCTTGACCGGAATCGAACCCGGGACCCTTCAGTCCGCAGGCCGACGCTCTGTCCACTGAGCCGCACCGGTTTCGGCACGAGCCCCTGTTCATGCCCCTGTGAGAGCTGCTGTGAGGACAGACACGGGGTCCGATGGCAGCAGGTGGTAGGAGCATCCGAGGAAGCTCCCGGACAACGTGGCTTCTGAGCTCAGCTGAGAGGGTGCCCGTCCCATTCGTGGCACAAGCCGGCCGGACAGGGAGCCCCTAAGCACAGGGAGCAGGCCCGGCCCACAGCAGGCGTGACTGGGGTCGATCCTGCTCCGCCCCCCGGAGCAGAAGACTCGGATCCGGTGGAAGAAGCCGGACCCCGAGGCCAGAGGCCGAGTGGCCACTGAAAACCACAGGGACAGACACGGATCTGCAGCCCAGGCCTGGGGGCAGGTGTGGAGGGCGCGAGGGGGGGGGGGGAGAAAGAGGAAGGAGGCAAGGACTTCTTCGCTCATCCACAGACAAACCCACGGGCACGGGGAGGGCAAGCACTGGACTCTCCTCATCCACAGACCAGCCCAGGGCACGGGGAAGGGATGCACCAGACTCCCCTCACCCACAGTCAAGGTCACGGGCACGGGGAGGCAAGCACAGGACACCCTCACCCACAGACCAGCCCGGGCCAGGGTAGGGCGCGATGTGAGGGCGAGCCATCGGGCCCTCAGGAAGGAATCTCGGGGGCCCCCGGCGCGCCCTCGGACAGGGACGGCTCAGACGGGCCTGGGGAGCGGTGGCCACAGGGAAGATGGTGATGCAGTCACGGCGGGAATCAGTTCTCCCAACAGACGCCGCGGCGGGAGCGACAGACAGGCCAGCGCGACGAGAAAGACAACCGGCGGAGGAGTGTCCGCTGCTCACCGAGAGCGCCTCCCGGTGAACCGGGGAAACAGACAGAATCTGGAGGAAATGGCCAAGCCCTGCCGCTTCCCCGGGGAGGGGCACGCCCACCGGGGAGTGGAAACGGAAACCCGCAATTCCGAGCGCGGCCGGGGGACGGGCTTCCATCCCGGAGGCTGGTGGGGACCCCGGACGGCCAGGGCGGGCCGGACACGCAGACGAGGTCACGACCGCGAACCACGGAGCGACGGATCGCGGCGGCGAGTGACCCGCTGAGAAGCCACAGCCGACGGGCGCAGACACAGCCCGGAGGAGCCTCGGAGACAAAGTGTGTCGGACAAGCAGGACGCCAGCGGGCGCATTCTGCGCGTGTCACACCGCCAAAGCAGCGGCACCCGGACGTGGCAAAGCTCGGGAAAAGCTGGAGAGCGTCAGGAAAGGTCCAGTCTTCGGGGGCGGGGTCGGGGAGGGGGGGGGAGACGGGGCCAGGATGAGGCTCAGGTGGGGTCAGCTTTAAAGGGTGCTCGCCCCGCACTTTGTTTCCCGCCCTTTTCTGCGTGTGGATATTTAACACGCCCCCCCCCCCCTCCAGCAGGAGGGAGCGCGCAGGACCGGTGGCGGGCGCGGTGATGAGGGAGGAGTGGGAGGAGGAAGAGGAGGCAGCGAGGAAACAAACGGGCGTTCGGAGCACAGCCGAATGGGGAGCGCGGCCCCTGGAGCATCGGCAAAGGGACTGCTCAGGGCTCCTTTCCACGGGCTGCTCCGCTCGCCCCGCCTGCCCCGTGCGCTGGGGGCACCCGCCAAAGGGCATGACCTGCGTGGAGCCGGGCCGGGACGCTGGGGTTGGGGCCGACCAGCCTGTGGCCTCCGGCGCGGCTCACCCGGTGCTGCCCACGATGACAGCGTCGGGTCACCCAGAGAGCTCTGCTCAGGGAGCCCCCTGCCCGCTCAGCGAGCGCGGATCTCGCGTGACGCCGGCCTGAGGCTCTGCCTCCGCGTTCCACGGGCGCCCGGCCTGCCCCTAGCCCAGGGGTCGGCAAACTCATTCGTCCACGGAGCCAAATGCCAACAGCGCAACGACCGAGGTTTCTTTGGAGAGCCAAAAACCGGCATCTGCGCACGGGCCACGGAGTTTCAATCGCACTGTGCGTGCGTGCCCGCACGTGGTATTTCGTGGAAGAGCCACACTCCAGGGGCCAAAGAGCCGCATGCGGCTCGCGAGCCGTGGTTTGCCGACCACGGCCCTGGGGGGGAACGTACACGGCTGTAACGTGGCAAATGTCTATTCCCACGGCAGCCACGCGGCCCACCATCGCTTTTGCCCGGGGACGTGAAGGACTTTCGGTGGGGAGGCCAGAGGAGGCGGTGCCCCTGCAGGTCGCGCCCTCGCTCCTGCCAGTCACGTGGTCTAACCACATCGCGACCCCCTGTGGACGGATCGCGAGAACTCTCGTTTTCTGTTCCAAGGCTTGTGGCCAAGGATGAGAACTGCTGGCTTTTCGTTGTTGTCATTTAGAGGGAAGCAATGAAACGGAAAACGCGTTTGCTGAAGCTCAAAATTTACAAAAGGAATTAAAAGTGATTAATCTCTTCTTGTTAGTAATAAAAACAACTTTTTAATGTCAATTTGGTATTTTTAAAATGCTCAGTAACCATGGATAGTGACAAAGTACATGATGAAGTTCTGGACACATTTGCTGACAATTTATCAGATATTCCAAGTGAAAGTGATGAAAGCTTTGACAGTGGCAGGGATATAGTTATTCCTCCAAAAGGCTAAAAACAGTCATTTCAAGTGATTCCGAACCTGAAAACTGGACCAATTCCACACATGATTTTGAGTGTAATTTGCATTTTGGTTGCCGGGACAATGATTGGTCAAAAGAGGACTTTCAACCTAATTTGGAAAGAGCTGAAGGGAATTCCGGGGTCACGGTTATACCGTCTGATTCTAAGAACATCACTGCAGTCACCAACTTGATTTTTGACAACGATCTGTGTGAACTATTTTGTCATCAATTGCACATACATTAGAACCAAAATTTGGGGAAGCAATAAAAAGTGGTCTCCTGCTCTGCCAACAGATATGAAAAAACCGCAGAGTGCAAATGGGGCACAGGCAAAAGGACCCTTGGGGAAAACAGTGGTTTCCAAATGCAGCTCTAGCTGTTCCTGTATTTCCTCAGATGAGGCGAGGTCGTTTTGAACAACTCTGGACTTACTCGAATTCCAGTGACAATGCAAACATGACTCACTCTTCCTTCTGGCTATTTAAAATGCAATCCGCACCTGACCACTTTATCAGTGAATTTCAAACAATACAGAAACCTATGTGAGAATTATCATTAGATGGAGGCATGATTCCCTCGAGGGAACGTCTTCTATTTCGAATTTACAACCCAACTGAAATTATTCGATGTGGTTGGTGGGTGAGAGCAAGCCTGGGTATATCTGCAATGCAGAAATTTACACAGTGAAGGGAAAAAATTGAATGACTCTATTCTATCTGTAATTCAGCCATATCTGGAATTGGAGGCATCACATATACAAAGATAACTATTACAATAGCATTTCAATTGCAGGAACTTCATATAAAAAGAAATACCCCCCTGTATGCAACAGTAACGGTAAGGGAAGAGACACGTGTTACATTTGCCAGTTTTGTTTAGTTCCACTTCATATTACAGTGTCTTACCAAGTATCCTACTTTAAAAAGATAGTAGCTTGTAAGAACATGTAATAAATAACTTCAAAAAGCAATGGGCATTTAATTTTAAAGCATGTCTTTAACATTTACGTAAAACGACTTTTGTACTCGTTCAGTAGAAACTTATCTGGCCGCTGGGTAAAGCTAGCAATAAAACTACTGGTCCACAGTGTGGTAATGATGTCAGCCCATCCAATGCCTCACTGTGGAGACCTCTGTTTTCCCACAATCTCATCCAATGCTTCTGTTCCCGCACAATCTCGTCCAATGCCTCTGTTCCCGCACAATCTCGTCCAATGCCTCTGTTCCCGCACATTCTCGTCCAATGCCTCTGTTCCCGCACAGTCTCGTCCAATGCCTCTGTTCCCCCACAATCTCATCCAATGCCTCTGTTCCCGCACAATCTCGTCCAATGCCTCTGTTCCCCCACAATCTCGTCCAATGCCTCTGTTCCCGCACAGTCTCATCCAATGCCTCTGTTCCCCCACAATCTCATCCAATGCCTCTGTTCCCGCACAATCTCGTCCAATGCCTCTGTTCCCGCACAATCTCATCCAATGCTTCTGTTCCCGCACAATCTCGTCCAATGCCTCTGTTCCCGCACAATCTCGTCCAATGTCTCTGTTCCCGCACAATCTCATCCAATGCCTCTGTTCCCGCACAATCTCATCCAATGCCTCCGTTCCCCCACAATCTCATCCAATATCTCTGTTCCCGCACAATCTCATCCAATGCCTCGCTGTGGAGACCCTCTGTTCCCCCACAATCTCATCCAATGCCTCTGTTCCCCCACAATCTCGTCCAATGCCTCTGTTCCCCCACAATCTCATCCAATGCCTCTGTTCCCGCACAATCTCGTCCAATGCCTCTGTTCCCCCACAATCTCGTCCAATGCCTCTGTTCCCCCACAATCTCATCCAATGCCTCTGTTCCCGCACAATCTCATCCAAAGCTTCTGTTCCTGCACAATCTCATCCAATGCCTCTGTTCCCGCACAATCTCATCCAAAGCTTCTGTTCCTGCACAATCTCATCCAATGCCTCTGTTCCCGCACAATCTCATCCAAAGCTTCTGTTCCTGCACAATCTCATCCAATGCCTCTGTTCCCGCACAATCTCGTCCAATGCCTCTGTTCCCCCACAATCTCATCCAATGCCTCTGTTCCCCCACAATCTCGTCCAATGCCTCTGTTCCCGCACAGTCTCATCCAATGCCTCTGTTCCCCCACAATCTCATCCAATGCCTCTGTTCCCCCACAATCTCGTCCAATGCCTCTGTTCCCGCACAATCTCATCCAAAGCTTCTGTTCCTGCACAATCTCATCCAATGCCTCTGTTCCCGCACAATCTCATCCAAAGCTTCTGTTCCTGCACAATCTCATCCAATGCCTCTGTTCCCGCACAATCTCATCCAAAGCTTCTGTTCCTGCACAATCTCATCCAATGCCTCTGTTCCCGCACAATCTCGTCCAATGCCTCTGTTCCCGCACAATCTCATCCAATGCCTCTGTTCCCCCACAATCTCATCCAATGCCTCTGTTCCCGCACAATCTCGTCCAATGCCTCTGTTCCCTCACAATCTCATCCAATGCCTCGCTCGGAGACCCTCCGCTCCCGCACAGGCCTCTAAGAGCGAACTTCTCGGAAAGTAGCCCGTGAGACCAAGCTCAGTTCACGAAGCTGTACCACAAGCACGCAGCCCGCTTCCTGACGCAGCTGAACACACGAGACAGAAAGCACGGGATCCGTGGGTTGAGCGTCCTCGTCACCCATCGAGTGAGAATCGGTGTCTTCCTGTCCCCACAGACCTGCCTCTGGCTGCAGCGTCGTCCTCGGGCCGCTGCGAAGGGGCGAGCCCTGGCCCTCGCCCTCGCCCCGAACGGGCTGTGGAGGCTGATTAGCATACACCTCCCTCGCTACGCATTCCTTCACGTGCAAGATGAAATCAGGGCCGCACCCGCTGTCCGACAGGTGCGCCATGCACGTGCACACACACCCGCACGCCGCAGGCCCTTCTAGAACAAATCCGTGTGGTACTGAAACACTTACGTTCTCAGCAACTCTTCTCCTCTGACCCCAGCCTGTGAGCTCTGACCACCCAGCAGTCCCGGTCAGCACCTCCTCGCCTCGGGGCCTCAGGAGAGACAATCTGGCTGCCTTCTTACCGAACAGGGTCTTTTTGTTGTTATTCTCACTAGAGGCTTTCCTTCACCTGGCGGCCGGCACCGGTTCTCCTCTGCACCCAGGACCCAGGCCTTCGCTCTGGCCAGATGCTGTTTCTTACCGATTCTGGCCAGAATCTTCGCTTCGTTCCGGCCGGAGCGCCATTCCTGTAGCTCCCTCTGCCCCCGCCCTCCCCCTCATAGTGGGCATCCTGCCCTGCCCAGCACCTCCGGGTGTGAAGTGGCTGGGGGGGCAGGGCTGCCGCCATCTTTGTCCTGCTAATTTGCATATTCCCTCCTGATTGGCTATGAGCATCGCAGAGGTATGGTCAATTTACATATTTCTCTTTAATTAGTGTAGATTATTGATTTGAGAGAGGAAGAGAGAAAGAGAGGGATAGAGACACCCATAAGAGAGCATCATTGATTGGCTGCCTCCTGTACACCTCCTATTGGAGATGGAGCCCAGAACCCGGGCGTGTGCCCTGACCTGAATCACGCTGTGACCTGCTGGTTCCTGGGTCGACGCTCAACCATGAGCCCCCCCCCCGCCAAGCTGGACTCAAACAGGGTCTTGAAATGGACCTATGGGCTGCAGCGAGCTGTGGGCAGTGAGGGCCCCTCCTGGACGGGGCGTACGTAAGGCAGGGAAGGGGCTACTATAGCCTCAGCCCCGCCCCCCCCCGGGAAAGGGGCTCCGTGTCCCGGGACCGGGCAGGGCACGGCCCGAAGAACAAGTGTTGTGCTGGTCATGTGGAAAGCCCGCGCTCGGTCACGGCTCACCCCGCACCCGGGGGCCTGTGTCACGGCTGGTCCTTAGTCCCGTCTCGCCTCCTGCCACGGAGGACGTGGGCGCGGTCCCCACGAAGGACGACAGAAACAACGTCACGGCCCCAGACAGGATGACAGAGATCAGAAACACGGGGCTGGGTGTCACTTGGCAAGACTGTCACCCAGAGGACAGTGCACACACTCATTCCCCCAGTGAAACGCCCCCATGAGGACGGCGGTGAGGGGGGAGCACCGCCGTGCCTGCATGTGACCCGGGGACGGCTCCGCCCTCGAGATGGACCGGTGCCGCCCGGGGGGATCCTCGCACGCCTACGGGGCGGACATTACTGTTACAGGAGAGGAAACCGAGGCATGGCTGCGTCCCACGCCCATGGTCACACGACGCCTAACATCCGAATCCACGTTCTCAGCCACCCCTCCCTCCTGCTCTTCTGCAGGGTCTGTCTGCCTCTCCCTCCGGACAGCGAGCGACAAGGCAGCGGGAAGACAGAAAATCTACGGCAAGAGCATTTCCCACGGAACAGTTAGGAACGCTATTTTCTAAATTACTGGATGCTTTTCAGAACTTGCACGATGGCCACACGCCCTTCCTCCACCACGAGACCCAAGAATTGCCTGAGCTGCACCTGGGCACGGGCGATGTCTTTGGATTTCCGCCGCTTGAGCGCAGAAGCGGGGAGGGGGAGGGTGGCGGCGGCGGCAGCTCTTTCTTTTCCTTAGTTCACAGCTTTAATTGACGTTTCGCCTAAACCCAGGTCACAGCGCCAACATGTTCACCACAGAGCTCAGATTATTGGTCAATTCAGTGAAAACGGGACAGAAAAACTCACTAAGGAACAACAGCTCCTGAATCTGTTCACTCATATCCTCTCTGACCCAGAAATGCAGAAAATTACCGTCAGACACATCGCAGGATCAAAGCCTTTGCGTCCAGGAGAAGCTTAAAAGGACACAGACTTTTCCATTTGCTCTGCTCTTCCCTCCACAGGATTATCTCCTGACACAGCGAGTTCAGAGTTCTCCAGTGACTGTGAGGACCTAGGTCCTCATTGCCTCCTCCCCCACCCTCTGCTGCTCCTTGAAATAATCGATCATCCCTCTTTGGGGGGAAAGGAGGGGACACATTAAAGAAGTCTTCTCTAAAGGGATGCTTATGAAAAAAAAATGTAGAAAGGACTACAGGAGAAGCGTGTTTTCTTTCGTAGACAAAGCAGCTCTATTCAGCAACAGGTTTGGGAGCCCTGGAAGCCTGAGCCCACGCTGGCTACTTACAGGGGTGCTTGCACTTCCACCAAGCTTCTCCGCTTTACATTGCAACGTGGTCTTCTTGGTGAACCCAATCTGTAATGAAACACTCCTGAACTACACTGTGTTTACAGATGGTTTTTTAAAATTGAGGCTTTAGGCCTTGGGCAGGCTGGGGGTGAGCCATCAGTTGGACATCCCATAAGAGCTCCCAGTATGTGAGAGGGGGCAGGTTGAGGTGAGGGACCACCCCTAACCCGTGCACGAATTTCATGCACCGGGCCACTAGCATCTAATAAAAGAGTAATATGCAGATTTGACAGCACCATCACCACACACACACACAAGCCACGCCCACCAGCCAATCAGGAGCAGATTATGCAAATAAACCCCAACCAAGATGGCTGCCGCCACTGAGAGCAGGAGGAAGGATTTGGTTTCCCCAGCAACAGAGGAAGCCAAGCTTTCTGCCTCCCTAGGCCTCCACTCAATGTTACAAAGTTTCAATTATAAAAGATACAGAAATGGCAGCAGCCGTGGAGCTGGAGAGAACAGAAGCTTGGGTTTCCCTGGCAATGGAGGAAGCCAAGCTTTCAGCCTGCCATTGCCAGCCTAGGCCTCCACTCCAGGCTACAAAGTTTCAAACAGAAATGGCTGCCACCACTGAAGCGAGCAGAAGGCTTGGCTCTGCTCCAGGCTACAAAGTTTCAATTGTAGACATAGATTAATCCCAGATCCCAGGGCCTCCTCTTGGGTCACTGGGGGGCATGGCTGGCCTGCAAACCTCCACAGGCCCCTTGCCCAGGCCGCCCCACACCCCAAGGGAACCCCCACCCTGATCTGGAACACTCTTCAGGGCAAACCAGCTGGCCCCCACCCATGCACCAGGCTTCTTGGCTACCAACGAAACCGGGAGGATCCCCCCAACAAAGCAGCGACAGATTTCCCGTGGCCACAGCCCGAAGCACATTCCTTCCTGGGAGCGCGTGGCCTGGCTCACACCAGCACGATCAGGTTCTTGTTAAGCGAGCAGACGAGTGAATGAGAACATGACCTGCATTGGGAAGAGCGACCTTGACAATGACCCTCTGACAAAGGGGCCAAGGAAGGTACTCGTGTTTGACTGTGGCGTGAATGACACGTTCGGTGCACGGACGGCAATGCCTCCTCACCGCTCAGTACGACCGAGACCGGCCTCAGGCCCGGCCCGCAGTTCGGTGGTTCGAGCATCATCCCCGTGCGCCCAGGCTGTGGGCTGATCCCCTGCCAGGACACACACAAGAATGACTGCAGGAATAAGTGGGGTGCTTCTTTCTCTCTTGCGCTCTCTCGAACCAATAAATAACATTTAAACATAAGACCAGCTGAAGTTTCCCAAGGACGCTGTAACCGGGAGAGCTCTGTGTATAGACGGGGAAGGGGAGGCTGGAGCCTCGTTCTACTTGTTGTACAGGGACCAGAAATCGATTACAAATCCGCCCTGAAACCACAGTTCCAAATGCATTCGTGAGCGGCTGCCTTCGAATACTAAGCATTTTTCTCCACCAAATCAATCTTCCCTGCAATAACTCCAAGAGCTCGTACCTACCTGCACCTCCACTTGAGATTTCCTGTTGTATCACCACTAGAGGCCCCGGTGCACGAAATTCATGCACGGGTGGGGTCCCTAGCCTGGCCGGAGAGCAGGGCCTCTCTGGGCCGTCTTGCCCAGTCCTGACGGGGGCCGGGCTGGCCAGGGCCTGCCAGACTCGGGTAGGGACTGTGGGAGGTTTGCCGGCCAGGGGGAGGGACCGGGGTGGGAGGTTGGCTGTGGGAGCACAGTGACCTCCTGCGTTGAGCGGCTGCCCCCTGGTGGTCAGTGCGTGTCATAGCAACTGGTTGACCAGTTGTTCTGGTCTTTTGGTCATTCTGGTCATTCGGTTGTAACCGTCGATTAGGCATTTAGATAGATGGATGGATGGATGGATGGATGGATGGATGGATGGATGGATAGATAGATGGATGGATAGATGGATGGATAGATGGATAGATGGATAGATGGATGGATGGATGGATGGATAGATGGATGGATGGATGGATGGATGGATAGATAGATGGATGGATGGATGGATGGATGGATGGACGGATGGACAGATGGGCGGATGGACAGACGCACAGACAGACAGACAGATAGATTGCTGGGCACAGTGAGAGGATGAGACGGACCCTCCTGCTCTGAGTCTCAGTCCAGCACCCCTCATCCCACACCGTCTCCCTGGAAAGAGCCGCCCACTATTACCTACTTATTTACTCCGGAAATACGTGTCCGGCCAGCCGGTAAGCGTTGACTGTTTGGCCAGGAACTGTGCCGAGGTCCCGAGCCGTCAGAGACAAGGAAATAGTTCGACAGAAAACAAGGGCGGGGGTGGGCGGGTGAGAGGCAAGAAGCTGAGTAGACGTCTTCCTAGAGAAGACATTCCAATGGCCAGCGGGAGCAGGCACAGGCGCCCCCTGTCCCCGGTCGTCAGGGAAACGCAAGGCAAAGCCACGGCGGCACCACCACACCTGTCCGAACGGCTGCGGTGGGGACAAGAGGGGGCTGGAGCGAGGGCCCCCGGTTTTTTGGGGGGTTTCTGGGTCGGCCTTACGACTGTAAGGATGGTTTCAGTTTCACGCACGTGTCAAGATGTACCAAACGCTACACTCAACGCGGGCAATTTACTCATTGCACCCGGTAACAACGGCGCACGATGAAACGCGGGCGCATTCACCTCCTCCGGAAGAACAGGCTTGGCAACTCTGTATTCAGGCCCTGGACTCGCGCGCCCGGGGTGCGTCTCATCTCAGCGACAGAAAACGTAACGACCTATGAAAGACGTTCGCCCAAACAGACGGAAGCCACATCCCTGCACTGCAGACAGCTCTGTCTCCGTCTCCGTTTGGCCGCCGGCACGCCGCTGGTTCTGACGGGAATCACCCGAGAAGCTACGGGAGCCGCAGAAGGTCCCGATTCCCACCAGCGACCTTCCCACAGAAGATGAACATCTTCCGCGTCCCGCAGGTTTGGAGTACACGCAGCTCCGGCAGTCTTTTCCCCAAAGTAATCCTTGAACGCGCAGGCAGAGTGGCACAACCAACTCCATCTAACGGTCTGCGGTCTGAGCTGACGGCTCACATGTTTCTCAAACTACGTGACACAGAGCGACTGCAGGGCCCCGCGGCCCTCCCCGGCTGTCCCTCCGAAGGAAGGGGAGTCGCCGTCCCGAAGGAGCGGGCGGGGTCCGGCAGCAGCAGTCAAGACGTGGGAACAGACTAAAAGGTCCCGGGTTCGATTCCAGTCGAGGGCGTGTACCGTGGCTGCGGGCACATCCCCAGCGGGGGGTGTTCAAGAGGCGGCTGATGGATGTTTCTCTCTCATCGATGTTTCTGACTCTCTATCCCTCTGCCTTCCTCCCTGTGAAAAACCAATAAAATACATAAAGACAGTCCCTTTAAAAGACGTGGGGACGACCCCGTGTCCGTGGACGGACCAGGAAAGGAAACGGGACGGGGCGACCGGCCGAGCCAGAGCGGGGAGCCCAGGGAGCGGGACGCTGTGTCTGAGGGACATCCCCGTGTGAGCTCGCTCACAGACGCACGGACGGGTGGGACCCCCGTCGCCTGGGCCCGCATCACAGGGACAGCGGCACAGAACGGCAGGTGGGCGGGCGGGCAGGGGGGCCAGGAGGAGGTCCAAAGGCACACACCCCCTGTTCCCCTGGGAGGTGTGGGCGGCACGGGGTCCATCGTCAGCGCTGCTGTGTTCTGTGTATCTGACAGCGGCCGAGAGGGCAGATCTCAAAACTTCTCGTCGCAACGAAAAACGTGTCGCCGGTGGCGACGGACGTCGGCTAGATTCCCGATGATCGTTCCTTAATACGTACGTCCGTCAAATCGTTACACGGCGCACCTCAGAATGATACTCTGTGACAGGTTAATTCTATCACAGTAAAACCAGGGGATTGGCAACAAAAGCAACAGCAACACTTTTTTTTTTTTTCCTCAAGGGATCAATTTTAGTAGCAAACAAACAGCCACACGCAAAGGAGTGAACGGCGCACGAGAGCCACAGAGGGGCCGAGCACGCGGGAGTGCATCCTACAGAACAGACAGCCAGGAGGGCGACTGGACTGGGCACGGGACGACCTTCCGGAACGACCTTCCAGACCGACCTTCCGGAACGACCTTCCGGACCGACCTTCCGCCCCGACCCGTGGGCGGGTGGTGGGGCCGCGGGGGCCCACTCTTGCATGA
This sequence comes from Antrozous pallidus, assembly GCA_027563665.1. Taxonomy (NCBI): domain Eukaryota; kingdom Metazoa; phylum Chordata; class Mammalia; order Chiroptera; family Vespertilionidae; genus Antrozous; species Antrozous pallidus. Next base: position 1,620,010 of record CM050516.1, on the reverse strand, counting down.
ATTCCGTGCA